>CM062650.1:72268298-72712216 GCA_031772095.1 Zeugodacus tau
TCAGAACCGTTGTATGTTCGTGAATTGGGCTGAGCAACAATTAGAAAATAATCTGGGTTATCATCCAATAAATTACAGTTTGGTGCGATTTATGGGCCGGCGTCATTGGACCGTACTTATACCGCTACCGCTCAATGATAACCAAATATATTTGACATGCATTGGCTGATATGGACTGGTGGTTCCAACAAGTTAGCGCCACAAGCTATACAGCGAAGGTCACAATCGATTTATTGAAAACAAAGTTTGGTGAACGTGTTATCTAATGAAATGGCTCCGTCAATTGAACGCCTCGGTCGCGCGATTTGACGCCGTTAACCTATTTTCTGTGGGGCTGCGTCAAGTCTACGGTCTATGCCAACAACTCAGCGACGATTGATGAACTTCGTGTGAATATCGAATGTGAAATTGCAGCAGTATCGGCCGATTATGCTTGAAAACCATCGAAAATTGGTTTCAGCGTCCGGACTTCTGAAAGCGTACCGTGGTATTTCCGTATTTCCATGCAAAAAAATACATAGAAATGAAAACCCTACAACATATTGATGAAAAGACATTTGCATCCTTAACTGTAATTCACTTTGTTTACATCGAAAACGCCCAGCCTCCCGTGAGACGCGCCAGCCGCCGGCGATTGGGCGACATATTTTTTATAGAGTGCTAATTGCCGTATCAACTCAGTACAATCTATATAATTAACGGTTAAATGGGTGACTTCGCAGACAATAAGCCAGATTAAATAAACAACAACAAACAAAGAAACAGCGGCGGAGAAATTACGGGAGAAATTGTTGATAAATGACTACGTTTGGAGTGAGCAAACCAAAAAACACAACAAAAACCAAAGAAAACAGCAGCGATAGAAGAAAAATCAGATAAAAGAGACACAAACAACAACAACAACAGAAAGCAATATGAAATTAGTGACAACAAACAGCATGAAGCGTACAACAATAAAAGCAACAACGAAATGTGCATCATTGCTGTGACGACAACCAGAAAATGGATAAGAACAACAACAACAACGGCACACCTTCAACACACGAGCTGTGTTGTGTTAAAGCGGCAAATGCCGCAGTCAAAGTCAAAGCGAGCAACGAAGTCACCAGTTAATCACTGTTGCTGTTGTTGTTATTGTTGTTGTTGCTATGGTTGCAAAGTGAAAATGCGGCAAATTAAAGAAAGCAAAAATGTGGCAAACAAAGGCAAAATGGAAAATTAAAGAAAATTACCAGCATTTACAGCACAAAAGCTAAATGTGGCATGCAACAACAACAACAACAACAATAACAATCAAATAAAAGTCAGCAGTTGAACTTGAAGCGCCGCAAGGTCTCTTATGCGAGGTGACTGTGTGTGTGTTGTTGTAGATGCTGTGTGCGCAGGTTGAAGTAATGTCTGTGCAGCTACTGTGACTAAGCGGCGTGTAAATGCTGTGGCACGCGTGCGCATTAAACGAATTTACAGTTATGAGGGTAAAACATATATGGAATGAATAGTCGCATTCGAAAAAAATATATTTAATTATAAATCATATTTTTAATAAATTATTATCAATAATTATATATTGAACAGTCTTGGCTAAAAGAATTCAGTTAAAAAGAAAAAAAGTGAATCTAAATTATTCCAACCCCGTCTATTAAATATAACGCACTTTGGAAGCGCTTCGGCACACTTTTGATTTCTTCCATCATCGCATACCTTGTGCGCGTCTACTTCGCCGCCGGAGAAAACATCAACAGCGCTGACGATTATGATAATGAAGCATAACAGATTTTAATCTGCTAATCTGCGCAAAACACAACAACAAAAGCCAACTCAAATCGTAATAAATTGAATTAACAACACAGAGTGAAGAATGTGGCAGCGACTCGTACGTACAACAACACTAATTAACATAATAGAAATTTTTGGTGTGCGCCACGCTTAATTTTTTAATCGAATTCTATTTTTTTATTCCCATTTCTATGCTTTTGGAGGTCACATTGTTGCTGGCTTAACACCCAGCGTTCGGCACAACTTAAAAAAATAACAACAAGCGTGCAACGCGCTTTCTTTGCTTTCTTCTAGTGAAGCTGAAGCGTTAGAAACGCGAAAATAAATAAATAAAAATCAAAACAAAGTTAAAACCAGACTTTATGCAAATAGAAAGGGTCTCACAAATATATACAAGCTTGAGTTAGCTTAGCTGATATTTATAAATGCATATTTAGTCTCTTTAACAAGCGCTTCAGTGAGTAAACAAAGAGCTAAATCTTGTCTTCTATTATGCTCTAAATAACTAGTTAGCTAAATATGCTCGCTTAAAATATTCCCCTTCAGCTTCCCCTTAGCTCTAAGTGTGGTTGAAGCGAATCAATGAAATCGTCAAGCAATTCAATCCGCAAAAGCAGCGCTGCGTAGGCGCTTTGTGCATCCGTTAGGAAGTTGTTTTTTGATTCATATTTTATCTTTTATTTAATTTATCATTTATTATCGCATTATTCGGCTAATATTTTGACAAATAACACAAATGCTTTACACGAAAAAGGCTGGCTTTCGTCTCTTGGCGATTTGTCTTCTTCATTAAAGTGTTTTTTAATTTTGTGTCACAAATTCATTTTACTTAACATTATTTAGTCATAATATATTCAAAATGTGCATAAAAGTATTAATAAGAAGACGCATATTCGAAATAGTTTTTTTTTTGTAAATAGGCTCTAATATGACTCATTTTTGGAAGCAATCTTTTGACATTTTACGCATTAATAAATATTTGTTAAAACCTTTATGTCAACCTCCGTTCGTAAAGAGTTTTGCTATTAGGTCTACAATTTTGCTTCCGCCGTTTTTTTGTAAATTTAAGGCTTTTTTTGTATAAAAACGGTTACAAATGTCGTTGAGCCTCAGCCGCACTTTTCTTGGAATTAAAAATGAAAAGCCAAATTTTGCGCAAATGTCGAGAATTCGGCTCAAAAAATGACATTTTCAGTTGAGAATAAGTTTGGGATGCAAACAGATCTCTACAAATATTTTGTTGGGTTAATGTTGACACACATGTCCAAGATCGATATAAAACGATTTAATCGATTTAATCGACCAGTGCTTGACCCTAGAGACAGTGCTCTATTGGAAAACGGAGGGAGCAAAGTTGTAGACCTAATATTTTGGAAGAAGTGTCAAAATCAACTGTATCCAAGTCATGTGCATACTCCTTCAATACTGATAGTAAAATTGTTTATTATCTCTCATCTCTCGCTTTTTAAGTTATAGAACGAGGGTCCAAAGCTAAAGTCAGTGGCCGATATAAGGTCTTAACAGTATTTACATGGAAACCTATTGGGAATATTGCCTTATTCCGGATAAATACGGTGTCAGCCAATGAGCGAGGAAACGCTCTTCTTTCATCATTACAAAGTCAAACCCTTTTTGTTGTTCTTCTCGACGAAATTGGGTTTGTTTGATTAGTACATCAATCTTAAAAGAGCTCGACAATATTTTTCTTTGGACCCATTTTCTCCGTTTTAGTCAATTCTGAGAATTTTGAAGGCGTCGTATTGTCAGAACTTAAATATTATAATCATTTAATATCTGCTCTCACGTTTCCATTCTCCTAAATCACGTTAGATCGATTTCCCAGTAATTTCTGAGTCAACAGTTTGGTAGTTGACAGATTTAATTAGAGAAGAAAATTGGAGAGAGACAAATAAAGTGCGGCTCTTAGACACGGTAATAAAATAAATTGCCTGGAAAATAGGTTACAGAACCCTAAGATGGATACAACATACAATTTTTTGCAACAAAAGGCCTCAGAAAAATATTTTAATAATTTCTGATTCTGCTCTTTTTTGCTAACACTTATGCACATCGCTAAATATAACTCAGTTCCTCTAAGAGGAAGAGTTTAGTTCAACTCTTTACTTGTGGTCTATGCATTTAATATCTTGCGGCTGACTAGGAAATGCTCCCTTAAAGATCAATTTTGATGTATCAGTATGGATTAAGTGGTCAATCTCATATACTCCATAAATTAACGGCATTACTGTTCTGTCAAAATTTCGAAACTTCACAGCGCACTTTATAACGGTAAAACCGACTAATGAGTTGTTCATCACTGACATTTCCTCATATGTGTAGTATTAATGGCAATATGCCACACAATACAACAACAAATATATTTTTTTTGGAAAGAGCAAAAGAGTAGCTCGAATACTGCCGACTCATAACTCTCAAAGTAATCAATAAGCGAATAACTTAGGTGCGCCTGTCAAAGTAAAGTAAAACGAAAAACAGTCCAACTTCAAAGCCACACTTGGACCACGGAGATAAAGAATCGCGGCCAAAGAAATAGAAATAGCAACAACAGCAAACACCGAAAACGTCAGCAGCAGCATCAGCACCCACCGACGGCACGCAAGCGTTGTTGAGTGGCATGCAAATCTGCGCAAATCGAATCGAAGTATGTGTTTATGGGTGTTTGCATGTAGGAACTCGTATTTATTACACACTTGCTAAAAGCCGCGGTGCAGACTTCCATTCATATGAGCATCGAAATTATTACCTTTAAGTATGGCCCGCAACTGAAAAATAGCCAAAAGGTAATCATTAAAAAAATAAAAAAAAAATAAAAAAACTGCAAAATTCGTCAGCAATTGCTGCTCAAAAATGTTATGGCTACGAAAATTGGAAAAAAATTAAAAAAAAAAAATGGAATGCAAAGAAGAGTGAAAGCAGTTTGTGGCCGCTTTAAAAATTTGAATGCAACAACAACAAGCGACTTGCGGGAAGTGAAAAGGTGCCGCCGCCACCACAAGCCACAACTCGCACGATGACGACGCACCGCTGCAGGGGCCTGAGGGAGTGCAGGCGGGTGTTTTCGATTTTGAGTACCTACCCATTCTGCCGTTGAGCGAATATTTATTTGGCTTTTTTGTAATTATTTGCTTTTTATGCCGAAGATCGCTGCGCTTGCGCCGAGTGCTTCACGTGCTTAGGCGTTCATTGACACATTTACATGCGATTATGAATTGATATTTCTGCTTCTGCTTGTTTTTTCTTCTTTTTCACGGTTTCACCGACTTGAGTTGTTGCTGTGGTGGGCAACAGGTGACACTGTTTATTTTCGATTTCAGTTGGGCGTGGATTTCACATCTGGCTGTGACTTTTGCTTTTTTTCACTTTCATACAGGCGTGTGTGGGTCAGTTTATTCTGCAGTGGAAATTTTTCTTATTCACTTTCGTTGACAAGCTGAAAATGTTGCCCAATTTGATAAGAATATAAATTCTTCGATTTTGCTGAATTTGCAAATAATGAACTGACATGAAAATAATTTTTTGAGAAAAATTAAGTTTTTGTTAAGTGGCAGCTCCATACGAACATATTATATTTTAAATCGAGTTTCTTAACAATATCAAAATTTATAAACGATAAATATTGCAATGAATGATAAAGTGACATGTAAATACATATTTATATGTGAAGAATTAAATTTTTGTTAGGTGGCAACTCGAAATCAATTTTTTACCGATACTAAATTAATAAACTAATTTTAAAATGCTATTCATTTTAAAAATGATTTTTAAAAATTTATTAAAAAATAAAAATTTTAATCAGGTGGCAACCCTACAAAAAATGCTTCTAAAAAAATTTTCAAAATCGTCTCGTATTGCATATCTATATGCTAAATTCTTTTTTGCGTTAACCACAATTTTTTAGTTAAGTAAATGTGGCAACCTTGAAATCTAAGTTAATGAAAAACCATTTCCAACTTTGAAACGTTCAAATATACCAAAAAGTATAAAACAAAACAATAGGCTAATCATGTATACTACCAAATTCGAATATGTGTAGGAGCCTTCTGGACGCCGGCTGAGTAGAAAGAGTTCTTAGTGAATAATTTATAATAGAACCGCTGGCTATGTTAAACTCAAATAAATTTATTCCAAGGCAAATTGATATAAAACTGATCAAATATAAAGAAGGTCGTCCCTTTAGACTCCCCAAAACAAAGAAAGAAAAAAATGCTAAATTAATTGAGAGAGTGTGGAAGTGTCTTCTATCACTAGCTACATCCAAATACAGATATATTATACAAAATCATGGATATTTCAAAATTCTAAAATGTTGACATGAGCAGTTTTTCACTCATCACCCCTTAACTTCTGCTTTGATATTTAATTAATTAGTTTTTTCTTTACGCAAGAATCGTTATTCGCACAGAAATATTAAATCAATTCCATAATTAATTTAATTAAATATTAAATATTAAAACAATCGCTTGTTGAAGCTTTTACTGCCTTTTATAGACTTTCTTGAACCAGTTCGTTGCTTAAGTCTTTCGTTTTCAACTTCTTCCACTTAATGGCCTTTAAAAGAAAGTTCAATGCTTGCCATTCAAATTTTTTTGTTGCTGTTTATATTTTATTTATGGCCTTTAATTGGCAATCGAGCAAAAGAACCTTTTGTGCTACCGTTACGCATTGGCAGAATTTGGCATTGGGCAAAACAACGGTATACGAACAAAAAGATTTACGAGTTCACATTTCTTTCGGTTTTTGGCTACGCTTTCTTATCACGCCTCTGCTGTTTGCTACATACAACTACACATGCGAACAAACAAATATTTAAGGCAATAATTTATTATAGTAATAACAACAACAACAACATAAGTAACTGGTATCTATACATATAAAAATGTTAAACAAAGCAGTGTCGGGTGCCATTGTTGGCGTCGATGCCATCATAGAACCGTTCGATTTGGCGCTACCGCATAATCAGACACTCATACACAAGCACACATATACACTTACAACAACAACGGTGTGATCACCAAGCCGCCACTTTGCGGCGCTATTACGTGCCGCGCATTCAATTGCAAATTAAATAGAGCGTTGAACTTTGATTTGCTGTGAATTCTTATTTTTACATTCTCCAACAAACAAACCAACAAACAAGCGAGCGAAAAGCTCATAGTAAATGTGCATAATGAGAAAAAAACAAAAAAATAATTTAAATGCCAAATTAAGTCAATCGCTTGCAGAAGAATTTAAGGTTGAACAGCTACCAAGCCGAAGTTCAAGCCGCCAGCCGCCAGCCAAGGCGCAGTTACTGGCTGCCTCAGCGATTCTCGCGCAAGTGAAAGCCCGTTAGAGTTGAGCGAACAGGTTGTTTGGCAGCTATTTAAAGTGCCTGTCAGCATTCGGCTGAAATAACAAATGCAGCCGTGCAAAGATATGCTTAAAATGCAGAGAATATAAAATGAAAAATAAAAAAAACTGAGCAAAAATTCCGTTTGAGGTAAAAATAAATTTAAGGTTTGGCAGCGTTTGTGCATGTCACCCATGCATGCGCTGTGTATGAGCAGCTCAGCACCTCTCCAACGAGTATTTCTTGTCGCTTGTTGTCTTCGACAATAAACAATCTTAATATATGGCACACAAGCAGCAGAAGATGGCGCATTTGCATAGCGATTAGCGATCTTATAAGCATGCATTATAATAATTAGCTCATTGGACTTCGCATGATTTCCTCAAACGAACTGGAGATGGCGCTAAATTAAGTACTTCGTAGTAGAATGAGCGTGTGTGCATTAAAATTGCTTTTTTATATACTTTTATTTCTATTTTTTATACTTTTATACAAAAAATAAAATATTTCCTAGGTGGCAACTCCATGCCCAAATATATTTAAAATAAAGTTTCTTACAAATATTGAATTCATAAACTTTAAAATACCATTAGTATTAAATTAAAAAAAATATTTTGGAGAGTTGCCACCTGATTCCAAGTTATGTTTTAATAAATATTTATAGTAAATAACTATTATTACTTTATTTGTTACTTTAAAAAAATTTTGATCAGGTGGCAACTCGAAAAAATCAAAAAAGTTTGTTTAAAAAGAAGTAGCTGAATACCGATATGTTAATTACAATTTTTACTTTATTTACGATATGTTAATGCTATATTTAGTTAAATAAATGTGGCAACTCTGAATTCTTACTTAATCCAAAACCCTTTCCAGCTTTGAAAAGTTCAAATACACACAAAAATATAAACAAGCCAACACCCTCTTTGTTGTATACTGTCAAAACTTGAATATATGTGGATTGTGATGGGCTGTTGAGAAGAAAAAGTTCCAAGAAAAGTTCCAAGATTTTATATATAATACCCCTAACATAAGGGAATTTTACATATTCTGTTATTAGACAACTCAATATTTGAAATCTATACTAATATTATAAAGAGGAAATGTTTGTTTTTTTGTTTGTTTGTGTCGAATAGGCTCCGAAACTACTGAACCGATTTGAAAAATTCTTTCACCGTTGGAAAGCTATACTATCCCTGAGTGACATAGGCTATATTTAGTTTAAAAAAAAATAGGGTTCCTTACCAAAACTCCGATAATGTAAAAAAAATACCAAAAAACTTTCTTTAATCGCGAATGCTGCGAAAACGATTGAAGATATAACAAAGTGATGTACTACAATTTTGTAGAACTTATCATTATCTACAAAAAACGTCGCGACATCATACCTCTAACTCTTATAGTTTTGTCACAATAAGCGATTTTATATAAAAAAATTAATTAAAATACCACTACTTGAAAAGGCTCTTTATTTATACCTTAGTATTAATCCTTATCGAAATAAATGATTTATTATTTAAGATCGCTTCAAAACCTTTATATAACTTTTTGAATTATTAGATTCTGACATACCATTCAAAAGATATCACGAGTTAAAAATTTTGAAATTTTTGAATGGTCCTGTGCGGAATTAAAAATAATTGTCGCTTGATAATCTATATCTATATCTATATCTATACTTCTATACTAATATTATAAAGAGAAAATGTTGTTTTTTTATTTGTTTGTCTCGAATAGGCTCCGAAACTACTGAACCGATTTGAAAAATTCTTTCACCGTTGGAAAGCTATACTATCCCTGAGTGACATAGGCTATATTTAGTTTAAAAAAATAGGGTTCCTTATCAAAACTCCAATAATGTAAAAAAATACCAAAAAACTTTCTTTAATCGCGAATGCTGCGAAAACGATTGAAGATATAACAAAGTGATGTACTACAATTTTGTAGAACTTATCATTATCTACAAAAAACGTCGCGACATCATACCTCTAACTATTATAGTTTTGACACAATAAGCGATTTTATATAAAAAAATTAATTAAAATACCACTACTTGAAAAGGCTCTTTATTTATACCTTAGTATTAATCCTTATCGAAATAAATGATTTATTATTTAAGATCGCTTCAAAACCTTTATATAACTTTTTGAATTATTAGATTCTGACATACCATTCAAAAGATATCACGAGTTAAAAATTTTGAAATTTTTGAATGGTCCTGTGCGGAATTAAAAATAATTGTCGCTTGATAATAATATGATATAAAAATGAATTGCTGTTCGTTTGTGCCGCAGAAAAACGAGAACGGCCAAACCGATCTGGCTATTTTTAGTCTTGAAATATTCGTGGAAGGCCAGAAAAAGATTAGAAAGTGAGTAAATATGAAAAAATTTCGAGGAAGATAATAATAAGAGAATTTTATTCGAGTTGACAAGAAAAATATAAAAGAGAAAACAAAAAATTATAATTTGAAGGTTGTCATTGTTGCTTTGTTAAAATATTTTTGTTATTGTTCAATTGTATAAGGTTGTGTCGATAGCCCAAAACCATTTGTAACAAATAAGGAAAGGCTAAGTTCGGGTCCAACCGAACATTTTATACTCTCACAATTTATTGATTTAATTAAGATAACACACAATTTTACCTATATATTCGACATAAAGTCCAATAGAAAATCATCATGTATAGTATATGAGGGCTGATGTAATTCCAGAACCAATTTCACTCATTTTCACCACCAAGGTTAACGGGAATAGGGGCGACTTGGCACCTGTTAGTAGGCAAACATACGGCACATTCGGCCTTGAAATTACTCCTAAATTGCAAATGAACGAAACACCAGTCAGTAAAATCGTCAAAAATACCGCTTTAACGAAAATTTTCCAAATATTCAAGAAGTCGTTGGAGGTACTGCACAGGACTTTAAAAGATCTTGATTGTCGATGAACGTTTTTGGTGGAGCCAGGATTCTGTTAGTAGGTGATTTACGCCAGACTCTTCCAATTATTCCTGGATCAACTGTTACTGACGTGCTAATCGCATGCCTAAAATCATTTAATTTGTGGTGACACATAAAGAATCGCCAATTAACAACTAACATATGAGTGTTTTTGCAACAATACCAAATTGCGATTGTAGAAATAGTTGGCAGTTGACACCTCGATGGATTAATAGCATTTCCAACAGATTTCTTTCACTTCATTGACTCGAAAGAGAAGTTTTCCTGATATGATAACCATAAATGACTGATTGAATGACCTATATTGGTGGTAAAAAAAAAAATATCGATGATCTTAATCCGACAATTTAGAATTTCGGTCCAAGAGAGTTGACACAGCTACTAACCAGGATGACGTAGTCAATTATCCCAATCTATTTAAAATTGCCTGTATTTTCAATTAAAAGTAGTGTGAGTTGTAATCATGCTGCGTAACATAAATCAACCTCGAGTAATCAATATCGTCGCCGAAGCCAAGATTGGACCAACTTAATTTAATGTATACCTTAGCCACAAAAACGTGTGGCCGGGTCTGCTAGTATTTAATATTTCCTTCTACTTCTTTCAATAGTTGTATATCCAATTGGAGACACCAGTAAAAGTACTCAAAACCGTTTTCCTCGCTTCACTTTCTTCCTATAACTCACATGGATTTCCGCGACCGATTTATGCCACCTGACACACGCCAATCAACGCTACAGTTATGATAACTTTGTCGCCGTTCAGCTGTCGCTTTTGCAGTCGCTGCACAACCCAAAATGGCTGACACACATCTGTCGCTCATTTGGACGTGAATTCTTCATTTGGAATTGTCAACAGCACAGAAAGTCAACGAGAGCTTTGTGTCTGTGCGTGTGTGTGACAACCAATTATATACAAATGTTGCAATTGCAGGCAACAACAGTTGATGACAACTGGCGCGACTGAGTTGCGCACGAAATCAGCAGACCAGCCATGGCAGACACGCTGGAATCCGGCTAAGCGGCGTAAGATTGCTGCAATCTGTTGAAGCCGGCAGCGTTATGCACACGAGCTAAGTGTTTGTTCAAACAAGCGAAGAAGTCCGCTGTCGAGCAGCAGCAATGAAAGTGGTCAAGCGGCCAAAACCAGATGCCAGCACACACACACACAAACACAACTGATATTATATGGAAGCAGCTGCCGCATCCACAACCAAACTCTGCCGGCGCAGACCACGTCCAGACGAGTCAGCCAAATAAACGCCAGTGACAGGATGTGTGCTGGACCCGTTGTGGTGAAAAGTGAATGTTTGTTTGGTCAACCGAAAAATGGCACAACAGCCAAAGAGCGTCACGGTTTATGTAAGTCGCGAAAAGCGAAGTGAACTCTCAAATATTGACAGTGAGCTTGGCGCACAACTTTCATCCTGACTTTTTTTGCAGGTGAGATGGCATCTAGTTGGAGCAGCAGTGAGCAGTGTCGTAATGTCTGGCAACGAGTTAAACATGTTTGTTGTGAAAAGAAAATTGATTTGAGCTTGAATTAAATAAAACAATATTTCAAGATTCATATATGTACATATCGATGGCTTAATATAGAAAAGGCGTATCTACACTTTTCGTTACTTTTCAGGAGAAGGAAAAAACTGAATAAAACCTTAAAAACTTAAGATGCAAAAAACATTTCTATTGCAATTTTTATTCAAAACAGGTAACAAATTCAATTGTGGTATAATTTTGTTATTATTTTTAATTTCTTGGAAGTTATTTGAGATAGGGCTTCATGTTGTTATTGTAACTTCGAATGAGTTAGGGCTTTTTTTTATATGACTATAAATCCGTTATTTACGGTCATAGCCCACTAATTTTTTAAGGGGAGGAGTATTTGACAGTGGTCTACCAGAATACATTAAAAACGCGATTTCGAAAAAAATGTAGATACGCCTTTTCTATATTAAGCCAACGATATATTGATTTCATAGACTATTCAGACCTAATGAGGGTGTCTTTTAGAAATGTGAGTTTTTTGTTTTAAGAATTTATGAAAATTTTAAAATAAATATTTTTTCAAAAAAATTAATATTCCCGTTATTTTTTGAACACACCATGTATAGCAAAAAATTTGACTTTGTTAGTTCACGCATTTGATATTAAAAATTATAACATTTATAATTGTAGAATTCTTTAAAACCAAAAATTTAAGGCGTTCCACGTCGCATTCTTTGAATTCTTACTCCGCCGCAATTTCAGCATGGATTTGACCTTGTCACGCATTCCTTTTAACAAATTGGCAGAAAATAGCTTACCGCTTGGCATTTAAATTTGCATTTATGTCTAATAAATAACGCAAAAACAATCAACAAACAACGTCGCAGAATATCTGTGACACCCACGCAGAGAGCACACACTCAGTCCAAGCAAAGACGCGCCTCAATGCCCCATATTGCACCACCTCAGCACAGCTGAGCTACCAACTCACTTGTCGAAGCAATTAATAAAGTAACAACAATTAATAAAACAACAACAACATTAGCGCATAAAAGCTGTAAAGTGATATGCGCAAGCGTGGAGGCACTCGAAGAATACATAAAAGTTCTCACTCACACACACACACACACATCCAAGTGTGGATAAGTGTGGTTATGTGCATAAAATTATGGGGTTTGTCTAACAACCTGTCCCGCTGTGCTGCCTTGAACCAAACTGTTTGTTTGTATGTACTTACATGCCTATAAACACACACAGAGATTCTTCTATAAAAACTAAAAATATGTATTTTTTTTAATTTTCACATTTAATTCTCTGAAGCCAACTGAGTAGCGAACAACAATCGTTTTGTTTCTGCTCGCTGGCAGGGTGTTAAGTTAAATGCTAAATGCGACTTTTGTACATATTTGTAATGCCATTATTCTTACATCGGCCGTGATTTAGTTTTCGTTTTTTTTTATGTTTTCTGTGCCACTCATTCGCACTGTCCGCAGATTTGGTAGCTCAGAGGCGATTCTTGTTTGGGTGCGCGCGAGATGACTCTTGGACGAAATGTGATGCTGCTTTTGAAGCGTGACTTGCTGCCTTTCGATGTTAAGGGCAAGCGTCTGAGCGCCACTTGTTGTTGCTGTTCAGTGCTGTGTGCTATATTGGGTGTGATTTGTGGTGTTGTGGGCGTAATGAGACGCCATTAAAGTTCGTCAGTTGCGTAGAATCAATGGCGTGTAATTGTCAACCTGCCAAGATGAGGTCACAAATGTATTCTAATACTCTTTGAAGAACACACCACAACTATCTATATTCGATATATAAAACAAAATTCAGAGTGAATTGAAAAAAAAAATTATATTTAAAGAATACTGACTCGGTTATTATTCAATCGTCGAAAATGATACACTTTTAGAAAAATTAAAGCTTCTCAAATTTATATTTGATTCCTGCTAACTTCCATAGTTTATTGAAATAGGCGAGATATAAGATATTTCAGAATAACTTCCATGAAAGCTGGATAGAAGAGAAAAAAATTCGAAACGATAACCACCATTTTGTTTTGTCAGCTTCGCTCAACTTAAGGTCCACATAATCGTCCTTCTGAGCATACTTTTCGCATCCATCAATGCATTTCTTGAGATAAGGTAATTTCACGATTGGCCATCAATATCGTGTGATTTTTTCCTGTGGAGTCTAAAGTCCTGTTCCTGTAAAGTCTAAAGTCTATGCGGACAATCCCGATTCGATTCAGCCTTGGAGCAAACCATCACTCGTATAATTCGACTGTTACAAGTCGAAATTCTCGAACAAGTAATTGAAAATTGAACTCAACGGATGGACCATCTGAGACGTAGCTGCGGCAAACATTTGAAAGAGATAATCTTAAAAAAAAGTAAATTTGAATTTTCTTTCTTTAAAAAAGTAGGGAACTTAGAAATGAGTCACCTTTTACTTTTATTGTCGGCATCAGACACAAATCTAGGATGACCAGTGGCGCGGCAAAATGGTAAAATTCACAAAAATTTTTATTTGATCAATATCTTATTCCGAAGCTTCGGATGTACATGAGGAGCAATTGCCATTCTAAGGTCACTGGGATCGCTTTAATATGCTAAAGTCCCTCTGAGCGTACGTTCAATTATCAAAAAGCTTTATGTGCTCTCCTACAGCGTATTCGCGGAAGTATGACGGATATTATTAGGAGCTATATAATCGGTAGTTAAGCCAAAGTTTCAAGAGATTAGGGAATGTTTATTCGTAAATCGGCACCGTAGTCGCTGAGAAAGTTGAAGTGACGAAATCAGCCTCATTTTAAATATAAATAAATAAATATTTGATTACTTATTGAGTGCTTTGAATTTTCGAGGTGACTAAAGTATTTTCATTGCCTTGGACTAACTTTTTGATGACAAAGATACACTCCTCTGTCCCACTCCTATTCATTGCCGGCCGAGTCCCGACTGCTTATTTATTGTTGTTGGTTTAAAGCCTGAAATGGTTTCTGTACTAGTTACTTGGGAGTACTCATCTTTAACCAAATAATTTTCAGAATTGCAAAACTTTAAACTGTCAAAATCTTTATTAGATGAGCAGGTTTAGATAGCAAATCAATGTAATTCTAAAATAGGCAGCTCTATTTGATATATGTTTCGCAATCGAAAAGCCGTTCATAAATCTGCAAGTTGAACTAAAATCAATATAGAAACCAAATAGCAGCTGTGTTGCAATAAATATCAGTACCGTCCAGCTTTAACTAGCACTAATTCAAGTTTTCAAAAATAAACGAAAAATTCAAAATATTTCTGTTTATCCAGTTAGACTGCGACCATAAATAAAAATGCACCAAAATTATCATAAAATATATGAACACATTGCTTTACACTCGATTACGAGAGGCCTAATAAATTTTACAAGAACCAGTGCATGTTACACAACTCCCAATCGAATAAAATAAAAAATAGTGATTTTAACGAGACATCTGACAGGTTTCGGACAGCTTCTAGAATGCGCATAAGAAACGACCTCAAATGCGACGTCAAACGCACCGTCGTCAACTTGAGCGCAGCAATGCAGTTTATTTGCAACAAGAAGAGACAACAACAACAAATAATTTGAAAAAAATTAGTCTAAGCGCCTAAGCCTAAGTCGGTGAGCAAAATCCCGAGAGTATCACCGAGTTGCAGTTGCAAGTTGCAAGCCCCTGATGTGTGAGAAAAGTGAGAGCGCATACGCGTGCGAGCGCTAGGTTGAGCTTAAGCTTTAGCCGGTGCTGGTGATTTACTTGCCGCGTCTGCAGTGGGGTACAGGTGCTTTTCCGATGCCATGCTTTTCCAACAACAACACGCTCATACACCGATACTCACACAAGCCCTCCGCCAGCAAAAACACGCTTTCGAACGAACAGGTTGCCCGTCGAATGAGCTTTGGTGACAACAACAAAACAAACAGTATACAACAACAATCAATAAACACAACAACAATAGACAGACAGCTTAGACGCCGCTTGCGCTGCGCCAAACAAAAGCATTCCGCGGCGCATTTTTGTAGAAAAAGCAAAAGCAACAAAATCACTGCGCTTGCTTACTTGCTTGCTGTTTAGTTTCGCGCATGAATACTCGTTCGCGCGCCATTCAGTCAGTCTGCGACGAAACCTTCAAGTGTTAGCAACACAGCCAAACAGCAGCGCGTCAGCCAGAGAAACGAGTTTTACTCCCAACACTATCACCAAGCGAGCCGAATCAATTGTTCGATTTTAGTTTTATTTCTGTACGCGCATCATTATTACTCGACAGTCTGTCTGCCTGTTAGTAAGACGACACGCACGCGTACACCCGAACAACGGTAATATTTGTGAAGAAGTGTTGCCGCTGCTTTTACTACACTCATTTAACGGTGTTGTTGGAGATTGCTATTTATTTTTTAATTCTTTTGTGACGCGAGTTCATTGATTGTGTCTTGTGCTCGAGCTGTGTCATCTCCTCTGGCTTTGAATGCCAGCGACGTCAAAGTGAAATGCGCGTTTTTCTTATTTGATTGCACTTAAAATCCATCGATTCTGTTTATTTTTTTTATTGTGCTCGGTTGACACAAGCGGCGAAACATAGAAATTAGTGCGGACAAAGTGAGAAACTAAACAACAGTGGAATGTTTGTTTGTTGCAGTGGAAAGTGTTGAAGTGTCGCATATTTGCTTCGAATTATTTGTGTATTTGCCTCGAGTATTTTGTGTGAAAAAAAAAATTCTTTTGTGTTGCATATGAAATGAGCAAGTGGCCTTTTAAGAAATACATTTATTATTGAAAGTGTTTGATTTAATTAACTTGTGTTGCACTGAAACAATTATAGTATTTTGTGGATTTGAGGATTTTAAGTTGGCTCTCTAAAGTTGGTAAAATATATTAAAATTACTATGAATGACATAATTGACATCTAGCCAGAATAAGAGTAGAAAAAGTAAGGAAAGGTATGGATTTTGCTCTTGGATCTCTTAATTTCGATATTAAATTAAGTAAGGTTACAATCTCTGGGATTAGGAAAACAGAGATTATATTGCAGTGAGGATATGCCTACATGAATAAGCATTTTGAAAAGAAAATTGTATTTAATCAGTATCATCAATTTTGTGAGCCTAATTTTACAGCATACTTAAATTTAGAGTCCCGAGAATATAAAGAGTCAAAATCTCGCTGGGGTTGTAAGCTACTCCTCAATATTGCTGTAGCAACTTACTGACTTGCAATGGTTTCTAAAACACCTAGATCAAATGAAGGAGTAATTTACAAAATATGCTTCTTCAGATGTTAAGGCCTTAGGTCTTCAATATTTTCAATGAAATACCTTCTTTTAATATCTTAAAAGTTACTACGTTTGTACTTTCTTCGTCTTCTATGTATTCAGTTGTGGCACAATGCTCTGGCTTCCTTACTTGTTATTAAGTACTATTAGTGCAAGGTCTGAAGAAACATTTCTAGTAAATTATTGTTATTTATTATTCACAATTAAATTCACTATTGTAAAATTTCAAATTTTACGGATATAGAAAGTTCAATTGTCAAAAGCTACGATTAGACATGGGCTTGGCCAGTTTCGTTTGTTAAAGGTCCACCCTTCGATGCTTGTTCATGCATTTTTGGGCAAAAACAATACAGTAACGATGCCCAAGCATTTTCACCAGACATAGCTCCGCGTGACTTTTTCCCCTTTTTAAAAAAATAAAGAGAACTTTAAAGGGCCATCGTTTTAGAAGCATACGAGAAATCGCTGAAAGAGCCAAAGGAAATCGTATACACTATTAGAAGCATTATTCGAATAACGTGAATAATAATGATGAAAAATACATTGAAAGATGCCATACATTGAAAGGAACCTTTGATGATTTGGCACTTCAGAGTGACTTCAAAGAATTTCACTCCATAGCGCAGTTAATGTGTTGAAATTAAATTTGTTCACAAAGATTAATAGCCAAAAAAGTAACGGTTAATAAATAAAATAAGCGCTGTGTTTTGATTTATAATCTCACTCTCTACAAATTCTTGAATTAAGTTCAAGTTTTAATAGTTAAGGTCCACCACATTCAAAATGAGTACGAATGCATATGCTTATTTTAGAATATTCTTAAGACTCACTTCGAACATGAAAAGCTCAATTTTGTTTTCCTGCAATAAACATATAGATATACATTTATCCTTCACTACATGGAATTAATCACAAACTGGAAAGGTAAACTGTATTTGAAATCCCTTTGAAGGCAAATCAATTATCTTTACCGACTCCCTTAGAAAGCCAATAAATACTTATTGGTACCCTACTTTTACTTCGTGAACACTGTGCCACAAATTAATTTAAAATTTCTTCTTCTCCTTCTTTACAAATTTCATTGCTTACAAATGACCTCTCAATGCATTTACCAGTTTTCTCTCACTCACTCGCAACACATTGCTAGTAAGCAGAGTTCAATGGAATTAAAATACATAATTTGCTGTGATTCAGAAATTGGTAATAAAGAACACTCTAATTTTTCATAACTTTGTGCTAATAATTCATTTATGCGGCCATAATAAGCTCACCTTCATTCCCAGCTAGGCGCAATGTGAAGGCAAGTTCGTTGCTTAAGTCTTTAGTTTCGACAGCAAAGTGAGGACAAACATGTTGTAAATGATGAGCAATACACTTTATTCTAGCATTTGTGTAAATAATAAATGGTTTACGAGCAAATTAAGGGACCTTCAAAGACTTCATACAATTTGTCAGGGCTGTTGAGTAATTGGATGAACTGATTTGAAGAAATTAATTCATTTTGAAATGGTTAAATTTGTAGGTATTCTTATTGCTAAGTAACAACTGATTATAAAAAATTGGTTTGAAATAAATTTGAGTATTTCGCTGTTATTACATTCACATGTTGCATGGCCCAAATGGCTTTGTATGTGACCAAAAAAAAGTATGCTTGAGGACAACAAAATATTTTGTGAAATTAGAAGAGTCAAAATATTATTTTCACGTACTTTTAAATAGAAATAAATAAATTTAGCACCCAAAAACCACACAACCAATATACAGTCAGTTAATATTGACTTATGACATTTACGAGTGCCACCAAACAGTGCCACGATTGTGCCACAGCTGCAAATGATCAATCTGCCTAAATGACAATTGCACACACGCTTCAAATATTATTTGCACTTTTTTGCGCCAACAAATGTTAATTACGACCTCATTCCGGCTTGTGAAGCACATTAGGCAGAGTCAGTGCCAGAGCACACACAAGTGGCAAGCGGCAAGCGAGAATCTAAAAATCTGTGCCACAACTGCGCAAAAATATGCAAAAAACAGAGTCGAATATTAATTGCAGATATTCGATGCTGTGGGCAGACAGCTGAGTCTCCGTGTATGTCTCCGTGCAACTGCATACTTTGTAGCCAAATATATGGTTGCATGTGTGCGTGTTTGTGTGACTTAATTTGCCACGGATTGCTGTCAAAGACACTGATGGCATTCGTAGGTATTGTAGAAGCACAACGATTTCGGGCCAACCCAAAAAATTCTCGACGCCAATTTGCTGCTGCCAACAGTGGGAAATCGCACACAAACAAAGGGAAAACAAAGACAAGACAAACACAACTTAGTGAGGCAACTTAGTTTGAGCATCAAAAAACAACAACAAATGTGGCGCAGTAAAGACACAAGCACATAATTCATAGCAATGGCATAATTGGTGCTACAAAAACAAAAATCCAAAATTGAAAAAAAACAGAAAATCTTAGTCAAAGACAAAGAACTGTGAGAATTAAATGTTTATTGTGGCTAATTTCCGATTTGCAAATTTTCACAATTTTTTTTAATTTTTTTTTGTTTGAGTATATTATCTCGCTTTTGTCCTTGTTTTGGGAATAACAAGCAAATTGTGTATGAAGTGTTGCTCAAATTGGCAGAAAACAGATTATCAGCTGGCGACTGAAATTGCGAATGAGAACAGGTGTGGCGCCGCGGTCACCTCTTCGGTCCGCAACTCGCCACATCCACCGTCCAAACCAACCAAAAATCTCGAATAGCCACCAACACACAGGTTGTTTTGACTGCCAGCTGCCAGAGAAGCATAATTTGCTTATTTATTTGAATGCAAGCAGTTAAAACAACAACAACACTGCTTTATTGCTTTCGTTTTTTATTGTAAGCGCTTTAATTGAATGCTTGCGTTTTTTCGTGGGCGTTAATTGTTGCAAACAACACTATTTGCACTTGAGTACCGTTATTTATGGGTTTTATTAATACGGATAATGATTGAAGTGGCAAATTGCGGCAGTAAATTTGTTGTTTTTGTAATTTTTGCAGAAAATAAAAAAAAATAAATTTTAGCAAACAAAAATATTTTTTTGAAAATCGAAAGTGTTTTTGTTTTAACAACAACACATCGCTTGCCCACCTAATTTTGTACTCTTTGTGCTCCTTCTTGCCTACAGCCATCCATTTGCTTTATTAATTTAACTTTCATTATTCGCTTGTTTCCCACACCCAACGCGTCATTGCCCCACTTTTGCGCTCGAAGCGACAATAGAAGGTACTAAATGCAAAAAGTGCGAACAGCAACAACAACAGAGAATTTGCTAAATTCAATTCAACTACTGTTACACTGAGTCATTAATGTGCAACGCACATTGTTGTCCAAGCCACGCCACACCATTTATTGCGGTTTTGTTGCTTTTGTTTACATTGAACACTTGTAAGCAGCTGCAGTTGTTGTTGTTGTTGTTGCGCGCCGGTCATGCAATGTCCCCAGCAATTTACGTGCGCAATTGAAAAGTGAGAACTGTGTTGGCGTGCAAGCGAAAGGAAAAACAGCGAGTGTTAATGACCAGCAATGGTCTGATGGTATCGCACAGAGCGCACAGATGAGATTGCATAAGTCTTTAGAATGTTTTTAGCTCTCGGTGGGAAACTCTTAATTGGATTATATAAATATAATGCAGAAACCAATAATTAATCGTATCCATTCTACATGATGAAATATTATAATATTTGCCGCTATATAATAATACCAACCATATATAGTACTCGAGTACTCTTATAAAATTGTTTACAAACAGCGTGAAAATAAAAATATTTTGCCCGCAACTGTACCACTCACTCAATTATTTATGCACATATTTATACACTTTATTTGTTTTTGAAAATTTCCCGATTTGTAAAAGAATCAATTAAAATGCCGTTGGCATTTTTAATATTCAATCAACTGCCACCGTCTATGAGCACTTTCAATATTTGCGCGGCAGCAGACGTGTAGAAATTTTTAAGCGCTCGCCAAAAACATAAAATTTTCGCGTGCAGCAATGCCGAAGCCGGCGACTGGCGAATTTCTAACCCAATTTCGGCAATACGAGCCGAAAGCCATGCTGCTTTACAAATAAGTACTTACATACACGCCTTAATTTTTGTATTGAGTATTTGCTTACGAGAAACATGAAGGAAAGACTCAGATAGACAACGTAGAAATATTGAAATTTTGAGAAGCGAAACCTTTCAAAAATCACTTAAACGATTGTAAAAACAGGATGTAGGGTTACTTAAATGAGCAATAGAATAAACGGAATTTACCCTTAGAACATAACCTCAAATATCTGAAATGGTTTTCTCTCGAAATCTTATTAATTTTAGTTTCTGTAGATACCTAAAATGACATCCTTTATAATCATATAAATCTCTATTAAAAAAAGAAACAGCGCTTTTCAGGTGGCAGCCTGGCTTTAAGTTATTTAAGTTAGTGTATCGGAAGTTTGTGCCGTTTTTAAAGAAGTTGATTTCAAAAATATCTCACGAATGCCATGAACCTGACTCGGCCATGAATCGCTTTGTTAACATCAGTTCTTCAAGATATCATACAAAGCTAAGTATAATAACGCAAATTCTAAAGTTGCGACCGTCGATAGTCAAAACGCTCAAACCTGCTGAAACCGAAATCGTTCAATTCCATTTCTTCTACCGTTTATTATAATTCTATAGTCTACTAAATCTAAGTTCATTTCAATTTCAGACTAGATTTCCACAGCTTCGACTACAATATGTCAATGTCATAGCATAGCGGCGGGCACAGTGGAAGCCTCATCTTCGCCAAAATTTGTAATACTGAACTCTGAACTTTAGTATAGTATAGTATTGAATATGCTTGAAATATGTAAAACCGAAATCAAATATCATTCGATTTCAGTATTTAGACTATTATACATATTTTAAACAAAAATGAACCTTAGTTGTAAAACAAAGTCCGCCAAAATGTAGGCAACATTTTATTGTATATCGATTTTTCAGCTCAACTGAAAAACACAGCTTGTGAATGGAAACTACTAAAACAGAAGATGTTATCAGAAGAAAAATATTAAGAGGGTTACTCAATAGAAGTATCAGTACCTCTTGTGAATATTAGTTCAACTTTTCGGATGGTTTTCACTTCCTACTAGGTCCAGATTCCATTACGAATTAGCAATCGGCACGCTTCTTAATCATTGTTATTTTATTTTTGTAGCCATTCTTTGAAAATGAAAAATAAAACAAAGTATACAACCATTTAGATTTCTAGATATTTTTACTTTTACAACACGAGCTCTCCAAGCACTCAACCCAAACCGTTTAAAAGAGCCTTAAAAACTTAACACAGAAAAGTAATTAAAAGTCGGTTGCTAACAAATTACAATGCATTGGAGTTACGAAATCGGCGATTACTTAAATATCCGAGCAACTGCAGTTATTCGAGATAAAATGCAATTAAAAACAGCGCGACGGCGATAACTTAGCTTATTTTCGATTTTCTCGTGGCGCCTTTTCTGGATAAGCGGAAAATTAGTAACACGTTAATGGTTAGTTTTGGCCACACTTGCAGCCAGCACAGCCAAGCGGGCGGCGCTCGAAGGCAGCGAGCGTGTGCTGCGCAGGCGCGCATTTCCCAATTTCGAATACACCAATTAACCAAGGCGGCTGATCCACGATAACAGCAGCTGTGGCTGCGGCATGTGGCGAGTCGAAAACAGCCGTTGGCTTGCTGGACGCCGCTTGTCGCTGTCCACTGCACGCTTACGCTAATTGCCCCACGGCGGTTATGATATTTCACAACAGTTTTTCGTAATTTAGGCATTTTGCTTGCTTTTCTTAACAGTTTTCGTTTGCAGCGAGACAGTTTCGTGGTAAATCATTAACCTTTATGTGCGGCAGCGGCGACAAAAACGCACACTAAACGCTTAGCGCAGTTGTTGCCACCTGTTTCAAAGTCGCTTGCTTGCTTGTATCCGGCAAATGCATTGCAGGAAGCAAAATCACGGCTTTTTCCATGTTTCGCTTGTTGTTGCTTTTGGCGTGTTGTTGCGATTTGCTACAGTTTTCCTGCTTTCGGCGCTCGCTTTTCACATTTCATCGGCGCGCTTTTGTATTGGCATTTTGTACGGCTATCAGCTCGAGCGGCTAATCGGCTTAAGTGGTACGTATAGTCGGAGCTTGCCGCGCGCTGCTGGCCTCAGCCGTTGTTGCTGTTGTGTGTGCGTTTGCTGCGCTGAAGAGTGTCTCGCTAACGCCTCTGCAGCGTTTAACTGGCGCTGCCTGGTGATTAGTTGGTCAATGATCTGTTGTTGTTGTCATTGCTTACTGACTTTTTGTTTTTGTTATTGTTTTTATTTTCAACTATTTCGCTTTGCTGGGTTTGTTTCACTTTTCCATTTTTAGTAAAAACCGCTTGCTTTCTGCAGAAACTCGCGTGTGTGTGCGTCTGTGGCTTCATTTCACATTTCACTTGTTTTGCTTTCAGTTTTACTCACTTCCGCGTGCTTTTGCGCTTTTGGCTGGGGAAAAGCAGGAAAATTAAATTCCAGCGTTGATTTGACAATTGTCACTTGTCACCATTTAGCCGTTAGTTCAATGCAGTCACTGTAGTTATTGCAGAAAAACAACCTGCAATGTCACTGGGAAACAGATTTTGAAGCGCGAAAAATAAATTTGTTGACTTATTTTGGTTTTGTAATCAACTTTTAGCACGCCTTGCTATCTTTTTACTTGCCTTTTGTAACTTTTTGTAACAAGTGCCGTTATGCAACACTGTTGGGTTTTTAATTTTTCTGTCATCAGCAAAGCGTTGCAAATTTATTTTATGTTTATTATTTAATTTCTTCTTTTTTTTTTATTTGTTTTTGCTGTCCGTCACCCATTAACTCTACCTTCATCCATTAGCTATTTTACTTTGCTTTGTTTTGGTTAATTAAATGTTGTCGATTGTTTTTGTATGCTTTAAACTTCACTATCTTCAACGTGTTTCATTTGGTTTAACTTTCGTTTTCGTTGCAGACTAGTCGGTTTGGATATTTATTTTTTCTCACATTTTTTTTGTTTGATAAAGAAGATATAAATATTTAATGTATTAAATTAGCATTGCAATCATCTTTGGTCAACGGCTTCTTAAAAATCAGCTTCACTTTTCCATTAAACATTATAAATAAACTATTATAAAATAGTAACAATTGAAGAACAGTGCAATGCTGACCAAAATTACAAGCTTTGACTTGATTCTGAGGTTATTGGACCATTACCATGTTGTCGAAGCTACCTCTGGCTGTCTCTACTCTGCTCTTATACCTTCATGAGAGATATTGGTGAGTAGGAATCGCTGGAGGAGAGGTGAGCTTCTTTATGTATGGGTTGAAGTTGGTGGCGAAGGTTGACAGTGAAGATGATTGTCGGGAATATCCTTTCAACTACAGCTTCACACTCCACACTAATTATAGCAGCTTTCTAGCGGAAGTGGCTGTCATAAAAATAACAGTAGCTTTATACGCTTTGAACTCGCTGACTGTGCATTTAACGCTGGTAAAGGAATGCTTGTCCTCATTAGTAGTGGCTTGAGCTATTTCGTGATTAGACTAGTTTGAGTAACTGACCACAAGGAAATCGGGGAATTTGTAAACCTGATAAGCTTTGCTCGACTGGGTACGTCAGTCTCTCCTACAGTAGAATGGTCTTCAACTGAGCAGGCGCTGGACAGTCACTAGCACTTGCGCTGCCGCAAGATCCTTCTTGCCCAAGGTAATTCGCAAGAGGTTTAAGGGACACTTAGGCCTCAGCAAAGTTCATATTTCTCTCGTTTAGAGGTTCTAACTTGACTTGGTTCCGACTAAAAATTTTATCGGACGTTAGCTGGAGGAGTACGAGATGGAGTCGTGACAGCAGTTTCTATTGGAATGATCTAGGCAAACATTTCTTGGATCTCACTTGTTTGAATGCCCTCATGTACTCATGGATGTAGATGTAAAAAACTTATACAGATTTGTAGTCGATTGTAGGTGTTTTGTTGGGCCATTGAACATAACTTCACCTAGTAATATATATTACTGTTAAAAATAATGAAAATGCTTCATATAAAAAATTGGTCACGTATTATCAAAATTAGAGTCGGTACCCTTTTTTTCTAAAACTTCACGTTTTTTTTGTTTTTTTAGTAAAATATCTTTTTCATAAACCTTTAAATCGGAAATAAAATGCAATCAGCAGTAAATTTGGTATATTTAATTCTTCTTATAATGATGGGAGAATGTATGTTTGTATGTGATTGGCGTTGCAACCGTTTAGCCGGTTATAGCCGAATCGACGATAGTGCCCCACTTCTCTCTCTCCTTCGCAGTTCGGCGCCAGTTGGAGATCTCAAGTGTAACCAGGTCGCTCTCCACTTGGTCCCTCCAACGGAGTGGAGGCCTTCCCCTTCTTCGGCTTCCTCCGGCGGGTACTGCATCGAACACTTTCAGGGCTGGAGTGTTTTCGTCCATTCGGACAACATGACCTAGCCAGCGTAGCCGCTGTCTTTTTATTCGCTGAACTATGTCAATGTCGTCGTATAACTTGTACAGCTCATCAATAATACGAGCTGCAGAGCTAAATAGAGAAGGTACAATCTTCTATAAGAGTGTACAGCTCCTGGCGTACATTCGCGTCTTGGCTCCCACTTTAACTTTGAAGTAGTAGATAGTTTCGTGTATCTGGGAACCAGCATCAACAACACGAACAATAGGAGAATCAATCAATAAAATTCATTTTCATTTCACGCTAATTATTTTTCATTACTCAAAAATTAATGAGAATAACTCATAATCATTATTACTGCTGCTTTTTGTGGCATTTATAAACTCAAAGTAATAAGATACTTCAGCCATAACCTCAAATTATATTCAACTCTGAACTTATACCGCTAAAAAATAGTGTTTAAATGCTTATCTATCAACTTTACGACAACAACAATAACACGGCAATTAACTCAAGTGCTAAATTAGTGTTTCCAGCGCATTGAAAAACGCTTCCTGCAAACGCAAGAAACACCGCAACTTGAGACCATTGAAATCGATCGTTGCTGTAGAGTTTTGAAAACTTTGTATTTTTTGTATTTTTTCGGCACAATTCTAATTGGTATTGCGCAACCAGCAAAGCTGTCGGTTGTCTTCCTAGAGTTACATAAATATAGAGTGTCTTAAGTCTACGCCGCAGCGCACTTGTTGCTAGTTGAATGTGGCAGTTCGTGTCTCGAGTCTTTCGTGGTACATATTTCACGCGCCAAACAAACTCAGAGACACACACACACACAGTGGTACATATGGATGTCTGTACTTCGCTCGAGCACTTGAACTGCGCCAATTTTGACTTCCTCAATTTCGTGTGACGCAGCGCGTTTTCCACGCTCATTTAATTGCCTACACGCACAGACACACACCCGCGCGGGTATTTTTTCATACCTTTGCGATAAATCGGCAAAACTGCAACTCATCTCATTGAGGCCGCCGCAACAAAAAACTGCCTGTGTTTGTTGCTATTGCTGTTGTAGTGAAGGGACGCTCGTTTGTTGATTTAAATCAAAATTGCAAATCAAAGCAATAAATTTGCAATTGCTTTACACCAAAGCACGCATGTGTGGCACGCACGAATTACCGCTCCGCCGACGTCGCAGTCAGCTCCCGCTAAAGCGCTTGTAATGTGGCGTTACCGCCTGCCACCGCTTACAAGTGTACAGCATTTTATGTAAATCGTCAAAGTGGCAGCTCTTTCAACACTTTTCATTTCATTTTGGGCTTTTGCGTGTTTTTCATTGTTCGCCTTTTTATTCGCCTTTTTATTAACTTTTATTGTTTTGTTGTTATTGTTTTGTTACATCTGCAATAGAGCGCTGTTTATTTTGTTTATTTAGTCGACATTCCAATTCATTGTTTATCACATCGTATTTTTTTCCACTTTCGTTACCTCATTTAACGGTATATTGAACTCTGGCTTTTAAATGTCAAAGCGTTCAATGCGCTTATGTAATAATCACATGCTTTACACACCTCTATTTTTTGGCATTTTTACATACATATGTGTAACAACAGTTATACACATACATACATATACAAATAAATATTTTTGTAGTTAATTTAAAAATATTTTTTTTTTTTATTTTTTTTTCAAATATTAATTCTTCCAATAAAAATTGTTAATTTTTTTCTAAATTTTAATTTTTTTTTCAATTTTTTCTTAAATAAACCTTTGTTGTTCAACTGCTGTGCTCAATTATTTTCTTGACTAATGAGCGCGCTGCTGAGCTCTACCAATAACAATAACAAAAAACAAATCTTCTTCGAAATTTTTGCTTTTGTTGATTCTTCATGAGACTTCATATGAGTCTTGAAGGTTTTCTCGTGGCGCATCGGCAAGCAACAAATATTTGTCTAACATCATTTCGAAGCTTGCGTTTTCGTTTACTCGCTACTGAAACGCTGCGACTGATTGCAGCTATTTATTTTATTGATATTTAATTCCCCATGCAGCCTCCAACAACAAAGCAAGCTGCAAAGATGATATGATTGCTTGGTTTGCTGCAGTAGCAATGCGATTATCAGCTTTTACGCGATTATATTATTTTATTTTTTTATTAATTTTTTTATTTTTTTTATTTTTCTATTTATTTATTTCTGTTGCTTTTTTGTGGCATTCATTAGCCCTGACCTGTGTGATCACTCATATATGTATATTGATTACACATATTGGCTAGACACCGCGCAAATAAGCGCTAATCACAACAATTGCACTCGATTTACTCAGTTTCTGTTTATTGCTAATACTCGCTCGCAATCACAAATGCTCGGCAAGTGCGCACTCATTACTATTCAGCTGGGCGTATACGCAACCTTTAAGTGGAGCAGCAAAAACAAGTTCTCCGCATGACGATGCAAGTGAATGGCAAAAGTCATTCATTATTGAAGTGTAGAAATACACAATTATTTATAAATATTGTTGTATTTATTTTTATTTTGTTGTTGCATTCAAAGGATGAATGAGTTGCTTTGACTAAGTAAATATGAGGCAAGTTGCAAGTCAAGTGACGCAAATTCCAAGTGCATATTAGAAATATTTTTAAATGCAAATTTATGAAGTATAAAACACTCCCCTTTGGTTTAACAAATAAAGTTGAGTCATGAATTGTAGAATTTTTCAGAAATCTAAGTAGAAGGTGTGGAAGGATATGGTTGAGAAGTTGTTAGTCTAATTAAACAAGTAAAGAAGGTTAAGTTCGGGTGTATATTCTCGCAATTTATTTATTTAATTTCAATAACAAAGCACACACTTTGACCCATATATTCGGCATAAAGTCCACTGGAATAACGAAAGTCATAATATATATTATAGTATACTATATGGGGGCTGGGATAATTCTTGAACCGATTTCAATAATTTCCAACACAAAGCTATATAATATCCAAGATTATAAAGATTATACGTTCACTTAATTTTGATAAGATCTATTACATTATAATTAACCGCCATATGGGGCATAAAGTCCACCGAAAGTTTGAAAATCCGTGTATTAGGTATATGGAGACTAGATAAAGTATTGATCCAATTTTGCAAATTTTCGGCACAGAGACACACTATTTTATGGAAAATATCTTCTCGAAATTTCTTTAGATCCTCTGAGTGATTCACTCATATTTTCTTTAAAAATATTAACAACAACCACTGAGATCTTCATGTTCGATATACGGGTCTTTGAAATTTTATTGTCTGTGTGCAGTATTTGTGCAAAGTTATGTTTCGATATGGGCATTTCCGCCATGTCGAACGGGACAATCGTACACCTTTCAACTAAAAAAAGTATGAACAAAAATGTTTTTTAATTTTGACAGTAGGATTTTTTAATAGCCCTTCATTAGCTCTACATTTAGTGTTAAGGTTGATTTTGGAACGGTTTTCATTTTCAAGATAATTGCAAAAAACAAAGGGATTCACACGGGACAAAAAATGGAAGTCGTTTTTGGGAACAACGATTCAAACGGCGATTTCAGCGAATTGTGAGGCAATATTCAAATGTTTTTGATTGTAAAATGTTGCGCATTGATGGCCTTTAAAGATGGTATGAATTTCATCCAAAAATAATTTATAGTTTTTTTTTTAATTAATTATTAACCACATTCGCACGAGACATGTCGCACGGGACATTTTTTTCCATCATAATATTTATGTTGATTTTGTTTTATAATACGGAATTATTTAACAACAAGTCCAATAAAATGGCTTAAAAACGTAGTAAATGTATTTATTTATTTACAACAATGTATTTATAAACACAACAAAAATTCTATAGTATGAAATGAAAATAGTATTATGAATGCGAAATACAGTTTTTTTCAGAAAATGCTGTCCTCGGTTACACATTTTTTTGGATTTCATTATCTGCTAGACTTTCCTTTTGATAACTGCTCCCACTCCCTGAAGAGTATTTTAATTATTTTATAAAATCAACCAGGCTTGATAATAAATATAAATTTGATTTTAAACTGAGAGCAGTTACCTTAAAAAATAAATATATTAGAAAAGCAACTAAAGGATTTCTTAATTTTAGTTAAGAGTTTTATCAAGAAAATAATATGTCATGCGTGAACTTGTCACTTTTAAAAGCAAACGATTTTCTCCTGACAACCTTGTTAAAATGCGCACTCTTATTTTGATTTGTAAGCCTATAATTTTCGCCAAAGTCTATATCTTGAATAGCTATTTCAGTGGAATTTAAAGTGCGGTTTTTGCTCATATGTAAATAATTAATGTAAATGTATCTATTTACATACTTAAGTCAATTTTATAAGACAAAAAATAAATTTCAATTTTTAAATTCCACACTTACGATGTCGCACGGGACCAATTTTAAGTAGTTACCAAAACCACAAATCTTCTGATTTTTGAACAAGGTTTTTTTTATTTTAATTGTATACAAGTTTACTGTTTATACCCAAAATTTGGCGAGCTTGCTGCTTTTATTTGCGATGCAGTGGGAATAAGTGTTGTTTTTTGATGTCGCACGGGACATTAAAATATAGGATAATAAGAGAGCAAAAACTTACAGTTATTTGCAATCGCATGCTGTCTTATGCATTTTATTTGGATCTTTGTACCCTTATAAAGGTTTTACACAAAGCAAAAAATTATACATGATATGTTTCTTTAACAATTTTGACGAAAAAACAAATACAGTAGAAAAATCGAAATGAGAAAAGTAGTTCCTATTCGACTTGGCTTTGGTATATCTCGTAGTTGGTTATGAATTAATTTAAAATTAATTTAATATCAATAAATTTAGATATTTTCCTATGAAAATATGCAAAAACTTTCTAATTCTAATAATGTTTAATATTTTGTCTGTGGTAGACCTTCTGGCGGAAATGCCCATATCTTCACTGGTGCATAATTTGTAGATTGCAAAGTAAACGATTGAGATCGACTTCAAAATTGTGGTATATAGTAAGAAGTAATTGTGGTAAGTAACTGTAGCATTGAAATGTCAAGGAAATGTTACGAACCGAATTTCATTGAAATTGGTCGAGTAGTTCCTGATATATAGTTTTCGACCCAAAAGTGGGTGGTATGAAAATCAAGTGAATATATATTTGGCTCCCATACCACTCGAATAAAGGCAATTATTATTATTTTGGTAATCACACATAGAATGAAGTTCCACTATTGATACGTTAAAGAAAAATAATAAAGAAAAAATGGAAGAATATTTTAAAAATTCGTTGGCAACCCTATACGTCAATCTTTGAATGTTCATAAATTTGTTTGGGGTCCCATCTCTGTTAATGCATACATTATTACTAAATAACATAATGTTAATCATAGATTTTGCTGGATAAATTATTAATTGTAAAATATTTAAAAATTTTAAATCAAAAATATGAAAAAAATTCAAATATTTATATTTTTAATTATTTGTAAAAAATACCTTCATCTCACCTGTCAGCCGCACACATACTCGCACACACAGTCACATTCCAATTCAATTTCGATTCATTCTGTTGGCCTTGTGCACTTGAAATGTGTCTGTTTCACTTCGCCTCTTCGGCGAGTTGATTTTTTGCCCGCGAGCTGCGTAATTAGTTGGTGTTTATTTCCACATACACACGAGTATCTTTTAAGACCTGACAGCTGCGCGGTATTTTTACCGCAATATAATTGCCCAATAACAAACAAAGAAAATATTGAAATTTAAATAAACACCCAAATGTGTTTGTTTCGGGTTTTCGCTTATCGCCGCAGCGGCAGCGAGCGAGCGAGTGTTGTCAATAGCCGCCAAATAAAACAGGCACATTTGTTACTCAACTTAATTGTTTGAATATGAAATATCCAAATTATTACCAATTTGATATTTGTTTTGTTATTCGCTGCTACATAATGGTACTTTTGAGATTAAGGCAGGTTTTGAGGGCAATAATTTAGATAAAGAATGTGAGAATCTGAGAAGTAAAAAAAATATTTTAATTGTTTTAAATACATATTTGAAGGGTTTTAGGGATATTGTAGAAGTCTGAAGAATTCCTCTTTATTTTTTTTTTCAATGGAAGGGGTGCCAAATTATGATTAAAACCGCCTAAATTGCGCTTGGCATATGTGCATGTCGCTGATAATTACAAGTGTAAGAAGCAGATCTGTCGACTGTTGCAACACGATAGTAAATGTTAACAAGTAGAAGACTGACAACCGAACAGCCGGTGACGGCTAACTGGCAAGCATAACAAGCCAATTAATAAAGTTAGCGGTGACGTCATGTCTGGCTGGCAGTACAACAACAACAAGCAGAGATGGCAAGATAACCAGGCAACAAAGTAATAACAGCCAAAACACAGCAACAATAAATAAAGATAAAAAAGCAACAACAAAGGCAAGATGCAACTGACGCTACACTCGTAACACTGCAACAGTGTCACATTTCACAGTTACAGCACTTGAGAGTTGTGCGCGACAAGTCATTTGCTGTGTTTTTTCGAATTCAAGCACACACACACACTCACTCATTTAAACTATATATACATACATGTGTGTGTGTGGATGCATGACAGATTTGCTCAGGCTCCACGTTTATCTTTGTGGTTTTGCTGGCGATTATGTGTGCCAGCAAACGTCGTTTTGGTGTGTCTGCCGCGCTTACACCCGCCTCAGCGTGACACACTATAACTGTATATGTGTGTATGTATTTTCTGTGTGTGTGGTGCATGTGTATCATCACTGGTAATAAAAGAGCCGAGTCACTTAATTCAATTCATCACGCGCTTAGCTCATTTTCCCAGCGATTGCCGTCATCAGCTGCAACAACAACAACAGTAAAACAACAACAAGTGCTCACATCAGAACAACGAAATTGCCAGTAATAAGTCGTTGTAGCGTGTTGCAGAATTGCTAGAAGACACGGTTTGTCTCTTCAAACGCTTCAGCCAACGCTTCTGATGTCACGCGGTCGTTGGAGATTACAAGCATGTTTTGGTCAATAATTCAATTTTGCAATGAGGAAGCCGCAGACACATAAATCTCATAAGAGTGTCTATGGCCTCAAAGGGCTCGGTGGTTCCAAGAGGACTTAATAGTATGATGGGCTTCTAGTCCCGGTGGTGTCACAATGGACCTCACAAAGAAATTCTATTCGTTTTCTATTTAGAATAATTTAGAACGGCTGATATCCGACAAATTTAGCCTCTGGTTACTATTTTATATTTATGTACCTTTAAAATATATAAAAAACAAAATGCCTTTGAATTTGAATGTTGTGAAAAAAGGTTGCCACATTTTCTTTATTTAATTTAAGAAATTTTAAAGAGCAACATTTAAAAAATCTAAGTGAAATAGATTTACCTGCTGAGGCACTTAAGTAGGTTCAAATACGAGTCCGGTTCGGTTCGGTTCGATAGTAACACGCAGTAGAGATAGAGGAGATCTTAGGAATGTGGGAGAGAGTTTCACAGTTCGTGGAAAAAAACACCCAGAAAAAGTGACCTTTTTAATGACACTTGCCTAACTCATTTCCGGAACATTTTGAGAGGGAAACAGGTGAAAGCGAGAAAAATGTAGCGGAAACGGCAAACGCCAGTGAGGATATCTAATTTCTATTTATAAATACGTTTTTATTATTCTAAACCACGTAACAAAAATAACTGGAGTGATATTTTGGAGGTTGGAACGGATTAATGGTAGTTCAATTGTTTTGTATGGGGAAATTTGCTTCGAGATACGAGTAATTCAAGATACGAGCAAGGTTGCCGAACGAATTAAACTCGTATGTCGAGGTACCACTGTATGTACAAATTTCTTAGGACTTGAATGATTAAAAAAATACAATAATAAGGTTGCCACATTATTTAGGAAATTTTAAAGAAGAGCACAATTGAAGAGAAATCTATGCGAAATAGATTAATAAAAGCGAGATATTTATTTTAAAAAATGTATATTAAAATGTAGAGTTGCCACCTCATTAAAAAAATTTTATTTCTAAAGACGTATGGTTGCCAAACTTTAAAATTTCTCAGAGTTTACTATTTATGCATATAAAAATATATATTTTTTTAACTAAAAAAAGTAGTAAAAAAATTAAAATTACAAAAATTATTCAAAAAGTAACTTCATATACAGCCTTGGCCAAAAGTATTAGGCATCCCACTAATTACAGAATTTTTTGTTTTAACAAGTGAAATAATGATGTTTTATTAGTAAAACAGTGAAAATACAATGAATTAGTGATAATAACAAAAAAAAATAAAAATAAAAATATTATAAAATATTTTATGAATTTCTTAAAAATGACAATTTTTAGTTTTAGCTTAATTTTTTTTTAATACCTTTATTATTACAAAATTTATTCGTTTAATCAACAGTTAAACACCCATGTAAGACATTTACAAAAAGAAGTGGTAACTTTGATAGCCACATTTGAGAATACTTGTATTTTAATGGGGTGCCTAATACTTTTGGCCAAGGCTGTAAGTGCCTAAAACTATGAATAAGCTACAACTTTTCCATTTCACTAGTGGCTATCTACACATGAGCACATTCTAGCGAATGCACATCACGCTGACAACTTTGCTTATGCAACCACATTTGTGCGCATCTGCATTATTTCTGCACTCTTCACCTCGCCATCGAATCGCCGTCCACTTCAAGTTGCCCACAAAGCTTCTGTTAAAAATAATTTTTCTTTTAATACAAATTATTTGCCAGCACAGCTGCATGTCATTAGAGATTGCTTTGCAGTGCAAAAAAAACACACACACACAATTTGTTGTTGTTGTATGCGTGCGTGTCGCTGGCGTCGTAGAGCAGCAAAGATCTCAGCAGTATATCACATTTATTGTCAATTCTCTGCGGTTATATTGCTTACAATGGACATGTAAATTTGCGTAAAAAATGCGCCAGCAAAGCTTTTTGAAAGCTCCATTAGACGCCATTGTACAACTTTAAAATTACGTGTCTTCTTTGTCTGCGCGCGCAGATAATGGCCGTTGTTTACCAAATTATAAGCGCGCATAGATTGCCTTGCAGACAACGGGAGTTTGTGTTGTCACATGTTTGGTTCTCATTTTCGCATTTCACTGCGCTTGCGAAAAATTATGTAAGCGAACTCAGAAGCGAAGTGAGTGCCACCGACGAGTTCGCTGCTTAAGTCTTTTGTATTTTTGCTGTTTTTGTGCACTTCAGGTGTTGTTGTTGCTGTTTTTGTTACTCGCTTAATTTGTTTGGAGGATTGCATTGCCACTTAAAGTGTTTATTACATAACATATAAAGCCAAAATTGATTTGTGCGAACTTTCGAAAGTGCACAGCTCAATTGCCATTAATTTATGCTTCGCTGATGACGCCGATCAGCGCCGTCCAAAGCCAATTTAATTATCAACACATTTCGCCTTTCCACAAAGCCGCACATAATAATTGATAAAAATTCGTTTTCTTGTTTTTGTTTTTGTTTTAGCTAACCTACGCTGCTGCAATCGAAACTTCACGCTTCACATGCGAAATCGGTGCATTGCAATAATGAATTTTTAAGTGCTTAAGTGATCGCAATTAGTTTCCTAAGCATGCTTTGAGGTTGTTAACTGCAACACTTGTTGTAACTCTTGCATTGTTTTTGTTGTTGTTGTTAGTTTAGCTGAGGCTACTTGAGGTCATTTAATGCAATCGCTTTGCTAATTGTTAGTGCCGAAATTTCGCATGCGATTGCTGCCGATTAGCAAATACGCTTTCAGGGGTCGTAGTCATTCGGGGGTTTCAAATGTGTCGAAATTATGCTTAATTATGGCGCATGGCATACATAGACGCTAATTAAGGCTTTAGGGCGCGCTTGTGAACCGCCTCATGCAAAATATCCCACTCTTTGGGAAATTCTTCAAGCTGTGAACAATTTGTGTGTGTCGTGCAAGGGTTAATGGTGAACTCTGGAGACGCATTTTTCTGTATTTTTAACGATTTCTGTACAGCTTGAGGCAGTGTGAAATAATGCCATATTTTTACTTCCAGAAATAACACTTAATAACTGAATAATAATTAATAATAATAATGACAGTTATTGTCGAAACAAAGATTATGTAGGTTAGATTAGGTTAGGTCATGGGATAGAACGGATCTAAAGATCTTAAGTCAGCTAATGTCAGTTCCCTTCAATTCGCTAGTCAGTCCGCCGAAAGTGGGTCTACCGAGGTGTTTTAACCTTAGTATTAAAATATGGTGATATTGGACATTGCTCAGTAGGCACACCTATGATTGTGTCGAGATGAACATTTCAGAGAAAGCAGTTGAAAGAACCGTTTTCGAACCACCGATTAGGTCTTTATTCCTATGATTTCCGCCTTTAACGGTTACTTTATTCGGTAAATATCTTTTAAGCAATGAAATTTATCGCTTTGATTGTTTTGCTATATTGCATAAAAAAATTAACTTTAAGTATTGTATACTTGAAAAATTTGTTGCAAAACAGAGATCCCCCTGTTATACCCTTATATATTATAAGGTAAGCTTCTAAATAGAGTTTCAATATTGAGTGTTGGCACCTTTAGCGTTAATTTCAACCAAAAGACTTTGAGACATGCTGACTACCAGGTACAGAAAATGTTATATGTTTTCGCAAGGGTCATTCAATCTATTTAAAATGTTTCATTTATTGGAACGACAAGAATATCGGTCTAACTTATCATTCAAATATTGCTATAAATGCTTTCAAAAGTTTAGGCAGGCCATAGTTCGAGCAATACGATTTTTTCCGTTGACTTGTTCGCACAGAAACATTGATCGGACGGTTTTCTGAATAAATCGGACTGAAACTGTCGAGTCTTTTTCATTTCTAAGATTATTTTGGTCTCTTCGCGAGCAGTGATTGCCCTACGGAGACCTGATCTTGGCGAGTTCTCTAGTCCACTATTTTCCTATTAATTTTTTGTCACTTTTTGGATTGTGGTCTTGCTCCTGGAATAATTTTCTGTGATTTTATTAATGATCCTGACCAATCAATTTAAAATTATTATTTGGTAGCTTATAGTATCTACCAATAATATGTTAATTTTTTTGTTGAACTCTTGGGTGAAATATTCCATCCATACTTTTGTCGGATACTGTATATCATTGGAGTTTGCAGATTTTAAACATCTAAAGTCCAAGATCAGAAATGGTGCAACTGCCAAATAATTGGGGAGATTTTCGGAATCAATCACTAATTTGACGTGGGAATTGATTGCCCTAGTTAGTAGAATAAATATTTTATTTACATGAATCATTAATTTACTCGCCTCTATTAGTTTTCCTTTCTATTGTATAATTTGCCAAAATTATTTATATTCGCTTTGGCTTTGGCATATTCGCTTTATTACAGAATAAAATCGATTGCAAATTGGCTATTACTAGCGCATAGACTGTTTTGTTGTTTCTCAAATTAATCGAATTATAATTTAGAATAACAATCACTCTCAGTTTAATGTGATTATATTGCTCAACGAGGAATTTAGGTGGAATTAACAAATAAATAAAAACAACAAAAGTACTAAATTGAAAATCAATAAAATTTGGCAACATATTAATCAATTTGTCTAGCCTTGTGCTCGATAAATCAATTCTAAAAATGTTGAGCAATTAATTATGAGCAGAATCACTGTTAAGTAAGCGGTTATGAGATCGATTTGTTGCTTGTTGAAGAAACAGTCAGACATACAAATGGCCTAGTACATGAAACCGGACTAATTGATAAAACGCTTGAGCGATATGTAGTTTGTGGAGCAATTGAAACAAAAAACAAAATTAGACAGAAACTGGCTCAAACTTGACGAAATGACAAAATAGTTTCAGTTTGGTATCGAACAAAGGCCGTAATTAGGGTCAAATTAATGAATAACAAATTACGGCAATTAACACCACAGCTACAAATACAAAAACAAAATGCAGCTTAGAGAGAGAAAAAAAATAAAAATTTAAAATTTAAATTAAAAATCGACGCAAATCCACTAGATGAAATCTCACTTTCTTGCGGTGGTCCAGCTTGCCGCGGCTTAGCTGCCGCTCAATCCACGCTGCCACCGATCACATGTAGAGCTCGAGCGCAGTTATTCAAGTTTTTTTTTATTTTTCTATTTTTTTATACTTCATTTCGCTTTCAGTGGCTGTGGCGCGACAAGCGTTTATCGTCTCAGCCGCAGCCGAAATTCGATTTTTACAAATCACTTCAACTAAATTACATATTGACGTGCTAAACTAACTAGTATGTGCACACAAGCGCAGTTGGTCGCACTGAATTGCAAGTGAAAGTGAATTTTTGAGCCACCAAAAGTCGCTGACCAAATGTGGCAGTGGCGGCGGCGACTGCTTAAGCGGTTAAGTGTGTTAGTAGTGGTGGTGACTACTCGAGTGCGTCGCGCCACCAAAACTGGCTGGAGTTGCAATTATGCGACCGAAAAAGTGATTTCGAATGCGAAAAAACTTTTTTGCTGGTGAACAGCAAACCGTCGGCAAACGAATCGATTGTGCAGCAAAATGGAAATCCAATTAAGATTACCAATAATTTCCTAGCGAATGGAATCGATAGATGTTTTAGTAAAAAATAATGATTTAAATTTAATTTTTTTCATTATTCTCAATTCTGTACTCTCACATATTGCTCACTCAGAATACCAACCCTAGAGTTTGCAGCCAACTTCTAAGTGGTTTAGTCGAATTTGTCTTATTCCTTACTAAAAATAATCAATGATACATTTTAATATATTGTTGTTGTAATGATATTTGTTTTTGTTGTATCGAATTGATCCAGTGATATATATTTTAACATTTAGTTGTTGTAATCATATCGTTTTTGTTGTAATGTTGATCTGTATTTTTATACTTTCGATTCTCTTCAAAGTCATTCCTCGCGGCATTTGTAATCTTTCAGTAGTTACAGTAAAATTTTCAAAGCATAAAATTGATTAGTTTTCGGTTTCGATTTCGATTTCGATAATGGCATTAGTCACCGTTCGAGTTCGATTTTCAAGATTTCAACAACCACCAACAAAATTGGCGTATTCTCGGCAGATTGACCACAAGGCGAATACTGACAACAACAAAAAGTGTTTGTAATTTTTCTAAAATTTAGCTTATCTTGAAGCTACAACAACAAGCAACTCCAAATTGTTTTAACTACATAATTATTTTCGGAAATTATGAGCGCTCTGACTGTGTCTACGAGCTGGTTCTCAGCCAAGGCTTGTATAATTTTATTTTGTTATTTTATTTTTATTTTTTTTTTTGCTGTGGGAAAATGCCTCTCGACTGCAAAGAATTTATGCAATCAGCGCGTTGTGGCCATTTAATGATGTTTACGCATGTCTCCGAAGTAATCGTTATGCGCTTTTGATGAGACCATCGTGAAGTGAAGTGTGTTTTTTTCGCCGCAAGTTTGTCGCTTCAGCCTTTTGTTCGCAGCGTCGTTCGTCACAGTTAGCAGTCGATAAAAGTAAATTTTATTAATTTTATGTCCACTATATGTTTTGCGCCGAGTTTATTTTATGGCCACTACTTCTGTAATGGCAAGCCATAAATTCTGGCGTGACGCAATTATAGCTGTTGTGTAACGCATAAATCGCTGTGTACAGTTATTGCGAATGGACGGCGCGTATGTGCGGCAAATCACCTGCAGGCGAATTGTGGTCGCTTAAAGCCTGTACTTTATTCCATTTGAAATGTCGATTCGCTTTCCATTGACATTTTTCGCATATTTTTGTGTTGTGCGCAGTGTTTGTTGTTGTTGTTTTCCATGTACTCAAAGTGAACTGCTGCTGTCACACATTGTTTGTGGAGCAACAGAAAATTCATATTTACCTCGTGAATTTCATGTCCATTGTCTCAGCCATCGCCGGCAGCGGCACTTGTTTATGTAATTGCGGCGTTTTTGTTGTTTTTTTTTTCTTTTCATTTGTGCCATTATATTTCACTGTTATTGTATTTTTATATGCGAAAAGTTCTCGGCGCCCTGACTGCGTTGCCGGGAACCGGTTGCAATCGTGACTTTGTGTCTTAAGGAGAACCACTTTGTTGTTGTTGTTGTTTCGCAACAAGTGTCGCTGTTGTTGAGCGAAGGCGGGCGCTGATTTCATTCAAGCATCTAAGCATAATTGCTGCTTTCGAAGCTTCTAAAGCAGCAGCATTATACATAAGTATAGCAGTAACTGTTTTAGAATACAAAGCCGTTCTCTGCAGCGTCTAACTTCCCGATAAACTGCTTCGAAACTTGCCACTTTCACTGCCAACCAGCAAAGTGTTGTACATCAGCGCAATAACTGATGGTTTTCCTGATGAATTTGGCATGCGACAGTCACTCTCGTAGTGCTGAGTTCAATTTCCAATAGCAAATTCCACAAAATAATCCACAAGCGAGTAACAACTCAATCCGTCATCGCCTGTCACAGTCACTTTGCCTCCACCACTTCCACCATTGTTGTTATTCCTCCACCATTGCCAAGTCATTTGCCATACGCCATTAGCTTAGCCGCAAGCTAATTTACTCCGCCACCGTTTGATCCATTTCCAGTGCCATTTTGTACGTGTGTTGCTATGTGTGTCGCATTAGTTGCGCCATTGTGTCTCTTTGAATGGAAATTCGTTTCGTACGGCATGGCTTGCCTTCTTTTCGCTCGCCTTGAGCGCTAATATGATAATATGAGTAATTTGCCATACTTGTTTATTTTTCCATTTTTCTATTTTTAATTGGAAATGACCAATACGCTTGGCATTTTGCACCGACTCTATACTACTCGCTGTTCAAAACAAGTTCCGAGCGGAATTGTCAATACTTCAATTGCGTTTGATAAATGATCGCAAGAATTTGTTTCGCAATAAGTTCATGGTTTGGACATTTTGCATGCTTATTGAAATTCAAAAATATTTTTTTTTCATTTTTTTTAAATATATTTTAAAATAGTTCATTGCGCAAGAGGAATGACTTCAGTATTTTGAAATATTTTGTTTATATTGTTCAAATGTGATGGTAGAAATTGGGGTATCTTTACGAAAAAGGCTGAACTATATTTTAGTCCAATAAGATTCCAGAGGATGGAGTCATATGTAGAAGTTCACGTAAGGGAGGATGGAGTCATATGTAGAAGTTCACGTAAGTGAGGAAAGTTTCTGACTGCCATTCACTTGGGAGTGGCCAGGAACGATTCTTTTACATGTGGCTCAAGCAGCTCACAACTTCCGGTCTTAGACCAAGTATCCTCTGGGTAGCCAACAGACATCCGTCTGGAAGCGAGCTAAAGTGAGAAGGCGAATCCCGCTTATGCGGTTGTGCGTTGGGCTTGGGACCCACCACATAAAAACGAATAACCAGTGAATAAGAAACACAGGCCTCGGATGAGAAACCCCCCTTTTGATGACGACCACGGCAAACGTATAAAGGACTATGATTTAAGGGCATGCACCTGGAATGTCCGGACCCTTAATTGGGAAGGTGCCTCTGCCCAGCTGGTTGATGTCCTCGTAAGAGTAAAGGCTGACATCACCGCAATCCAAGAAATGCGATGGACGGGACAAGGACGGAAGAAGGTGGGTCCTTGTGACATCTACTACAGCGGCCATATAAAGGAGCGCAAATTCGGTGTGGGATTCGTGGTGGGAGAGAGACTCCGTCGTCGAGTCCTGGCATTCACTCCGGTGGATGAACGTCTAGCCACAATCCGCATCAAAGCGAGGTTCTTCAATATATCGCTGATTTGCGCCCACGCCCCGACGGAAGAGAAGGACGAAGTGATCAAAGATACCTTCTATGAGCGCCTAGAACGTACCTATGAGCGCTGCCCCCGCCACGATGTCAAAATCGTGCTTGGCGATTTCAACGCTAGGGTGGGTAAAGAAGGTGTCTTTGGCACAACAGTCGGAAAATTCAGCCTCCATGACGAAACATCACCAAACGGTCTGAGGCTGATCGACTTCGCCGGGGCCCGAAATATGGTCATCTGTAGTACTAGATTCCAGCATAAGAAAATCCATCAAGCTACTTGGCTGTCCCCGGATCGAATCACTCGCAACCAGATCGATCATGTTGTGATAGATGGACGACATGTCTCCAGTGTTTTTGATGTGCGTACGCTTCGTGGTCCCAACATCGACTCGGACCACTATCTTGTAGCAGCTAAAATACGCACCCGCCTCTGTGTAGAAAAGCGCACACGTCAACAAACACAAGGAAGGTTCGACATCGAGAAGCTGCAATCACAACCGACAGCCGAACGATTTTCTACTCGACTTGCACTCCTGCTCTCTGAGAGCACTCATCAGCATCTCGGTATAAGGGAGCTGTGGGACGGCATATCAAACTCCTTACGTACAGCTGCAACCGAAACCATTGGCTTTCCGAAAAGCCCAAAAAACAGCTGGTATGATGAGGATTGTCGTCTCGCAGTGGAGAGAAAACAGACTGCCTACCTCGCAATGTTGCGATCAACCGCAACACGAGCGGGATGGGAAAGATACCGAGAGCTGAAGAGGGAAGCGAGACGCATTTGCAGAAAAAGAAAGAAAGAGGCCGAAATGCGTGAGTATGACGAGCTTGACAAGCTGGCCGACAGGGGTAATGCTCGAAAATTTTACGAAAAGATCCGGCGACTAACTGAAGGTTTCAAGACCGGAGCACACTCCTGTAGGACCCCCAGCGGTGATCTAGTGGTTGATGACCAGAGTATACTGTGTTTGTGGAGGGAACACTTCTCCAGCCTGCTGAATGGCAGTGAAAGTACAACACCAGGAGATGGCGAACCCGATTCCCCAATCGACGACGATGGAACAGATGTTCCATTGCCCGACCGTGAAGAAATTAGAATAGCAATTACCCGCTTGAAGAACAACAAGGCGGCGGGGGCCGATGGATTGCCGGCCGAGCTATTCAAATACGGCGGCGAAGAGCTGATAAGGTGCATGCATCAGCTGCTTTGCGAAATATGGTCGGAAGAAAGCATGCCCGACGATTGGAATCTCAGTGTACTCTGCCCAATCCACAAAAAGGGAGACCCCACAATCTGCGCCAACTATCGTGGGATAAGCCTCCTTAACATCGCTTATAAGGTTCTATCGAGCGTACTGTGTGAAAGACTAAAGCCCACCGTCAACAAACTGATTGGACCTTATCAGTGTGGCTTTAGACCTGGAAAATCAACAACTGACCAGATATTCACCATGCGCCAAATCTTGGAGAAGACCCGTGAAAAAGGATCGACACACACCATCTATTTGTCGACTTTAAAGCTGCTTTCGACAGCACGAAAAGGAGCTGCCTTTATGCCGCGATGTCTGAATTTGGTATCCCCGCAAAACTAATACGGCTGTGTAAGTTGACGTTGAGCAACACCAAAAGCTCTGTCAGGATCGGGAAGGACCTCTCCGAGCCGTTCGATACCAAACGAGGTTTCAGACAAGGTGACTCGCTATCGTGCGACTTCTTTAACCTGATGCTGGAAAAAATTATAAGAGCTGCAGAGCTAAACAGAGAGGGTACCATCTTCTATAAGAGTGTACAGCTCCTGGCGTACGCCGATGATATCGATATCATTGGAAACAACACCCGCGCCGTTAGTTCTGCTTTTTCCCGCCTGGATAAGGAAGCGAAGCGAATGGGTCTGGTGGTGAACGAGGACAAGACGAAATATCTCCTGTCATCAAACAAACAGTCAGCGCATTCGCGTCTTGGCTCCCACGTCACTGTTGACAGTCATAACTTTGAAGTTGTAGATAATTTCGTATACCTAGGAACCAACATTAACACCGATAATAATGTCAGCCTTGAAATCCAACGCAGAATCACTCTTGCCAACAGGTGCTACTATGGACTGAGTAGGCAATTGAAAAGTAAAGTCCTCTCTCGACAAACAAAAACTAAACTCTACAAGTCCCTCATCATTCCCGTCCTACTTTATGGTGCAGAAGCGTGGACGATGTCAACATCCGATGAGACGGCACTAGGAGTTTTCGAGAGAAAGGTTTTGCGGAAGATTTACGGTCCCTTAAACATTGGCAACGGCGAATACCGCAGAAGATGGAATGATGAGCTGTATGTGTTGTTCGACGACATAGACATAGTCCAGCGAATAAAAAGACAGCGGCTACGCTGGCTGGGTCATGTTGTTCGAATGGATGAAAGTGCCCCAGCTCTGAAAGTTTTCGATGCAGTACCCGCTGGTGGAAGCCGAGGAAGAGGGAGGCCTCCACTCCGGTGGAAAGACCAGGTGGAGAAGGACCTGTCTTCACTTGGTATTACCAATTGGCGCCAAAACGCCAAAAGGAGAGATGCGTGGCGCACTGTTGTGGACTCGGCTATAACCGCGTAAGCGGTTTCTACGCCAGTTAAGAAGAAGAAGAAGATTCCTATAAGATTCTCAATACAGTAATATTTTTGAGTTTTTTCTGTTATTAAAAGATAACACTTCGTTGCCTTTTTTTAATTTTTGACCAAAAGCCTCGCCAGAGATGGCGCCGTGTGGATTTTTCATATTTCCAAATATAAAGCGAGCCTTAAAGAACCACGAGCATACAAGAAATCGCCAAAGGCTATCCTAAAAATTGAGTTTGAGTCGTGTTTCGACGATTGGAAGAAGCTCTAATAAAAGTGCATAATATCGAAACCGTTATTTTTTTTAGGAATATTTGAGGATGGAGTCATGTGTAGAAGTTCACGTATATCACAATATTTGTTATTAATCATCGTAGTTAGGTTAGGTGCAGAGGCTGACGCTCGCGATAAATGTCCCAAAGAGTCACACTGGTCAGCTAAAGATCCATTGTAGAAACAGTCCACAGTAGATGAGGAAATGACCATCGTACCATGAGACGCTTCCACTGCCATTGCAATGAACAAACAATAATACTGCAGCAAGCCAACGAGCCAATTTGGATATTAACAAATTCCAACAAATTCCAATCTAATCCAACACTGAAATATCGCAAAATCATTTCCACTTATTTTATAATCGCTCATTATTGTTTTCAAACCACTTGCAGTCACTTGGCGTATTCAACGGCAGCATACGCGAGCACCACACACTCGCATAAACCGGAAACAGCATAGATGTGTAATTAAAGTTGGCTAAACGAGCGAACGCCAACAAAAGCAAACACATACAAAGAGACACTTAAACAACGACAAAATGGAAGGCATGAACGCCGACAGCAGTAATTTCAATCACGACGACAACAACACCACAGGCATGAGCATGAACATGCACAGCAACAGCGACGACATGGTTCGGCAATCCGAATCACCCGCACGCACAATCGATTCGCACGACTCCACTGTCGACAGCATGGACACGATTGTGGATCGCAGCGTCAATCGCGAGGAGCTCATGCATGCCGCCATCGCGCAGAGCTTGAACACGACGAATGCACAGCATGACAGCCTCACCAACTCGCAGAAATCCATATTGCAACGCAACAGCAGCAGCGGCTGCAGTGACACCGATGAGCATCAGCAACAACAGCAACAAATGAGCCAACAAAAGCAACAATTGCAAGCAGACACACAAAGTCACATCTACTCCAGTCCTGTGTACGATCAGAAGCCACCGCTGAAGTTGACGGCAGCCACATTGGTCGCCACGGTGGCAGCCAACAACGCGGACAATGGCAAAAGCGCCGCTGGCGATGACACAAAGAAGCCGAAATTGATGACACACGAGGAATTCCAACAACAATTGCAGGCAGCAATTGCCTCGCGTGCCAACACACTCGATTCGCGTATTAGCAAGAAGCAGCGCTTTCCACCGGAATTGATTAAAATCAAAGATGGCGACGGCAGCTCATCGAATTCGGCGAAAGCGGCGAAATTTCACAGACGTGCCAAGTCCAGCGCTGATTGCTGTTCGGCATTTCCATGGCAAATTGTTTTGGGCACATTGCAGCTAATGTTGGCCATTACGTTGGTGGCGCTTGGTTCGTTGTTGATTGTGCGCGAAGCGGCGCTCTCCACGGCGGGCTGTGGTATTTGGACTGGCCTGGTTGCGGCCATCACTGGTTCGCTGGGTGTAGTGAGCATACGGAAGACACAGACAGCGTTTCTGGCGTTAAGTTTGATTTGCATTGCGACGAGCACTTTGGCATTGGCTGTCTCCGGTGTGGGACTCTCTAGAGATGTCAATCGCCTGGAGGAAGAGGTAAGTAAGAGGTCGTGCAAACTTTACAAATAATACACCTCCATTCTATATTCCCTAGTTGGACCTTTTGAATACAAATAGTGAAATATCCGCCGCTTCCGGTCTAATTTTGGCACTGTTTTTACACTTCGTCGTTAGTATTGTATCGGTGTACAGATGTGCGCTGCAGATATGCTCCAGGTATGTAAAAACTATTTCAATTATTATTAATACGCCATTAACTAGAAAATTCGTAAAATAACTTTTTGTGGCATCCGGTTGGCAGCTATAACTTGGAAATTATTTGACATTTGCTTTCAAGCAATCTATTACAATCGAGTCGAGAGATGCCAGATGGCAACACACTCAGATATGAATTATAAATGCGCGAAACACAAGAAAATATTGAATCTCTTGTAGAGCCAGCCGAGAAATAAATATTTGTTCATTATTTCACAATTGCAAAATATATTATCGATTTTTATAACCACGCATAGTTTGTCTTTAAGCTCATACACCCCAACTGCTCATTCATTCCTCAATTAAGAGTTCGTTCATTCCGTGTGGCAGCACTTCACTTGGCAAACTGTCAAACGCTGACGAGCCAATCAGAGAACGTATACGTTCTCTGGAGCCAGTGCGAATTCGACAATAAGCTAGCAGCAACAGCAGTGAAGTGAAAAAATTATTTAATACATGCAATTTAGCAATAATTCATGTGTACAATGTGCAAAAAGAGTGTATAATGTTTTATAGTAGTGCGTAAGCGTCGCGTCGGTATGTCTCGTGTGTATTTGAATGCTTTAAGTACGTGTGCAACAACAAAATATTTGTGTACAAATAAACAAAACGACCTGTGAAAATATCGCCCACGCCTTCCTTCCGCTGACCATAGTCACAATTCACCGTCGCATTGACAGTAGCAGCCACAAGCGCAGTGAAAGCAGTTGAAAATATTGAAAGTTACAAATAGCGTAGTACATTTTAATTGGATCACGGCGACATTAAAAACGCCCACGTCTTCGGAGGTCATCAGCGTCACCGGCGCAATGCCACTGGCCGATTTGAATAAGGATTTGCGCCAACAGCATCAGCTAGGCGTGGGTATTGGTCTCGGAAACGTTGCCCACCTGGATAATGCTAATGGCGCCATGGGCCAGCAGCAGCTGCGTCAGCGTATGCAGATCACCTCGTCCGGTTGTAGTAGTCTGGCCGTGACACCGATGGAGCACACACCCACTGATGAAGAAAGTGGTGGTGTGACCACCGTGACGTCATCCCAACGCAGACAGCAGGCACAACAACAGCAACAACATTTGCAACAGGTGCAGCAAACGGCATTACAGGCTGCATTGGAACAACATCACATCAGCTCCGTAACCGCGGATACGACTGAACTGATGGATTTAAGTGATTCGGAAGGTTATGCACCCGCAGTAGCAGATGGGGAGTTGCGTGAAAATGAGTTCGAGCTACGCGAAGTTGTAAAGGAAGGCCATGACAAAGCCGATCCCTCTCAATTCGAACTGCTGCGTGTGCTCGGCGAAGGTAGCTTCGGTAAGGTGTTCTTAGTACGCAAGGTTATTGGCAAGGATGCGGGTACGCTGTACGCTATGAAAGTGCTGAAAAAAGCCACGCTGAAGGTCAAGGACCGAGTGCGTAGTACAAACGAGCGTAAAATTCTAGCCGACGTGGGGCATGCGTTCATCGTGAAACTGCACTACGCCTTCCAAACACCCGGTAAATTGTATTTGATATTGGATTTTTTGCGCGGGGGAGATCTTTTTACAAGATTGTCCAAAGAGGTAATGTTCACAGAGGAAGATGTGAAATTTTACCTAGCCGAATTGGCTTTGGCGCTGAATCACCTGCACACATTAGGCATAATTTATCGTGATTTGAAACCGGAAAATATTTTGTTAGACGAACACGGGCACATAGCGCTTACGGATTTCGGCCTGTCGAAACAACCTTTAGATGGCTCGAAAACCTATAGTTTCTGTGGTACAGTGGAATACATGGCACCGGAAATAGTGAATCGAAAAGGACACGATTTTGCAGCCGATTGGTGGTCATTTGGTGTATTGATGTATGAAATGTTGACGGGCAATTTGCCGTTCCATGGGCAAACACGTCAGGAAACAATGAATCAAATATTACGCTCGAAACTGGGCATGCCTGAAAACTTATCGCCCGAGGCGCAATCGCTTTTGCGTGCACTCTTTAAACGTAATCCACAAAATCGGTTGGGCGCTGGCGAGAACGGTATACTGGATATTAAGGCGCATTGTTTCTTTTCTACAATTGACTGGCTGAGTTTAGAGCGGAAAGAAGTACGTCCACCATTCATACCGGCGGTGTCGCGAGATGATGCATTTTACTTCGACATCGAGTATACTTCTAAACCTCCACACGACTCCCCCGGTGGTCCAATTTCGGCGTCGGCACACGAAATCTTCCGTGGCTTTAGTTTTGTAGCGCCTGTGCTGCTGGATCAATCTTCAAACAATTCCAGTCCACTCTCGCCTTTCGTGCCGCATGCACATACTCCGCAACGCACTCTGCCTGGTGTGCTGCCTGGCAACTTCCATTCTGAATACAACCTGCTGCAAGAGTTGGGTCGCGGTACATTTTCCGTATGCCGTTTGTGTGAACATCGTTCGACAAAAAAACATTTTGCTGTTAAAATTATTGAAAAAGCGGCCGCAGCCGCGTCGTCAACCTCCGCCGATTGTTGGGAGGAGGTCGAGATAATGTTGCGTTACGGAAATCATCCAAACATTGTGACTCTATTCTCCGTGTATGAGGATGTAACGTCAGCGTATTTAGTCATGGAGTTGCTGAAGGGAGGGGAACTGCTCGATCGCATACTGGCAGTGGGACAAATGTGCGAAAGTGAGGCCAGTGCGGTGCTGAGAACCGTAGTGTCAGCAGTGGCGTACCTACATGAGCATGGCGTAGTGCATCGTGATCTAAAACCATCAAATATGATTTATGCCAGCATGCGGCAGACGCCGGAGACGCTAAAACTGTGTGACCTAGGTAAGTGCTGAGACACAAATCAAATATCAACAAAATAATTTCATCATATTGTGCTTTGTGATATTGATTAACTCGAACCTAATTATATGCAGGATTTGCCAAGCAGCTGCGTGCCGACAACGGTCTGCTGATGACACCATGCTACACAGCCAACTTTGTGGCGCCAGAAGTGCTGAAACGACAAGGCTACGACCTGGCCTGTGACATCTGGTCATTGGGAGTGCTGCTCTACATAATGCTCTCCGGCCGCACACCCTTCGCTTCAACGCCAAACGACTCACCTGATGTGATATTAAAACGAATAGGTTCCGGACATGTGGATTTCACCTCCAGTCGTTGGGCAATGACCGGCCACGAAGTGAAAGATCTACTGCGTCAGATGCTGCACATTGTGCCGGAAAATCGACCGACAGCAGCACAAATTCTGCAGCACCCGTGGCTGCGCGAACAGTCAGCGGGTTCAGTGCGCCTCACCGAGTACGCGATAATACCCACGCAAATGTCAACCGCGGGCGTCAATGCCACAGGTGAAGGTGGTGGCGGCGGCGGCATAGGCTTGGCGCAACCAAATGCCAATTCAGTGCGCGAGGCAACGGCGGCATTACGCGGCGCAGTCGATGCGACTTTTCGCGCAATTGCAATACCTCAAGCGGCCAATGTGGGACCAGTGGAATTGTCGAAATTGGCAAAACGACGTGCCAAAGACCGAGCCAACTTGCACTCGTAAATTTTTTAGTCGAAATTTTAATGAATCATGTTGTGTGGGGGCGGGGAGAGGGGTGAGCAGGAATGGGCTGGATAAAACACATTTAGTGTGCTAAATGGAAATTTGTTTACCATAAAAGCAGAGAGCGTCAGTGCGTGTGTGGAAAAGCAAATTGCCATCATTATACTATGGCACACATTGTTAGCGTATTTATTAATAAAACATTTAGCTAGTGGTGAGGCGGGAAGGCGGGAATAATTATATTTTTAGGCGTTTTGTCAGCTTCCTACGCACGACTTCCAGCTCTACATACAAACAACCTCCCCACCTTTCCAACGAAAGGGGATTGTGAGGTCAGCTGTTGTGTGTTCGTGTGTCGGTGCGCGTTTTTAAGAGCGACGAAATTTAGCGAACAAGCTAATTGTTTATTTTTTTTTAAATAATAAGTGTTGTTTGTATGCGTTTAAATTTTACAAACATTTGTAAATTATATAGACAAGATAAACATAAGAACGAGTATATTTTTTGCATAACTACTTACTCAAAAATAATGGCCAAAGTTATAATGCTTATCACAACTAACAAACAAACAAAAAGTAAATAATAAACATTTACAATAAAAACATTGTAGACTCATACACGCAGCAAACGCTGCACAAAGATTCTAAATAAGTATTTTCTAAAACGATTTCAACCACGTCTAGTGTTCGTAGCAGCGTAAAATAAATGCATACAACTTCCTTAAAACCGATTCCCAAAAAACTTCTCTTGCAAATGCCAAAATATCAAATTTTTAAGTGTGCACCTGCAGCACTATTCGTTTGAAATCAAAATTTTGCACGAATTTTACAGCGTAATAATTGACAGACATAAATTATATAAAAAAAATGATTAAATATGCTAAAATTGTAAATTCCATGCTTAATTGTAGTGAAATTGAATTGTGAAAAAAATACGAGATTGTGATTTGCCTTTGAGTATAAGTAAACAAACAATGCATTAAAAACAAACAAACAAAATAGATAAATGTGAGGTGAGGTGTGGTGAAATGCTGAAAAATTAATTGTTGAAAATGAAAATTGTATGGAAATATTTTGGGCAGCTGAAAAGTGATACTTGTATTGTATAAAAAAGCAAATTTGAAATACTTGTTGTTGTTGGGAGCACTTGTAAAAGTATTTAACTAGTAATGTAAGTAATTAATTATGACAGCATAGGCTCCCCGGTATACTCCTGCCGTATATGCGTGCATAATAATGAGTTGCTGAAATCTCCTACTCATCAACTGCGGTTTCTGTATTTCCAAAGTCGTGAATGTCGAAAAGTCGAAAAAGCCAAGCATTGCTGCTGCAGAACGTAAACTAAAAATCTAAAAGCAGTGAAGTTGGTAAAGTTTGCGCGAAAATTTATTGGCGTTTGAATGTGTGTAATTAGGATAGTAACAGTTATAGTTTTAGTGAATTTAAATTTGACATTTTGTAACTCGGCTGTAATTCGTATACATATAATCACATTGTCGCTTCTAACTACCAACTTATATACACAAACATATATATAATTATATATATACATATTTAAGTAAATGATAGCAAACATATGAAAGTAATGAAAGTTTGATGTTAATAGTAATTGCTAGTACATACATACATGCATAGGTGTACATATGCAAATGTGTAAAAATTGGCCGAAGAAATTTGCATAAAAAGCAACGTTAAATAAAACGAAAAAGAAGTGGAAGACGTCGGTATAGAATTTTAACAAATTGCATTCAATATACATAAACATATATATTAAAGAAAGTTCAATTTATTAAATATGAAATGCATATTGCTAAGCATAAATACATACATACATAACTACACATATACACACACAAAGTAAGCATAATATATATAAGCTATATATATACAAATATATATATATATGGTATGATTAACTAATAAATGTACATACATATATTTAGTGAGAATTTATATAATTACCTAACACACACTTACCTTGGAAATTATGACGTTATACTTGCATAAATACCTACATACATACATACATATATACCTAAAACATTTGTCGAAATTTATAAAAGTTGGGTTGTTGGGCAGTCTTTTAAGCTTCGCAACTTCTGTGTTATATATAAAATAAAAACAAAACTGTTGCAGTTTATACATACAAACAAATATGTGAAAATGTATTTTGTGCAAATGTAGATTAACACACACACACATATATATTTACATATACATGCATATGCATGCCTTTGGCATATGTATTTAGTAGCTATTGTTGATAATTGCAAAGATTCAAAAACTAAAGTGTCTACAAAAATTGAGATTTTGAAACGAGCTAACTGCTGAACAATTTGTAAAACAAAAACAAAAATTAAAGAAATATATTTAAACGAGTATAGGAAATTCAGTGCCATGAAAACGTGTCAAGCAAGCGGCCTAACAAGTGCGGCGGGTAATTTCGTGCTTAAAGAAAAATATATATAAACAAATTAGTTGTAAACCCTCAATGCTTGTGAGGCCGCCTGCTGCACAAACATACAAAATAATTCGCATAAAATTTGCTGCAAAACAGTTTTGTTTCATTTGTTAGAACGGTTTCCTTGAGAATTTCTTCTTTTTTCTATTGCATACTTTCACTTAAGCAGTGCGTCGCCTTAAACGCTTTCATCAACAATATTAAAAAAAAAAATAAAAAAACAAACAACTTGCCAAGTTAAATATTTTCAATTCTAAAAAGCGGAAATAAGAAAACAAAAAAAAAACGCATTTTTAAGCATTAAAAGCTTGCTTTTTCTGGCACTGATACGACAATTACTTTGTCACCTACGCCTGTCATTTAACACAAAACGCAACCTATGCGCACAAACAGTAACAAAAAAAACAAAAAGTATATTAAAAACAAGAACAAAAACACAAATATTAAATAAATGAAAACATAGACGCTAATTATCACTTCCTTTCTGCTACTCGCTGCTGACTGACTGGCACTTGTCGTATCAGTGCGCTGTAGCACAAACAACCAAATAGCCAAATAAAAAGTAAAAAATATGAGTGAAAACAAAAACAAAATTGTGCAGAAAACAGCAAATTTTTGCAACAAATAGCTTCCATGCAAGAATTTAGAAAACAAATATAATTATTGTTTTTGTTTTTTGTCTAACGTTCAATTAAGCAAGAAATATTCATGCTTATGTATAACATAAAAGCATACAAACATACATGCATGTATTCAAACCCACTAAGTTGTCAATTCACTCTACAATTATTGTGCAAATATACTATATATATTTTTATGCGCCTAAACTCACATGCACACACACACACATATGTATACTATACATAATTATATATTTGTATGCATTTTAAGAAGAACAAAACACTCATTTTAATTGTTAACATTTTACCAAGTATTATATTTGAAGATTTTGATGTTTGGTGTGACATTTTTGAATAACTAATATTTACCAAACACTTTGGAGAAGCAAAGCATTTTATAACTCTCCACCACATACTTCTTAACGTATTATACATATAAGCATTTACAAACATACATACATACAAACATAGAACATATGTGCAACTGTCTTATTACTGTAAATTAATTTTAGTTAATTCGTTTGAGATCGTTTAATGTCTATTATACATTAACATATTCAGCGTTAGGAAAATCTTTACCATTTGCATTTAGCTTTTAAATATTTAGTGAATTCTATAACACAAACAACTGTTGCTGCTGCTGCTTCAATTTCAATTATGTGCTACATACATACATACCGACATACATTCATTGTCATCTTCGGTGCTAATTTGTGTACAAAATAGTAAACAAAAACAAAAAATACTCTGAAAGCCGCACATTTCATTATATACATTCGAATAACTCGTACAGTATGGCAAAAAATTAATGCAGCTGGTCAGCATATGAGAAGTTGTGTATTTTTCCCACATTAAATATTCCAGATTTATTACGAATTAATAGCAAACAGCAAAAGCATAAATGAAAACAAAGATGAACAGATTATTAAATGAATTTAAAATTAATAAATGCTACATGTTTTTCTTTATTTTAAACAAGTAATTAATTATTCGATTGAATAAAGTTGATATATTAAAAAATTTAATACGAAAATTGTTTTATTGAAAAAAAAAATAATAATAAATAAAACAACATAAAAAATATAAAAGAATAATATTAAAAAAAATAAAATAATATAAAAAAAAAATAAAATAATATAAAAAAATAAAATTATATTTTTTATATTATAATAAAATATTTTTATTTATATTTTATATTTTTTATTAAATTTTTATATATTTATTAAATATATTTTTATAAAATAATATATTTTTAATCTATTATAAAATTCATTATCTTAAAGTCTGTTGCAACTTAAGGGTTCACAACGCTTTAACAATTCCCCTCCGTATCAGTTTTTAAACAAATTGCTGCGCCATCAACGCGCTCTGATAACTTCTTATCGGCGCCACACACATCGCAAAGTATTTTTAATTTCCTCACAAATTGTTAAGAAATCTCAAGATAACAGTTTGCGACCAGGAAATGGTTTATTACCGTTATTAATGCGCTACAGACAGTCATTTGTTGAAGCGTGTAATCAGTAACCGCCATGGCTCAATTGCAAAATTTAATTGCTGGCGCTGCAGAAGTGTCAATTTCATTGTTGAAACTTATAAATAGCACGCATTTAGCGAGGAACCAATTTTAGGTTAGAGAACCAAGTTCTCTCGCGAAGTAATATTCTTTTATTATGCCTAGTAACGCAGAGTTCTCAAATTTCAACCGTATTGTTAACAAAATAGAATTAATGCTTTCCAATAATCAATATACGCTCTCTTAAAGTCAACACAGGAAGTGGAGTGATTGATCTATTTCGATTATGTTGGCTACAGTGTGGTTAAGTTGCCTATTGGTTAACCTCTCGTTCCAATATGTGAGTGGTCTCACCGTCTAATTGAATTTGAAGTCGGTGATATTCTGTTAAAATTTGGCTAATTAAGCGTTCTCAACCTTTGTTTGCTCACAATTGCTAAAACAATTTTCATTTGATTTGATTATCTTTTCGGGTATTCTCACCAACGATAAGATATTGTTTACTAAAGACCGGCTGATGGTTTTGTTTATGTGTCAAAAAAAGGTTGTTGTTATAATGGCATAAAAGGAAAGCGGGTCAACAAAATGTCGAAAACGTTGATGAAATTACGATTTTGCTTTTCGCTTTCTTCTCCTCGGCAAATATGTATATTATACCTGAAGAGAGTCTCTTGAGAGAAGCTTCCCCCTCTAACCTTGATTATATTAGAAAATTTTAATACTTCAATATTTCCAGCTTAAGCATCTTCACCCGTAAGATCGCTCCACTGTCTAACAATATTTAATTAATGCACAAAATTTATTGTTTTTTAATAAAAACTAATAATTTATTTTCGCAAATCTTGAATTATTACAATTTTTAAGTTTTGATTAATTTATTTTCGAAAATCTCGAATACTGTTTTTTTCGAAAATCCATTTTTGTTTACATTTTCTGTTTAACGGTATTCAAAGTTTTTAGTGTATTAACTGTACTATTTTTCTATCAATTACACGCACTCTCGCAATTTTAAGTTTTCAGATTTCATAATTAGGCGCTTATCTCAACTCAGTACAATGATTTACAGAATGCGGTCGAGGGCGAGGGCGAGCGCGAGCCCGAGTGCGTTTGTAAATTAAGAATGAGGAGTCCAAATAAATATGTGTGTGTTTGCATATTAGTATCTAAAATTGATTTTGCTCGCTGGTAATGATTGAGTAAGTTTCACTTGGCAAATTCACATCCGCAAAACACAGCGCGGCCGACCTTCTCTACGCTACATTTCTCTGTGTGTGTGTTTCCGTTAGCTCATTAATTGATTCGCAAATTAAGTGCGTTTACGCATTAACTAAGTTCAGTTAAGTTAAGTTTGTTCTCTATTTACTTATTATTATGTATTTAGTAGAAAATGTATGTATGTGTGTACGCGATATTTGCGTACGTTCTATTTTGTTTTTGTTATTGTTATTCCCTCAACGTTTGTCTTTGCGATTACGATTGCGGTGATGTTGGTGTTGTTGTTGTTGCTGTTGCGGCTGCTGTGATTTATACGTCTTCTCAGACGGTTCTGTAATAGCAGAGAGAGAGAGAGTGATACGGGGATACAGTTTATCAACTAATTATCTCCACTTGCAATGAGATATTTGAGCCTCTTCAGCGCATCGGCAAGCGCCGCTTGCTCTTATACAACGCCTTTAAAAGACAGAAATCTTTGATTATACACCATTGACACGTTATCTCACTTACCTTTTGCCTCTTTGCTATCGTCTGCTGCACTCTCAGTCGCATCCAGCGCTGATATGGCTGCGGTCAATTCATTCTCTATGAGATCCTTTACTTCCTTCTCAGCCGCTGCCGTGCCGACTTGGTGTGCATTGAGCGGGTCCCTTTGGCCGCTGCCTGCTGCTTTTACAGACTCCTCCTGCTCCTCCTCCAGCTCAACAGTGGCTTTAGCTTGTTGTCTATTCACTTCCACCACCACCTCCTCCTCTTCTTCGGCATCTTCGTGCTCCACTTCCACTTGCGCCTTTGTGACGCCATTAACCAACAGCGTCTCATCCTCACACGCTTCGGTGGCGCTCGGTGTCACTTTGGCACGTCGCTCCTGCAGCACTTGTGCGCAACGCTTTTCCCACTCGACGTGCTCCTTGTAATACTGATAGACGGGAATCACAATCACTGAAATATCATCGACTGTTGCGGCCGCTTTGCTGTCGGCCAGGCGCCAATGTCCTGAGTCGTTTATTTTACCACGCGCCCGCGCCACCAGCTCCTGTGCCACCATTGTGTAACGGTGCTTCTCCGTTGGGTATTTGTCGAGCGTTTGGAAAACGGTGCGCGCGACGGCGTCGTTTTCGGAAACATCCCAGAGACCGTCGGTGGCCATCACTAGTATGCCGTAGTCGCCATCCTCATTATTTTCATCTGAAAATTTAGTAAGAAATTCAATACTGTTTTATAGTTGCTTAACGAGTTGCACGCTCACCTGGAATGCTAACAATTTTGGAAAGATCGCGTATGACCACTTCCGGGTGGGGCGTGAGAAATGGTTTGATCTGTGTGCCTGTGTTGATGGCTAAGAGATCGTGATCGCCAAAGCCGCGAGTTACGCCGAGTGTGCCCAGCAAACGGCTGCGCTTTCCTTCGCCTGTCACCTGCGCACAAAACAATGGAAGAGGTTAGGAATTGGCATAAACTTAAATAGTCGCAAGCACTCACCACTGGCATGCGTAAGTCCTCGCGTGTCAACGTCTTGTAGGTCCAACCCTTCATAGTGCCTTGACGGCAGAGTATGCGCTGGCCCAGATCCTTCATATGTGGCCGTTTGGCATACTCCATGGCAGCGTACTGTTTCTCCATCAGATGTGGCTTCAAGCGCGCTACAGTGAGCAGCCGTTGGCGCTCGGTTTCTGGTGTGTGATCGAAAGAGAATGGCACAGCGAACACTTCTTGCGTGTCCGTGCCATTGTCAGCATTTGCAACTGCAACGGTTGTTGTGTTGTTCCTCTCAGTGCACTTGCTTTTGCATTGGCTCAAAACGGCACGACTGTCGCCAGCGTTCGCTACAAACAGTTTGCCATTGATGAATAGCGCCACACAAGCAGTGCAACCGCCGGCATCACGATATCGATCACGATCCTGTGCAATCAGCGCGTCCATGTTGAAGAAAGCGCTCTCCAGTGCGCCGATGATGAGCTCATCCTTTGAAACGCGTCGGTGAAAATGACTGGGATGGGGAAAGCTACTGTCTTGGTTCGAATTGGCCGCGTCTTCATCACGAGGAAGCAGCAATTCCAAACAATCCACCAGTTTCTCGTGTAATATGTGGTGGAACTGATGCGAGGCAGCCAGTGCGGCACCATAGCCAGCATGTCCATCAAAAATGCCATAGTACGTATATGGTAAGTCTGGATGAGAGTGTGTGGGATCGGACAGCACTTGCCTGTTAATACGAAACATAAACAATTAGCTCTAATAACAATGAAAAGTGGTTCGGCTTATCGCTTGTGCTGATTTTCTGTGGAACAAAACACAAACTGATAAGCGTTGAGTCAGCATTGTTGAAATGCTGAGGAATTTTGAGCTTGTAACAATAGCGATAAGCTTGTTGTCACATTTTTGACATGTAAAATATGAATTTGCACTTGCCTGGCGAATGCAGCTTGATCTTCGTTCCACTCCGATTTCCCGGAATTAACGCACTCTGCATAACCAGTGCCCCACGGCAGCAAACTGATGTCACGGGGCACAATTATGGGTCGCACATTGTGATCGGCTGAGGCGCGCAACTCGTCGATTGTCAAGAGTTGCAGAAATGGTGGACGCGCATAGGCGAATTTGTCTGGTTTCTTTTGTTGATGCGCCATACGCAGCTGGTAGTTTGATGGACCGCCGCTGATGTTACCGCGGTGCATTTGATGGCCGTGTGTCGATGGCAGCGGCGGTATATCTGGTGCGATAACCGAAATAAATCGATTTTTAATATTGGTTATACTAAACATGTTTGACATCTTTGCACGATGCTGGCAAGTGTGACTGTTGGAAATTAATTCACGGAATGTTTGCCGCAACTACTTTAGCACGCTAACAGCTGCTAAATGATGTCAAAAATAACAACAAATACACGGCAGTTAGTTCTTGCTAGTTGCTTACTAGCCGCTAACTAGCAGTATTGCTTTTGCTTACGGAGCACTTGTACACGTCAACGTAAATGTGTCTCCAAATTACAGTGAAGAGATCGCGAAGCCGATAAAAACCAACTAATTCCTTTGTTGCCTGTTTATGTTAGCAATGTAACTTGATGTGTGCAATACGCTGCTCCCCTCGCGCACCCGTTTCCTTGGTAGCTCAATGCGTGTTTTTGTTCTCGCCACCTTTTACATTGCTCGTGACTTTGCCACTGTATTGTGTTGTCCACTTTTCGCTGTGCGCCAGCCAGCCAACCACTGCCAATGCGGCCTCTGCCACCACGTCCGTGTTTGTTTTTTTCGTTAGCGTTCGCAGAAATCAATAAAACGCTGTGGATTTCAAAATCACTTTTGCACCAGCGGAAACAGCGCTTGCGATTTGCTTTGAGATTTTTATTTAATGTTGATGATTCAAAGAAATTTTTCACAAAAACTAATGTTTTCTTTCTGGTTGACTTGCTTTTTCTGCTTGTGCGATTTTTCACTTCTCTGAGTAATTCGTGCTTTTAATTTTTTTGTTTTTCGTTGTCAATGTGAAACGTCAAAAATTGAAATTAGCCAACTCGCTGGATTAAATGTCAAACGCAGAGCTTTTTCAACTAACTTCTAAAAGCTTTGTCACAACGATTTTATGGCACACGAAAGCTGCTTTCGTTTAAAACTGCTAATTTGGTTCTGCACTTAAAACGATTTTTTGAAAATTCTTTTGATATTTCCTTTTAATTGATATTCAGTAAAATTGTAATAGATTGTTGATTGAGTTTGTTGCGGAAGTGACAGTTGAAGATAACCAATTGGTTAATGCTAAATATCGATTATTATCGATAACAGATAAATAAAAGTATAGAAATAAGATGTTTATTTTTAATATAATATTTGCATATTGCACTGCTATCTCCTAAATGATATTATGGATTTAATTAAAATTTATTTTTTTGTTTATCTTTGAAGGAAAAAAACCTATTTTTTGCATTAAGTCATAAAATATTATCGAATATTCTAACTGTTTTTAATAATTGAAATTATTAATTTTGTTTCAGAAATGAAAGTTCAGAATTGCGAGATGTTATTATTAGCTCTAATACGCCCGGAGTTGCATTGGATCAAGAGAAGGTGGATCAATATATCAAAGCTATGTCCTTAACTGGTAGTGAGAAGGTAAAGCGGATAAGTTACAATTTTTACTTTATTTTCAAAAACAACAACAATTTTATTATTTTTATTTTTAAATGTCAGGAAAACGCTGAAAAATTGGCAGCAATGTGGATGTACGCCGCGCAGATGGGCAGCTCACGCAACTTAGCACAAGCAGGCGGAAATCGTCCGATCATGTTGATACCGGCTGGTAGCACAACCGTAAGTCAATATGAAGATACAGTTAAAAAAACTTACAAACTTACTTTAAGAGATTCAGTTAGACTCCATAAACTGTTCAAAATAACTTATATTTCCTTTCCCAGATGTTGGCCACACCGCCTCCTCCTGTGCCGCCAATGCCTGGTGCCATGATGGTGCCCGGCATCCCATACCGTCCGGCCATGGCCTATACTCTGCCCTACATGCGTCCAGGATCAGTGATTTACGCACCCACAGGCGCCGCACCCAATGGTACTTATCGCACACAGAAGAGCAGCAAGTCAGCTGGACCACCAAATCGACGTCGGCGCCCCGGACCACCACCGCTACGTTCGGGTAAAATGGACGCCAATCGCCGTCAGCGACGCAAGTCTGAGGCGGATGTCATCGACAATGAGGCCTTTCAATACACAGGGCTTGATCGCGATATAGCTGACAATTTCTTGGCGCGCCAAGAGCAAACGAACAGCCAACCGGGCAGTCACGTGGACTACTCGTCTTCGTCGACGACGGCCAGCGAGACATATGGCAAGCAGCGTTCCCGTTCATCGTCCAAAACGAAAATTGTTTGCCGCGATGTGGTGATGTAGATGAGTTGGTGAGGAATTGAGCGGTGTGGTTTAGTGTCGAGTCGAGTCATTCTGACGGATTATACTGCATTGATCCGGGGAACCGTTAAATGAACAATAATACATACCTAATTACTACAATTACTACATAACTGTATTATATGTATGTCTTATTTCATATTTGCTATTGTAAATAACTTTATATTATAAACTTATTCTTTAGTTTATTCGACGATGTAGCCTTGCGCATGGGCAAGCCGCACATTTTGTATGTTGTACAATAACTGTAGGTTTCATATATTGATATAAAAATAAATGTATGCATGTATACGTATTAGAAAAACACCAAGAAGTCGGTTGTCATGTCTACGGACTTTGATCCCTAAAAGTTGTTTCCATAGCGTATTTGTAAGATTCTAGAAGTCCTCATCGCTGTGGTGTTCCGGTTTGCTTGCCGTCTTGGGACGCATGGGCAACTCTCCGGTGATCTTGGAGATGCTTATATCGTCCATCGAGTTGAGATCAACTAAATGTGAGAATAAAATAGTATATTTACATTGAAAACAGTTTCTCACATTCCACTTACAATCATCGTCGACAAAGCCACCCAACTCGGAGTTCAAGTTGCCCAAGAGACCGCTTGGTGGCGGCCCACGACTCATGTTGAGCAGACCACCCATACCCAGCTCACTGTCGGAACTTCCAAATGAGCTCTCATCCTCGTCGTCTTCACCACCTAATGTAGCACGATTGCTCAGCATGTTACCAATTGCACCGACGTCAGCTACGCCGTCATCATCAGCTGTTGCACGATCTCCTTGTGTGACGCCTGTTGGACGACGTGCACGTCCAGTTATCGGACGTCCATTTCTTGAAGTCGCTGTCCCTGGACGCTTACTCATGCGACGTGTGGTCTCATCCATAAACTCGTTGTAAGACTTTCTATTGCGCAGCATCATATCCTCATCTCGGATGTCTGGAATCTCAGCATCAAGACCGAAATTACCGCGTCTCAAAACGCCGCTACCGTCAAGTTCTTCCTCCCCATTATTATCGTCATCGTCTTCTATTAGGCCCTCTGGTATAAAGGGCATTGATGATTCTTGCGGCTTTTGCAGTAGCGGCGAGGCGACAGGGGTACTGCGTTTGGTACGCGCCTCATATTGAGCACGCAAGGCATCGCGCACATGCAGACGCAGAAAATACTTTTGGAACAATGCCTGCAACTCCTTCTCACATTCTTCGAACTCCTGCATGTGTGCGGGACGTATTTTCTGCAGAGCTTCTAAGCGTTGCTTGGTGCGCTCCAGCTCGGCTCGCTTGCGTTGCAGTTTCGAAGAGAGCGCATTCATTTCCACACGCGCATTCTCCAACTGTGCGCGACTGGACTGCAATTTCATCTGTGCCGCTGCAATAGCGTTCTTTAGCGAGCGCTCAGCTGAGGACAATTCCATCGGACGATTGGCCTGCGCCAAGCGTGCTTCTCTATGCAACATTTCTTTGGCGAGCAGCTCGTGGAGCGCACCTCCGCGTTGTGTTAAATCCGCAGAGAGTTCGCGTGCGCGTCGTAGATCATCCATTTTATCGCCGATATCGACCTGATTAAGACTACGGTAGTTCTCCTCCTCATCCTTGTCCTCAGCTGACTGACGTGGCGCTATCAGCATGCGCGTGATCTTCTGCAGCTCTGCCGCAGTGACCGCGGAGGAGGCATACAATTTGCGCGGATTCAGTTTGATGGCTGATTTGGTTACGAAAAACTCGGTGGCGGAGCGTATGAGCAGTACGCGGTCGTTCTCGTTGTCCACACTGCCAGCGAGCACAGCGCCGGGCTCAAGCAAACTCGCGAGCCATTGTAGCACTTCGGCGACAACGTGAAATGAGGCGAGGCTACCGAAATTGTTGGCGAGTGCCTGCAGCGGGAACACATGCGGATAGCCAAGTAGCTTGAGGTGCTCAGCGAGGTCTGCGAATATACACCAAATAGAAAAATCTTTAAGACTTCTATCAAACACTTTACTTACCCCGCACATCCTTGAATGACATTATACTTTCTTTATATCCGAATTATATATTTCGGTCTTTATTCCGTTAAAAATCACAAGTTTTCTTTTGCTCAATTTTATCAACCATGCACTCCGAAGCCTATACCGATTTGTTGTGGCTTGAAAAATATTTGTTTACCACACATCCTTTGCACACGTTGCTACGCGACGCTTGGTAACATGGCAGCGACAGCTCTAAATGCAACAAGTTGCATAAAGTTAACATTTTAACCCTTATCAACTTAAGGGTATTCTCAGCACATTGTGATCCGGTTGCACGCCTCATCGACTTTACTGTAGATTCTAGTTCCTGGTGAATCTCGAAGCTTATCTTTGGTTAAAAGAGTTTTGTCAATAGACTCCAATGGACTTTAGGACATTCGACACTTTCAAATTCGAGCAGTGGATATTGAAATCGGATACCTTTTTAAAATCACAAAACCTTCCTATCTACGAAATTGTGGACCTCGGTCGACACACATAAGCTGTTTCCTTCGGGAAAATATCTGCTTTGAATCTTGAATGTTTCGGCAACATCGACAAACAGCGACAAAAAAGACATGTACAGCTCTCAACAACTTGCAGCATATGCTCTCTCCTTGTTGTTTTAAAACTTTGCCACCTCACCCCCTCCTTCTCCGCTAAATTTCCCCTTTATGTTGTGTTTTGTTCGCTTGCCAACATGTTGCAATTACCAACGAACCATTGGAGCGCAGCCAGCGCCGGCGACGCGGTTGAATGGAGCTCATTGCCCCCGCCTTGGATCTGGAATTCAAAGTCGCTGAATGTGTGAGTGTCACACCAATATGCTCGCAGGCGTCGAAGTAAAGTAAAATAAAATAAAATAAAATAAAATAAAATAAAATAAAATAAAATAAAATAAAATAAAATAAAATAAAATAAAATAAAATAAAATAAAATAAAATAAAATAAAATAAAATAAAATAAAATAAAATAAAATAAAATAAAATAAAATAAAATAAAATAAAATAAAATAAAAATAAAATAAAATAAAATAAAATAAAATAAAATAAAATAAAATAAAATAAAATAAAATAAAATAAAATAAAATAAAATAAAATAAAATAAAATAAAATAAAATAAAATAAAATAAAATAAAATAAAATAAAATAAAATAAAATAAAATAAAATAAAATAAAATAAAATAAAATAAAATAAAATAAAATAAAATAAAATAAAATAAAATAAAATAAAATAAAATAAAATAAAATAAAATAAAATAAAATAAAATAAAATAAAATAAAATAAAATAAAATAAAATAAAATAAAATAAAATAAAAATAAAATAAAATAAAATAAAATAAAATAAAATAAAATAAAATAAAATAAAATAAAATAAAATAAAATAAAATAAAATAAAATAAAATAAAATAAAATAAAATAAAATAAAATAAAATAAAATAAAATAAAATAAAATAAAATAAAATAAAATAAAATAAAATAAAATAAAATAAAATAAAATAAAATAAAATAAAATAAAATAAAATAAAATAAAATAAAATAAAATAAAATAAAATAAAATAAAATAAAATAAAATAAAATAAAATAAAATAAAATAAAATAAAATAAAATAAAATAAAATAAAATAAAATAAAATAAAATAAAATAAAATAAAATAAAATAAAATAAAATAAAATAAAATAAAATAAAATAAAATAAAATAAAATAAAATAAAACGACGGCCCTTTAAGGTTCTCTTTAGTTTTGAAAATAGAAAAAGGTCACAAGGAGTTATGTCTGGAAAATGTGGACGCTGATGCATCGTTACAGTATTGTTTTTGAGTAAGAACGGTTTCATTTCAAGTTTTCATTTCACTTCGACTCATCTATAACTTGGTGTCTTGTGTCATAACAGATTTCTCCAACTTAATGTTGACGTTTTCTTTACATAGATACTCGTTATATATAAATTCCCACTTCCTTATTTTAACAGTTACATATTTTTTTGTTGTTCTTGTTATGTGCTGATGTGGCACAGTAGGCGTCGACTGAGTAAACACTGGCGGCGAAGTTTTTGTGCTGGGAAGGAGAACATTATTTGTAGTCGAGTTCGCTTGAAAGAAAATATTTCTGTTCGCAGTTACTTCAGGGATTATTACACAACTGTACGAGTGTATGGAACTTTTAGTAATATTTATATATGTAACTGTACATTTGCATAACTTTAATTGAGCAGATTTCACGCAATTGAAAGTTGCTTTGGAGTTATGCGATTTATTTTATGCACGTGTCGGAGTGACTTTGGTTATCAGACTACCTCATTGTATCAAAACACCCCTCAAGAAGGAGCTTTGAGAGGAGTAAATTTGCACGAAAAGTACGGGACTTTATATTTCTCACCTCGACTTAAGCCATTTTAATATAATTGTCGAATATTCACGTGCTGCCGAGGTATAAAGCCCTAAAATACGTATAGCTTTAAATAAGTACGGTTAGAAATAATAAATACAAGTAATAAAGAACCCTGAAATTTAACAGCCGACCTCTTGTTGCTTTAAGTTTTCACTGTATGTTTCCTATGTTTACTAGTTAACTTGTGAACTTGTCGACGATCATAGAAAATTAACAGCTTGCACTTTGCCCCTTTCACAAAGAACGTGTCAGAAGTTAATGGTGGGAGCATAAGAAAACATTTAAAATGACCAACTAGTTTTCCACACACACACAGAGTTGACTATGGCCAAGTGATTCCACAACGAGGTCATTAAAATTTTGAACGTTTAAGTAATAAGAACAGCCGCTGAGGACCGAGAAAGTGCCAGCGATTAAAAAAGCAAAATTAATGTAAGATTAGAAAAATTATTTTTTTACTGAACATTTTTTTTATTATTTTTGACGTCAAATTTGCCCATTTCCCCTTTCGTCACTAATTTTATGATAATTACGTTTAAGTATAATATTTGTAACCAAAGTCATCACCGACTGTCGTCAATTGTCACACTTCCAGGGAATGCCTTGGCCACAGCTGCTGGCTACATTATTATAGTTTTGTTCACATAACGGTTGTTTGTAAGTCCTAAAACTAAACGAGTTAGATATAGGGTTATATATACCAAAGTGATCAGGGTGAGGAGTAAAGTTCAAATCCGGATGTCTGTCTGTCCGTCCGTCCGTCTGTCCGTCTGTCCGTCCGTGCAAGCTGTAACTTGAGTAAAAATTGAGATATCTTAATGAAACTTGGAACACGAGTTCCTTGGCACCATAAGAAGGTTAAGTTCGAAGATGGGCGGAATCGGTCCACTGCCACGCCCACAAAATGGCGATAACCAAAAACACATAAAGAGCTATAACTAAGCCATAAATAAAGTTATGAAAATGAAATTTGGAACATAGGATTGCATTAGGGAGGGGCACATTAGAGTGTAATTTTTTTGGAAAAGTAGGCGTGACCCCGCCCCCAAATAGGTTTTTTGTATATATCTTGCGAACCAATAAAGCTATATAAACCAAACTTTCTGCAGTAGTTTCTTTTAGCCATTTTCTCATACAGTCCAAAAATGAAAGAAATCGGATAATAACCACGCCCACCTCCCATACAAAGGTTAGGTTGAAAATTACTAAAAGTGCGTTAACTCGCTAAAGGGAAACGTCAGAAACACCAAATTTTACATAAGAAATGGCAGAAGGAAGCTGTACTGAGATTTTTTTTCAAAATGGAAAATGGGCGTGGCATCGCCTACTTATGGGTCAAAAACCATATCTCAGGAACTACTCGACAGATTTCAATGAAATTCGGTATATAATATTTTCTTGACACCCTGATAACACGGTTAAAAAATGGGCGAAATCGGTTCACAACCACGACTACTTTCCTTATAACTCAATTTTCAATTCCATCTGAATCCTTCACTTTATAATATATACATTAGGAACCGATAAAGATAGCGAAATAAAACATTACACAAATACTGTATTTGAACTGTGACATCACTTTGTGGGAAAATTATCAAAATCGAACCATGACTTTTCAAGACCCCTGATATCGAACATGAAGAACTCAGTGCCTAAGGGTAATTTTTCATCGAAAATATAGGTTAATATCTAAATAAATTGCGAGAGTATAAAATGTTCGGTTGCACCCGAACTTAGTCTTTCCTTACTTATCATCTTTATTGTCATTAGGCCTGGTTAGCGTAATTATAAGTTTAATTTTGTGTTCTCTATTGTTCTAGTTTGTGGGTGTTTGTATTTCCCAAACAGTTTCATAATAGCCATTGACACTGGTCGCAACACACATATGTTATAAGCGGCGGCAGGCGAAGTTAAGGTCATTAAGCATACATGGTGGGTGTGTGCGCATTTCTATGCATATATGTGTCTGTGTCTTTTTGTGTGAGTGCTTGAAAGCGCTTATATTAACGCCTACTCTTGCAATTATATCGAAAGAGTTGTGCTTCTTCAATGCCATTAAAAAATAGTCACACTAGAGGAATTATGCAAAGTGCAACACGTAAAGGTTTTCTATTGTCACCAAGTTCTTACGTCTTACTTGCTTATGTATTAAATTTCATATTGTACAATTCTATTTTATTTGGTGCTGACGTTAACACTTGACTATGTGCTCACCCATATTAATTTCACATACTGAAAGAAGAGGAAATAACTCCATTGATAAACAAAGACGCATTTGCATTCAGAGAAATAAGTGTCAGTTTACCGAACTCTGCGATTATGTGACGAATTTGGAGTGTATAATATGCTAAATAATTGCTATTTCTCTTGCAATTAACGGACGATTTAATGAGACAACTAACTTGAGATACGAGTAGATTGATTACGTAGCAGCTCCGTAATCAATTTATTATTGGATGAACTACCGCCTCCAACGAATGTAAATTCTAATTCTAATATATAATTCTAAAATTCATCTAATTTTTACGAGATGGCGCTACTAATTAGAATTTATATGTTCTGTAGTTAAACCTAACCTTCAGAACACAACTTCAGACAAAATTTCTTTCGAAAGGCTCTGCTGCTTAAAGCAACCCGACTACTACAGTAAATTGTGTGTTTGTCTTAACTTACTTCTGTTTAGTTTTCCAAATCGTGTTAATAATAAAGATTTCGATTTATATATAGAACTTTATTTAACGTCTCTTATTGTTTCACACCTTTCGTTCATAATTGGTTAGATAGTTAAATAGTTAAACAACTTAATTTTAAACTGATTTACATAAACTCTTTTATACCCAAGAACAATGAATACATTAAGTGAGGAACACATTGGACAAAGTCTACATCCAATATCAAAAATTATTTAAGAATATTCTACGATGAAATCTGAAAATTTATTGTGTGAATTTCCCTTATTATAGTCCAAATCGACTGACAGCAACACCTACACACCACATAACGGTATTTTTAAGTTTTCATGTAAAACATTTATACTGAATATCTTGATTCATTGTTGCGATCTCTTGATATAATTTAAATCTATACTAATATTATAAAGCTGAAGAGTTTGTTTGTTTGTTTGTTTGAACGCTCCGAAACTACTGGTTCGAATTGAATAATTCTTTTTGTGTTGAATAGTCCATTTATCGAGGAAGGCTATAGGCTATATAGCATCAGGAGCGAAGAAACAGTGGTAAATGTGTAAAAAACGGGGGAAATTATTTAACTTTGAGGGCTTCCGTTCAAGATTAGATACGCTAAGGATCGAGAACGGTAGAACCATTCTTGATGAAATGTTCAGAGGTTGTTCGTTGTGGATCTTGGAAGGTTTAGTCGGAAAATTGTAAAATTCCAAAAAGTGACTTAATGATACTGTTATTGACAAACACATTCAACGGCGAAGGAATTGAACGCATGTCTCAAGTCATCGTACTTGTGGCGGCACGCGAAAACCATATGATTAACCATGAATATGCGGGTGTTCCTGCAACAGGAAAGCACCGCAGAAATTTGCAAAGAACTGGGCAAATTCTGGTTAATACTTCTAATGGTTTTAAATCAATCCGAACATTAGCCAAATTTATCGTAACTACGATTGGTTGAGTGCACGCAGATTTTTAACTGTCAAAATTACCGATGTCGATGACTTAGTCTATACGACTTAAAGTCAACTTCTGGGATTTTGTGTTCATACACATCGATCGATCATGTTGAAAATGAAGACGAAGCTGTGAATTATCCAGTGAAATTTCTAAATTCTTTGTCATTATAATGCTTTGTCATTTATTATGCTTCGCAATCTTCAAGCAGCTATCGAATAATGTAATAATAAGTTGCAAGAATTTTTTAAAGGGACTTACAAGGGGGCAGAATGCTTGATTCCACGAATTTCTTTGAGTTCCAACGATTTGCCATTTCAGTTCAAACGTATTCAGTTTCCAACGAGACTTGCATTTGAGATGACAATCAACAGGTCTCAAAGACAGTCGCTGGAAGTGTGCGGCATAAATTTCATTCACGAGTTGAAAAACCATCTTCTCTGTACATTTACGCACCGGAACAGAAAACACAAAATGTTGTTTATTAAGCGGAGTTATATTGAAAAAAGAAATTAGAAAAATCGCAAAAATTATGTTTTCCAACACTATACAAATTCAACTTTGTTTTCAAAACAAATAATTTAATGCAGTGGAACGACTGCGGAGTCAGCTAGTTTTAAAATATATTCGATATAGAGCATCAACCTAAACGTGTATCCTTTTAAGCGACCAAGTGGTTAACAATAAATTTCGTTTGCCCCCGCAGTTGGTCTGCCTTACTTGTGTGCGTTTATTACCAGACGCACACGTGAGTAGGTGCGAAAGCAATATTTATTTATAAATGGCTATTCGCCTGTCGTTGTTAACACAGCTTAATCTACTGTGCATATACAATTCATTTCACGCCTGATGTTTGTCTGTCTGTACAAGTATGTTTGGATGTTTGAGTTCACACACACATGCAATTATGCAAATATACGGTGAAGGTGCCGCTAAAGGTTAAAAAAATATTTTTATAGGTCGCTGACAATCAGCGCCAAGACGCAGCCACAAATGCGCCAGATATACATATGTATGTAGAAATATAGATATGTATATGCAGATATAGCATTTAGCTATGCAAACAAACAAGCATTGTACAGTTATAAATTTACATTTATGCGATAAATTGTTGCCCTTGAACCCGGAAACTCTACATATTTACTTTCCTTCATCTGCAATGAGATGCAAACGCAATTGCCCTTGCAAGCTGAACTCCGAAGGACACGAGCGCAAGAAATATTTACACATTTGCAATTCGAATTTGCTCTAAATGAAATTAAATGCCTTGCAGAAAATATTGCTCATTCACTCACATCGGAAATTTATATTCATATTTGCGCTATACCTGCGCTGTCCTTATGTGGAAGGAAGTACTTACCTCTTCCTCTCCTTACTTCGTACAAGTGTATATGTTAAAGGAAATAAAATAAAATTATTTGTTTTTTCTTTCAAATATCATATTTAGTAATCATATTTAATATATTCATTATTGAATTTTTCCTCAAAGGATAGTTACAGTTACGTACATAATTTACATATTTACGACCTTAAGCTCACATTATGCAATTATATAGTTATATCACCATTACACAATTCTTAATCTACTTTGTTATTGTTTTATGTAATTTTCTAATCGCAAAAAGCCATTATATGCCTGCTCCATATCATTCAACTCTAATCGAGGTGGAGAGGGACCTGGCTTCGCTTAGTATAACTAATTGGCGCCAAACTGCCAGAAGGAGGGATACGTGGCGCGCTGTTGTGGACTCGGCTATAACCGCGTAAGCGGTGTCTACGCCAGTCAAGAAGAAGAAGCACTAAGTAAGTCATTGCAATTGAAAGGTTAGTTGGACTGGGGATTTACATATTTAAAGACAAAAAACATATAAAATAAAAAAAATTAAATTGAGGAAAATAATATTGATTACACAATTCATCAACTGACGCTTCAAGTGTCTACGAACTGTAAAAAATCTTCACGCTTTTATTTTTTATATGAAAGGTTCCACAGTACCCGAATCTAATGCTGATTAAATGGACTTTTATCTATTGACAACGTGTTACGAATTAAATTTGGGTTATTGAATTGCAATACAATATTGAATACAGCTCAGCTGGTTTCTACTAAATAACAACCAGTTTTACTATCAATTATTTTTGAAATTGACTATTTTCTGGTACAACTGTTTTCTCACAAAACTTGTATACTTTAAAGCAATCTTCACTACAAATTTTCATGAAACCGGCTGCAAAAGCAACTAAGTATCCAACTAATTAGTAGTAAGCAGTAAGGAGTAAAAAACTGTTAAATTATTGCATATTGAAACCAGCGAATATGTTTCATAAAGTACCTGTGGACATTGAGGACATACAAAACTGATTCAAATTCAATGATTTTCTCCTAAGGGTGTTCAACTTCGACATAATAAACTTCTAATGGTATGAGAATGCATCACATTAAGTTGATTTTCAAATATGCTTTCTAATACGAAATTACTTCAACATCGATTAGCTAAACTCGTCATTAAATTGTTAAAAAAAAATATTTGGATTTAGTCTTATTGCTTCCGCTTTGAAAAGCTTAATAATATGAATTATTTGCGATTTAAGAATTAATTCCAGCTTTTGTTTTAATAAATAAGAACAAATTGGCTTGATTCTAATGTCTAAGGGTTCCACTTCAATGACCTCCAAAAAAAAAAAACCGAATCGACAAAACCAAATATTCAATTGCTGCATTTTTAGTAGAAGTGAATGTAATTAATTGTTCGCGTGTTTATAATTTACAACAATTAGTTGAAGCCACACAGCTATTCAAAATGCTCAATAATTATTTAGCCATATTTGAAATGTATAGAGTTTTACGAAGTGGCATATTTACCGTTAATTTAAATATTCTAATTGATCACTTAATGTAGGGACTTTGTCAGTGAAGCCAAATATATTTGCTGATTGACACATTCAATTTCATATTTCATTATTAATATTATTCATCAATTGAAAATCCATTTGTATTTACATTTGGTTGAAAACGCACTAACCGACTCAAGATGACTTGCATGAAATGTCTCAAAGTGTGAAATTTGAATTAGAATTGGCTTCACATTGTAATTACTTAGACATTCAATAAAATGGGTGTATTTGTGCTGTGTTGTTGTTGCTGTTCAATTAGTTGTTATTCGCATGTGTGTGCGTGTGTGTGTTTGTCAGTGTGTTCATTGATTAGCTTTGCATGAAATTACACATTAAAAGCGAGTTTACCTAATTAGAGCCCCCATGGCGCAGATATCTAGTATGTAAATGGTGTGCAGGTTGAAACAGTTTCAATTTACATTTGAAACACATTGCTAGAGCGCAGTTAAGACAATGCTAAAACAGTTTTTTTATTTGGAAAACTGCACTTGTGCTGTTTAGATAGCACTGAAATATTTTAAAATGGAAAGCTTATAGATCAGTTTGGAATACTCACAGAACACCATTATTCCATTAAACTAATTAAGTTTATTATTTATACCTCAAATTGAAGTTAATTTCGAGCACCTGCTGTGCTAATGTGTTATAAATACAGTTACTTCCTCTGTTATCTCTTACCCAATACATACATCGAACGGCGCTCGCGTGACTTCAGTTGATCAAAGAATAGCTAAAGAAGAGACCCCTCCAAAAAATTAGCAGCAATCAGCTCGGGGCGCACAGAGAATTATTTTACTACATACTACATATGAATATAAACTTGCATGACGATAATTCCCCGCATTTGTGTGATAAAAAGGCAGCAAGCAGGAAGTTTTGCAGACACGCAGTGCAACGAAACGGAGAAGAAGAAGAAACGATGCTGGTTACATTATTAATGATGATGCAATTGTTGGATAATTTGTTGTACAATGCTGTTGTTGTAACTGCTGGACATAATGGGACATAAATGGGAAGAGAATAAGAGAAGAATGTAGATTATTAAAGTGTCAAGTTCATGTGAACTGATCTGGCGGCAAGAAATTGTGCAACACACACACATGCATAATTACAACAGCACGCGTGTGTAAGATGTGAAGTAACTGAAAGACGATGCGAGTTGAAGAAATACAATAAATAAAATGAACTGTATGGCACCAAGCATATTGAATATCTCTACTCTATCAAAAACTAAAAGAATTTCACTTCTATGAAATGAAATCATGAAATTATTGTAGGTAATCACTTAATAACTTATAGAATTGTTGGCAACACTGAATTTATCTTTAACTTGTGGTGTAAAGTGTTTATTGATCATTAATTCGTGAAATATTAAAACAAATTGTATGTAAATCCTCCCCTCCTACAAAATGGAGAAACTTTATGTATCCCTCCCACATGCACACATATGTATGTATATGGTAAAACTTCATACCACTTACATATGTACCGTAGCATTGCAAAAAATCAGCGCTGAATTCACTCGAAACTTTACTTAATCTCTACTAATGCTCTTTCCACTAAACTAAATCTCCACTCGAAGCTTGAAAGCTCACACATTTCCCGCGCATGAAAACTTTTAGTTTAAATCTCAGGCGCGTTTTACTCTCGACTGCCACTGAATACCGACGCATTACTTAAACAAGAGCTAAAAAACAAAAAAAAAAATAAAAACACAAAATGTATGAAATGAAACTACAGCAAGCGTGTTGCAGCCGCAGAAACAAAGCTACTCCCAACAAATAAATGCATAAAACAACAACAAAACCATAAGTGGTAAGGAATATATGTATACTCATAAGAGTAAATATTTTTATATGATACAAGTGTGGGAATATGTTTGTTAATATGAAAATGCTATTTTGCCTCGCAACACTGTAGCCATAAGGAAGCAACAAGCATGTAAGAAAGTAAGCAGGCGGCCACATAATAAAATTTAACATGAATACACATACTAACATGAAACTTAATGGCATTAAAGTTAAAAGCAAAAACTTCACACACAGCCACACCTACAACCACACACACGCGCTGGCAACTGCAGCCGCTTTGACACAATGAGTGACTGATGTGTGAGCTGTGACGAAATTTCATAAAAATGTATGTGTGTGTTTGTGAAGGAAGTTACGCAGCTGCAGAACGATGCTGTCAAGTGGGAGTGACGAATGTAAAGTTACGTGAACCGGAAGCGTAAGTGTTTGTGGAAGTGCTGGCGCAAGTTGTGGTTGTCCACTGATGAGATGTGTTTAAGCAACATTTAAATAATAAAAGTATACAACAATAGCAATTAGCTTTTTTTGTTGTATAAAATGCTTTTTTATCTCTAGCAAGAAACTACAGAGAGCATAATAGCAAGTGAGAGCTTAAAAATGGAGATATATAAAATTATATACATAATATGTAAAAAAAATTATATTTATAATATATAAAATGATTTTTGCGGATTCTATCTGTCCATTATTCTATTCCAAGTTCGACTTGAAGAAAAATCCTTATGATGAAATGTTTACTCTTTTATTAGCTGTTAATGCTTGACAAATTCAGTAGGATGATAATTGACAATGAGTGGAATTGGACCAATGCCACACCCATAAAACAGTTTTGAACCTTTTAAACTGTTAATCTTTGAGGGTCACAAGGAAGAAAATAAAATGCGGTTGAAATTTTTCGATAAACTTATATAGAAACCGGCAATTGTTGCTCGAAGTTTAAAAAGAGCTCAGCCATAAAACCACAGCACCAAGGACCAGAGTAGGTAACGTAGAAGCGGTAGAATGAAAGGCATGATCTGCGGATTACGAAACGTTTGAGCTTTATATCTACGAATGGCCAGCAATCAGACGATGGAGTTGAAGTGTATTCCAAGACCTAGTGCTAAAGAAACACAAAATCTTTGTTAATGGGCTCATTAGCGCTACTGATTTCATTCAAATCAACAAAAAACCATTGAAAAACAGATTTGTAAAGCTTTAGAATGCGGAATATTTTCAATTAAAAACATTTTTTTATTTGTTTGTTTCGATTTGATTATTTTACATTGAAATATATTATGTAAATCTTAACTCTCATTAGACATGATTCAATTATCTCACGGTTTTAATTTTATAATCAATTCATCCGATTGCTGCTTAACTCAATAATTTAAAATCACAAATTTACACAACAATAACAACAACAACAACAACTGTCGGTGAACATGAATTGGCCTGACAGCTAAGTGCACACGGTGAATGACAAAGATTGCCAATTGTTGTCAGAAGCATCCGCTGTCTGTCCATCAAACGGCGCAGCAGCGAAATTAATTGAGATTAATTAAAATAAAGCCGAGCATTTTATTGGTTGGGATACAATTTAATCGCGCTAAGTGCTTCTGTGAGACATCCAATCGGTGTGCGAGAGGAGAGAAGTGCGCGAGTGAGTTCAAAAAGCAACTCATTCACACGGTGGCGAGGTGTGTAATTAGGGGCCGCATTTTGAAAACTATTCATTTATGATTATACTTTTAAATGTGAAAATCGATTTTTTATTTGCTCTCAACGCTCGGTTTCATTCATTAGCGTGTTTACATTATTTCCGCATACAAAATAAATTGATTTGCGCGCCTCGAGTGCAATCGCTTGGATTAAGTGATAATAAACCGACGCATTGGCTCTGGCGCAGACGTTGAGCCGAATTACCGTAAATGCATTTAAGTTAGATTATTGTATCTGGGCGAAAACATGTTTGCGTTGGAGCTGTCACAAACACACACATCACAAATGATTCAATAATGGGGAAATGCAAATATTAATTGAAAATGCGCATAAAATGTCTCGGAGAGTGTGTCGTTAATTACATGACGCTGATTTTACACTTTTGCACTCGCATGTTTGTGCTACATGATTCGCACGTATCGCCTGAATTGACATGAATTACAGTAATTTGTTCGATGTTTTCTGCTTTCCGTCTCCTTTAGTATTATTATATTATTGTATTATGTAGAAGATATTGTGGCTAGCGATAAACATTTCCACTCAATTACCTCTATATTCGACAAATAAACATCAAAAATAACGAAAATTATTAGTTTAGTGTACGAACTTGGGGTAATACCGATTTTTCCCAAAATCTAAATTGGTCTGGCGAGATCTCTCTCTCGCACGTTCCCTATCTTAACGTCACGTGAGCTCCAATTGTACTGCCCCTAGCTCCACACAATGAAAATAAATATGTTCTCCTTTCTGATGACTACCAGTCTCCGCACTTGACTAGTCAAAATATAAACAAAACTCGGGTGAGGTTAATGAACTATGATAGGGCTCAATGATCTTTGTCAATGTAGGTGACATAAGGTCAGATGTTTTTTCTCCGATTCCGATCAGATTCCGCACTTTATACAGAAGTATTTACAACCTCAATTTTACTCATATTAAATATTAAAAAATCATTATACCAACTCTACTCTCAAATTCTGAATTCTGACACGCGCTTTATGTTTTTGACATATTACCTCACGGAATGAGCTCATCGAGTGTATGAGAACTCTCCCATATTTATATATACCAACAAACATATTTACATTATTTTGTATGCTGTTATGATTATAGCGTCGCTTTGTAGCATAGCTTGACAATGGATGCGCGTGCAAACAAATTGGCTGCGTTTAAAAGCACCGAACGCAGTCTGACAGTTATGCAGTTGAATTGCTACGCACGTACTGTACTCCTACCCACAGAAGAAAATACGTGGAAATGTTATTGCATGTGTATGGAATGTGTATGTATGTATGTCACTCATGTGCACCCGCGTATGGGTTTGCTTTGCGGTTGTTCTCCTGTTCTTGTTGGTTTTATTGCACTCGTTAACAGATCACACACACACACACGCCCAAATTTATCGCCGCGAACACAATTTGTAGACAAAGCAGTTAATAAAACACGAAGAATGTCACCGCGTTGAGGTCGAAATTGGCATTGAAGCTGTCTGCTGCGGTTCACAAATGGTCCATATGGAGATTGTGATTGCACATTTCAACCTGAAAATTTTTACCGTCAATATTCTGAGTCCATGTTGAACCGGCAGTATAGTAGAGAAACAGAGAACGCAGTTTATATTAAAAATCAATGAATGAAACTTAAGCAGAGAATTGAAAGAAATATAGTGTGGTGAATGTGGGTGATAAGCGCTGAAATGCAAATTTCCACAATTCACGCACACATACACACACACACACATACATACTCAAAGACGAATGATTGCATTTAATGACTTCCATAGACACCTTCAACGCAAACAACAGTCAAGTATTCCAACTTTTGCGAAGATTAATCTGCTGTTAAGGCTCTTAATTTGAACTTTTCTTCAGCAGCGTAAGAAATTAATCGGTTTACTGTATGAGAGTGTATGTATGTAGGTGTGTGGTTTGCTCTGCAAATTGAAGTGCGAAAATCCCGACGACCCACGCGGAGGTGTCAGCGAATTCATCACAAAATCTTACACTGTTTACGGTTCTGCGCGCTCTGCAATTTGCCGGCTCTGGGTGCGTGTTCATTTGTGAAGTCTACTGCACAACAACAAATACAATTTGTTTATTACGCAATTCTCACGCAATACAAAGTACGGTGAAATGCAAGAGAGTGAGGATCTCCGAGAAATGCTGCCGCATACAATTGACGCGGTTATTGAAATTCCTTATTTGAGCTCAGACAACAGAGAAAACTCCGTCTGCCTCTTGGGTTTTCAAATATTCCATTATGCGTTGTGCTTGCTTCAGACCCGTGGTGAGGCGTTGTGGAATTTCTATTTTATTTATTGTTTGGTAGAGTGGCACACAGATATTTTGGTGACATTTATTGTTCCGATGAAGAAAAAAAACACAATAACAGCAACTGCTATGATACCACTTTTGCTTGTTCTCAAAGTAATATTTTTTCTCTTATACCTTATAAATGCCACTTAATATAGTTGTAGCTCCAATGAAAACGAATATGCCTAGATCGAAAACATAAATTGTATTCCAATGGTATATGTCCAATGATAAATCTCTAGACAAAAATAATTTTCGAAACTTCAACCAGATGGTAACTCTTGGAACTCATGTGTCAAAAGCGCATCAAAGATATAATTATGGAAGTAACATATTTCTTATAATATTTATCTGTTTTGTTCGATTCCACGTACTGTAGATATTTAATAGACATTAAGTTCAATACCTTCTAACCTATACACTTAATATTTAGAAAGGTTGGATAAATGATTAATGATAATAGATGACTTAAAGCAGTAGTAATCTGTTTTGCACTTCTCACTTGTCGTTATATTCTGAATATTCATTAACTGAGCTGTCATAATTTAACAGAGTTTACTTGCCTCTACGCGTTGAGTAGAAAAGCGCAAATTAACAAGACGCAGAAGTGTGTGAAGTTGGACAAATGACTCTGCTGCTTGCTTGCCAAAAGTTAAACGTAAACAAAAGTAAATAGTTCAACGTCCATGACTCCTAAAGAACAACAAAAACAACAGTAACATATGTTAACCCGCATGGTAATAAATATGCTCAACCAACAATCGAACAAAGGCGATGAGCTGAGCCGCATGAAGAGTGGCTTGTGACCACGTACGAGTATTCTATGGCATTCTCACTAGCAAATGCCCCGGGTGTAGTGAGTCGGAATGTATTACACACTGGTTTGATGACCTAGAGGTCATATGGGCAACATTTATTGTTGTTGTTGTTAAGAAGATGCGCACACTTAGACATAAATAGAAGCACATATGTATGTGCGAATATTAGAACAGCGAATTGCTAAATTATCGAAATTTGGGCTCACACCGTCAACACAAAAGTTCTCCAATGCAAAATGAAATAAAATACATGAAAATTAATATTTTTATTGTAACAATTCAATTCAATTCAACTAAGGCAAAAATCCTAGAATTGCAGATGCTTTATTTGATTCAAAATGCTTTCAGTACTACGCTTTATTACAGCTATAAATTATCAAGTACGCAAAACACTGTAAATCCCCTAAAGACATGTCTCTTCCATTCACACACACACAACCAACTTAAATGATGCTGTTGTTGTTATTGTTCTTTATTATTTTATTATTAAGAGTCAGCTTTAATTTAATGCCTGTGAGTACTGTGCATTCTTACAACAACAACTCTCTCTACACATTCTCACACGCACACCCAGTTTCTTCCTTATCACCATTGGCAAGGTCAAGGGCATTAATGGGTGGCTTAACTAGCAGTGAAATGATAAACTCTTTGAAGATAAGTGCAATAAAGCGGTAAAATCTTTGTCTTATTTGCAGTGGTGATTTGATTATTTGCTTGGTGCATATTTTTCGAGGCTGCCGATTAACAAGATAACAAAATGAGGTGATAATTATCTGGAGTTCATTTTGGCAAAAATTGAGTTTTTTGTTTTAAATGACCTTCAGGGTGTGTATCCTCTTACTATTTTTGATATTCCCCAAAGTTAGTTGATTATTTAATTAACGAATGATGTAGTTGTGCTCTTAAATTTCTAAATTGATACTTAAAGGGCTGATAAAGTGTTTAATCGTATTTTATTGTTGCTTTTTTTAGTTAAATTTGTGCTTAAATTCAACCACATTATCAGGTATTTACTATGCTAATTCATGGAAATTTTCGAGGTTAAATGGGGCAATGCGCCACAGCAGAGCACTCATACGCCACGGCTCACTTAGTGTAAGCTTAGATAATTTACAATTTTTTAGTGAGTTGTTTATCACGCTTTTTTTAATTTTCGTAATTTTTGACTCATGTGTCGTATTATATTCAACGAAATATCGCAAAAATTACTTAATTTAATTAAATACATATACATAAATTAAAGTATACAATATACTTTGGAAATTGGATCAAAGATGCACCGAATATAAAATCTGTGAAATTCATTTTAATATATATACTGGCGATCTGAATTTACTGTTTAAATTACTATTATGTAACTATTAGAGCATTACTAATCTGTAAATATTTCAATATAAACTCTGTATTTATCTTCATACTCATCTTCATCTTTTGCTACTTAAACCATCACATCATTGACAAAGACTTTAAACTGAGCAATAATATTCCTTCTAATATGACTTTTTATCCCGCACGGCAAACTCCGGCAAATTGTCTTTCGCAGGCCAACCAACTGTCAGCGGCAGCGTGATTACGCTCGGATAATACGACAACGCCATTAGGCTGAGCAAATGATCGCGTCATCAACACTTACCACTGGAGGATGGAGCCATATGTAGAAGTTCACGTAAGTGAGGAAAGTTTCTGACTGCCATTCACTTGGGAGTGGCCAGGAACGATTCTTTTACATGTGGCTCAAGCAGCTCACAACTTCCGGCCTTAGACCAAGTATCCTCTGGGTAGCCAACAGACATCCGTCTGGAAGCGAGCTAAAGTGAGAAGGCGAATCCCGCTTATGCGGTTGTGCGTTGGGCTTGGGACCCACCACATAAAAACGAATAACCAGTGAATAAGAAACACAGGCCTCGGATGAGAAACCCCCCTTTTGATGACGACCACGGCAAACGTATAAAGGACTATGATTTAAGGGCATGCACCTGGAATGTCCGGACCCTTAATTGGGAAGGTGCCTCTGCCCAGCTGGTTGATGTCCTCGTAAGAGTAAAGGCTGACATCACCGCAATCCAAGAAATGCGATGGACGGGACAAGGACGGAAGAAGGTGGGTCCTTGTGACATCTACTACAGCGGCCATATAAAGGAGCGCAAATTCGGTGTGGGATTCGTGGTGGGAGAGAGACTCCGTCGTCGAGTCCTGGCATTCACTCCGGTGGATGAACGTCTCGCCACAATCCGCATCAAAGCGAGGTTCTTCAACATATCGCTGATTTGCGCCCACGCCCCGACGGAAGAGAAGGACGAAGTGATCAAAGATACCTTCTATGAGCGCCTAGAACGTACCTATGAGCGCTGCCCCCGCCACGATGTCAAAATCGTGCTTGGCGATTTCAACGCTAGGGTGGGTAAAGAAGGTGTCTTTGGCACAACAGTCGGAAAATTCAGCCTTCATGACGAAACATCACCAAACGGTCTGAGGCTGATCGACTTCGCCGGGGCCCGAAATATGGTCATCTGTAGTACTAGATTCCAGCATAAGAAAATCCATCAAGCTACATGGCTGTCCCCGGATCGAATCACTCGCAACCAGATCGATCATGTTGTGATAGATGGACGACATGTCTCCAGTGTTTTTGATGTGCGTACGCTTCGTGGTCCCAACATCGACTCGGACCACTATCTTGTAGCAGCTAAGATACGCACCCGCCTCTGTGTAGAAAAAGCGCACACGTCAACAAACACAAGGAAGGTTCGACATCGAGAAGCTGCAATCACAACCGACAGCCGAACGATTTTCTACTCGACTTGCACTCCTGCTCTCTGAGAGCACTCATCAGCATCTTGGTATAAGGGAGCTGTGGGACGGCATATCAAACTCCTTACGTACAGCTGCAACCGAAACCATTGGCTTTCGGAAAAGCCCAAAAAACAGCTGGTATGATGAGGATTGTCGTCTCGCAGTGGAGAGAAAACAGACTGCCTACCTCGCAATGTTGCGATCGACCGCAACACGAGCGGGATGGGAAAGATACCGAGAGCTGAAGAGGGAAGCGAGACGCATTTGCAGAAAAAGAAAGAAAGAGGCCGAAATGCGTGAGTATGACGAGCTTGACAAGCTGGCCGACAGGGGTAATGCTCGAAAATTTTACGAAAAGATCCGGCGACTAACTGAAGGTTTCAAGACCGGAGCACACTCCTGTAGGACCCCCAGCGGTGATCTAGTGGTTGATGACCAGAGTATACTGTGTTTGTGGAGGGAACACTTCTCCAGCCTGCTGAATGGCAGTGAAAGTACAACACCAGGAGATGGCGAACCCGATACCCCAATCGACGACGATGGAACAGATGTTCCATTGCCCGACCGTGAAGAAATTAGAATAGCAATTACCCGCTTGAAGAACAACAAGGCGGCGGGGGCCGATGGATTGCCGGCCGAGCTATTCAAATACGGCGGTGAAGAGCTGATAAGGTGCATGCATCAGCTTCTTTGCGAAATATGGTCGGAAGAAAGCATGCCCGACGATTGGAATCTCAGTGTACTCTGCCCAATCCACAAAAAGGGAGACCCCACAATCTGCGCCAACTATCGTGGGATAAGCCTCCTTAACATCGCTTATAAGGTTCTATCGAGCGTACTGTGTGAAAGACTAAAGCCCACCGTCAACAAACTGATTGGACCTTATCAGTGTGGTTTTAGACCTGGAAAATCAACAACTGACCAGATATTCACCATGCGCCAAATCTTGGAGAAGACCCGTGAAAAAAGGATCGACACACACCATCTATTTGTCGACTTTAAAGCTGCTTTCGACAGCACGAAAAGGAGCTGCCTTTATGCCGCGATGTCTGAATTTGGTATCCCCGCAAAACTAATACGGCTGTGTAAGTTGACGTTGAGCAACACCAAAAGCTCTGTCAGGATCGGGAAGGACCTCTCCGAGCCGTTCGATACCAAACGAGGTTTCAGACAAGGTGACTCACTATCGTGCGACTTCTTTAACCTGATGCTGGAAAAAATTATAAGAGCTGCAGAGCTAAACAGAGAGGGTACCATCTTTTACAAGAGTGTACAGCTCCTGGCGTACGCCGATGATATCGATATCATTGGAAACAACACCCGCGCCGTTAGTTCTGCTTTTTCCCGCCTGGATAAGGAAGCGAAGCGAATGGGTCTGGTGGTGAACGAGGACAAGACGAAATATCTCCTGTCATCAAACAAACAGTCAGCGCATTCGCGTCTTGGCTCCCACGTCACTGTTGACAGTCATAACTTTGAAGTTGTAGATAATTTCGTATACCTAGGAACCAACATTAACACCGATAATAATGTCAGCCTTGAAATCCAACGCAAAATCACTCTTGCCAACAGGTGCTACTATGGACTGAGTAGGCAATTGAAAAGTAAAGTCCTCTCTCGACGAACAAAAACTAAACTCTACAAGTCCCTCATCATTCCCGTCCTACTTTATGGTGCAGAAGCGTGGACGATGTCAACATCCGATGAGACGGCACTAGGAGTTTTCGAGAGAAAGGTTTTGCGGAAGATTTACGGTCCCTTAAACATTGGCAACGGCGAATACCGCAGAAGATGGAATGATGAGCTGTATGTGTTGTTCGACGACATAGACATAGTCCAGCGAATAAAAAGACAGCGGCTACGCTGGCTGGGTCATGTTGTTCGAATGGATGAAAGTGCCCCAGCTCTGAAAGTTTTCGATGCAGTACCCGCTGGTGGAAGCCGAGGAAGAGGGAGACCTCCACTCCGGTGGAAGGACCAGGTGGAGAAGGACCTGTCTTCACTTGGTATTACCAATTGGCGCCAAAACGCCAAAAGGAGAGATGCGTGGCGCACTGTTGTGGACTCGGCTATAACCGCGTAAGCGGTTTCTACGCCAGTTAAGAAGAAGAAGATGTTAAATTATATAATAGTTAATTAACTTATAGTAATAGTCCATCATGTCAGTGAAATATTTTAAATCACGCAAAATAGTTTCTTGCCTTCTTAAATATGTCTTTATAATATATATATTTATTTATATATGTATATAAATTAATGCATTAAAGTTAGGTAAGGCAACGTGACGCTTAACCAAATTTTATTGTTGTTGTTTTTTGTTAAATTTGTGCTTAAATTCAACCGCATTATCAGGTATTTACTATGCTAAATTATGGCAATTTTCGAGGTTAAAAAGGGCAATGCGCCACAGCAGAGCACTCATACGCCATGACGCACTTAGTGTAAGCTTAGATAATTTGCAGGTATTTAGTGAGTTGTTTATCAAGCTTTTTTTTATTTTTCGTTATTTTATACTCTTGAGTCGGATTATGCTCAACGAAATTTATAAAAATTACGTATTCCATTTAATTAGAAGTTTGCCTATCAAGGATGCACTTATAAACCAAAGTAAAGTGTTTGAAATAGATTTTAATAAATAAACTGATGAGCTAGATGAGCAACGTTATTGTGATCACATAAATGGTAACATAATTATACTTAAATATTCATATTATTACTAAATTGTAATCATTTAAAAATAAATATTAATCAATCACTTGCATTTTGTGCAAATTTCAATTCAATTAAATATGCAAATGAGTTATTATTTATGCCACATCCCTTTCATTGTCACTCACATAAATACACAGTTGACATAATTTCTTTTTTAACTGACGTGCTTCTATTTAATAGTTTACATTTTGATTAAATCCCTTGAATTCAAAATCATTAGAAAATGTTAAGGCTAATCGCAATTAATTAGCATAATTGAAACCAATAAAATAACTCTAGCTCTAGCTCTATCTTCATCTTCCATTCCATCTTCATCTTTATCTTTTGCTACTTCTAGCATCACATTGTTGACAACGACGTCGCTTTAAACTGAGCTATAATATTCCATCACTAAAAAATAATTAAGTTTAAAATCTCATGATTTCTTATCCCGCACGTCAAACTCCGGCAAATTGTCTTTCGCAGGCCAACCAACTGTCAGCGGCAGCGTGATTACGCTCGGATAATACGTCAACGCCATTAGGCTGAGCAAATGATCACATCATCAACATTTGCCACTGCGTCAATGCTAACAACGTCAGCTTTATCATTTATAGTATCAATGTCAGCGTCAGTTAAATATTAAATTCTTCCAGTGAATAAAAAAAACAAAAATAATAATAAAATTGAAAAATAAAATTAGAAAAGAACACACTCTTTGCTCTTCACTTTATAGCTCTCGAGCACACTCGCTTCGCCTTCGCTTCGGAAATTGTTGACCTACACTTCAGCGTAATGTCTTTGTATTTGCACTGCAAAGCATTACCGTTATACTTGACGTCTGGTAGTTAAAACAACCTCACTTTTGAAACTCATGGGTGGCAGAGACGTTTCAAATCGCCACTTTCTAGGCTTTAAGGTCAAATGGCTGTAGAATTTCTAAATTATTGATTTGCCATTGATATTTCTTGGTATGTGCCTAGTGACCCATACATTTTGTTCTGCTATTAAATTTTTCATGTCTTTTTTCACATTTCGGATATAGATTAAGTTACATATAGGTTATTTCCACTATTTGGTTCCTTTAAACTTTAAACTAAAACTTTTGATTTAAAAATTGTGTGTTAGTCTATAAGTAGATACCTAGAACTAATAGAATTACAAGGAACCGGTTAATGAATCTCGAAACATAACCTAACCTCACCTGCTGTAATTATATTCCCAAATTCAAATAATTATTCACTTCCTCCTAGGTTTTTTGATAATTTATTCGGATCCATTTGACTTCATTATGTCACCTTTCAAATTCCAAACTTAAATTCACAAAAATATTTTCATGAGAAAATTGATATGAAGTACCAAACGACGACTTTCCCAGAGCAATTATATTATATTTATTTCCAATAAATCGCCTCCACTTCATTTTGCCCATTGACTTTCGGACCATAAGTTCTCGGATGTTATTTGTTTGCTGCCAAAAATATTAGTCTATTTAGTGCCAAATATCTGCATTCATGTGAAATGTCTTTTATGCGGAGCAGACAGGCGACGGGACGCCTACGCAAGCACCAACACTCACTCACATACATATTAAATCTATTGTGGGCACAAGTTGGTGGTTGTCAAATATGGCGTTGGATAAATGACAACGCAAGAATGCCAAGTAGGCTAAGCACACACATACATGGACTCACATATGTGGAGACCCGGCAGGAAACATACAGTAGTTAACGAAAACATTGCAATTCCCTGGCAGAGGTTAATCTAGACTACTTTGAACGGGTATGACATTAGTAAGAAATATACTGGATCGCAGATCTGATAATTATCACCAGATAACACAATAGTATCTCAAAAATAACAGTTAATTCTATGGACTAGTTGGGTTGGTACATTCCCTCCTGTGGTGGTTTCTCTCCTGGGATACTCGACGAAATTACGCACACACACTTAAGCTAAAGCCACTTGTGCATAAACACAAAACCACAAAATGCTAGAAAAAAAATTCAATGATACACACACATACCATTGGTACACGTACTCTTTATGTGTAGTTATTTACATATGTAAATACAAATATGATAACAAAGTGAATCTCACAAGAGCAAATCTATTTGTTCTTAGATATATGCATGTGTTCATATAAGAAAACAACAACACCTCCATAGTCAGCTTTGAACGGCCATTGACCACTTGGGCAGTTCAATGAAATCCCAGTCACTGACGTAGGAATAATTTCGCATAGCGAGTTGGGCTAAGAAATTATTACGACACACACTTTAGTGGTTAGATTACACAGCGGGGTAGGGGGTCGTAATGCAATTTAGGGACTATTATAGGGACATTGAATAGAATTGTAATAAATAGGACAATTTGCAAACTGAATTGGAAATGCATGAGGGCTTTTAAGCTTGTGTGATTCGTAGATAAGCTTAGAGTAGAAGGAAAATTTGGTTGGAAAACAAACTATAGACAAGGTACTTGTTGTCTCTTTTTCATTCTTGTGATTTTGATAAATACAACAAATATATTTTTTTTTAAACTTATAATTTTTTCGAAATTGTTTGTCACGCTTTTGAAAATGTTATCCTAAATATCTATTTTAGTAAAGAAGACGCCTTTTCTATATTTTAGTTGCCAAACCACATGATGTAAATTAAATAAAAGCACTTAAAATAGAAATTTTGTTCCTGCCATTTGCATGAAAATTAATTAATCATTTTCCATTATTAAAATAAATAATATAAGTTACCACTATACTAAAACACACATAGATCATAAAGAGCAACAATTACGTAGAACGTGAGCAAAAATAGCAAATGAAGAGTGTAAAAACAAAGCTCATTATAAGCACTTTGCCTCAAAACCAAAATGCAGCAATTAAGCCTGTCATTCAGGCAACCTCGAAGTGGCAAAGAATGTTAAGATAATTTAATAATTAACCAAGACATGCAAGTGTCTTCCCACTTGACAGCATCAAAATATGCACGCGAGTGTAATAAGTTGCAATACTAGCTGAGAGCTTTATGAGTGGAATGCTTTTTTGCTCTCTCTTCGAGAGTAGCCACACTAACTGCGCTAGTGCTTACCCAGAACGTGATAATACTGATAATTCCTTCGTGTTAATTACTGCTATTATGACGTCACGTAGCTGTATAAAGGCGCTTAAAAGCTTCTGCATTAGTAGAATATACTAAATTGTACATAGAAGAGACCAGACCACACGATATACGTTTTTAAAAATTTCAAAAATAATAAAAAATCACTGAAAATGCTGTAAAAAATTACTTACTTGCTTGTTAACTGCTCTTTATGATCTCGTCGGGTTATCAAAAAATATATTTCCAATGTTGACATTCAATAATCAGAAGAAATGCTCAGCAGCTGATAGAAAATGCCAATAACATAGTTCATTTTATTGCTCTAGAAATCGCGAATTCATAGCGCTGAGCTGCCAAAACAGAACAAAGGCCAAAGGCAGACAAAAGTAGGCACTTAACTTAATGCGCGTTAAGCCACAGCTAGAACATGTGTGTGTTGCTTATATATTTTAGAAAAAAAACAAATTTACATACAACAACACAACACACAAGTAGCTACGTGCATGTGTGTTCTTTTGTAGATGACGGGCACTTAGTCGCATTTGACATCGTTTCGGCTGTGATATGCTAAACTCCGTAAATGGCAGGTAAACAACCGCATTACGCCGCAATCATGGTAAGGGATTGCCCTCCCAGTCAAAGTCGGTAAGTAGTTCAAATTTTGACAATGACTGGCAAATGACACTTTCGCGCTTTTGCGCCGCACTCTGTCATTGTTAACTTTGGCGAAGCTACAAATATGGTTAAAAGCTGTATTTATGAGCACGAAAGAAGTCTGCGTGATTCGTTCATGCACTCGCGTTTAAAGTCAAGGCTTAATATGGATTGAATTAAGGTATGTGTGTGTTCTATAAAATCTTCACAAATGAATTAGTGGTAATATAAAATTATTTTGACAAGTAAGGCACCTGTGTGAATAAGCTATAACCTGAAGAACGGAGGCAAATGCTAATTGCGTTCACAGAATAATTATGTATGTAGGGTTTGTTTATATTTTGGCTGAGGGAATTATTTTATAACAAGATAAATTTCCTCAAACACTCATTTTGCTCTACTAGAACAAAAGTCCCGTTCAATACTTCTGTAACATTTATATTTTGCTTTTCTAATATTAAATTATATTATATAATTACATATATATATATTTTTTCTTTTTTTTACAATGTGATATAATAGCTAACGAAATGTTCACGTTCTCCATTTGTTTTCATAGTTTATCCTCCAGTGAGAAACTGAGTAATTACTCATATCAAATGACTTGTCTCGCCAGCAAACAGATTAAGTGATTAATAACAAACAATCGCGACACTCTAATTTTATAAGCGTCACATTTTCATTTGACATGATTGATGAATGATTACAGGCGCGTCTTGTAAACAATCTACAAATATATATTTTAAAATTTGTAATAATTATATTTAACATAATCACACAGTGGCTTCATATAGCCTTGTGGTATACGAGAAACTAGTTACTTTGGATACATTGCGGATACTAATGTTTGAGTGAATCTACGGTGACCCCTTTTATGCTCGCAACTGATATTCATTCCAACTTGTTATATAATTAAATGTGAAATAAGGTAATTACTTTAAGCCAGTAAAGAGGCAGCGACAGTGATAAAAAGAACCGCTAAATGTACACTAAACGTTCTTATTTCTTATTTACAACATTGGTGGTTCTTTATTGGCACTAATTGAAATGAGATGAGTAAAAAATGTATTAAACTCGTATTTATATAAGTCTGTATGTCACGAGTACTAAATGTTCAACTGAATTACTTTTATTGTGTGACAATCAAATAGTTTATTGTGTTGTTTATTATTTCGATTGCATTATTTATCCGCCAAGCACATAAGTACTCATCAACAGATTAAGCGATTGAGCAACGGGCGGTTGGCGCAGCAAGCGTGGATGCAATGAAACTTTTACGACCGATACAAAAAGGCACATAAACGCCTGTGCGAACCTACAACTTTCAACTGGAGAGTTGTGAGTGATTAATCCGATTCGTTCGCAACTCAAAGTCGAAATCAATAAATCCGACGAACGCACGTAGCTTTCATCAGACAAAGTGCTAAATGCATCACTAAGTGCGAACACAAATGAAACTAACTTTTACTAAGCTAATTGCAATTTTTATTTATTAGCGGAAAAGTTCTCACAGCTGCTGGCGATAGTTGTCACTTGCGCGCCGATCGAAGCTTCGTCTCTTTCTCTCTCTGCTATTTTACGAACATGTTTATCTCATAAGTGCAGTTGTTAAAACTTTATTGGCGCCATTCAAGTTGCTTGAGTTATGCGGGAGCGTCGGGGTAAAAGTGGAGTTTACTGATAATGATTGAAAAAAAAAACGGTAAAATATTTGTTTTTATTTTTACTCTTTAAATTCATCTCCAGGAACTATGCTGCTCTCATGTTTTATTATAACGCGGAGAGGGATAGTTCTCGAAAGAATTTCATGTTTCAGTTAGACTAATGTTATAAATCACGCATGTGGAGTTTTGAATATAATCATCAATTTCGTTCACCCTATTCTACAAAATGTCTTTCCTGAAGCAACATAACCTCAAACAAGACAGGTTGAATATGGAAATTGGAAGTTTTAGAATCTCATATACTTCGATGGAATTAGAATAATATAGATAATATTGTTATTAAAATAATCAGATTATTTTTCATAGTTTTGGTCTAAATCAGCATAACTATATGGTATCATAGTCAAATAAACCTATTTTCAGTCAATTTTCCAAAAGGAAGTCTTTGGGAGCCAAATTTGTCTAAAATTCATACATAATTGACATTTTTGAATAAATAAAATCGATTTGACTTTGTTGGAATTAAAAACTAATAACGGTGCAATAGACCAATAAATAATTATAGCAAAGGTACACTGTTGAAATCAATAATAGAAGTCAATTTTTTTTGTTTTCTACTCTTCACATATTCCATTACAGTTAAACTGACATAATTTTAGTGAAGCAATTTTGATATTTACATTTTGTCTTACTTTAAATAATGAAACTATCACTGCTCATACCAGCGAAGTACACTTGAACTCGCATATCCGCATGTCGCGTGCAATGCACCATTGATGACACCACAAGGACGACTAGAATAAAATGTCATACAGCAGAGAAAACTCATTTGATCAAATGTAAAAGTTTTTAGCAGATAAATTGCAAAAGTTTCAATAAACAAAATAACTCGGTCGATTGAAGTGAACTGTGTTACAGCGAAATGAGGGGAGTGAATAGCAAAAGGAAAGCACTTGAAATGTGTGAGCTTTCCTTTTACATGTATAGTTCTGAAATATATTGTGTTGCTGTTGTTGAACTGATTTGTTGATATCTGTTTGATCCTGTTGCCTATCTAGTCTTTATATTTATTTATAAGGTAAGAGCATACACACATGACCACAGATGATAGGTTTGCATAAAGGCAAAGTTTGTAAATACATATAACGGTGATATATTTCTAATTCGAGAATTTATTGTGCTTGGCTTTGTCATAACTTAGCTCTAAGTATTGCAAAGCAATAAGCGGTGAATTAATAATTATTGAAAATTTGACTTTTCAGCTCAATAAATATGACCCTAAGTTATCTTCTAATTCCTTATTCTAGTTGGAATATTATATAATTTGCAGTTAAAGTAAGGAATAAATTTTGGTGTTTAATAGCCATATTCAAAGAAAGGTACTGAACTGCTTCGCTCCGAGATGATTTATTAGTGAGTAAATAACAACAATATAGACCAGCTAAGCGATAACGGCTATATTATTTGAGAGCTGAGTGGTCATTTCCAACACATTTGTGTCCATTTCTGTCAAAATTATATATACTCTTTACATTCCACATTTCGGTTTTGTTTTCATTACATATATGACAATGGTGTCGTTAAATCACTTAACGTAACGCAAGCGTGTAATCGGTTTACTTATGTCAATTTAGTTTTTTCGCCAAAACACTTAACCCAACTACATGCTGAAAGGGGCAAAAGAGAATAAAGAAAAGCGCAAAATTCAATTACAATATCATACATCATGCGTCGGTCGCTTCCTCATGCATCTAAGCGTGTGTGTCTGTCGCCATGAGGGCTCCCCTACATTCAACACTATATTATCGGTATTTTTTCTTCCCTTTCTGTGTTTCCACGCGTGTACTTTTTAACCGAAAAAATACGCATTTACTCACTTTAGTGACGAGGAAACGCAAAAAATGCTGTGTTTAACAAAACAAAAAGAACAACAATAAAGAGCAATAGAATACTAGAGGTGAGTAAAGTGTTGCATTAGAAGAGTGTGAAAGATGTGTCAAAATAAAGCTACCGCAAAATGTGAAAGTCACCCAAACGAGCAGATTGACTGAAAGCAGAAAATAGGGGAAAACAGTTTGCAAATAATCTGATTATGTAGGTTAACTTTGTTTAACGAAGGAAATGGATTCGTGTGTTTCATAACACATGATATAAAATAATAAAAAGTAAGTGAATAAAAAATCCACTTCATTAAGTAAAATTTTTGAAATAAAAAGAAAATGGCCACATATTTAAAACTCATTTCCATAACCAAAAGCCAATTTTGTATCTGGCCTTACTTATGTCTAAATTCATACCTAACTTCACTTCACTCATGTTAACTTAACATAACTTCACTTAGCTTAAGTTATACCAACACCTGAATACGAGACCTTACCTATCTCCAACATCTAACTTCACTTAATTTTACTTAACTTAACTTATGTGAAACAAATCAAGGCTGTATCACTATCCACCAAGGATAGCACTCCATCACTACGCAAGTAGTGGACTTCGTGCCTACAATTGTCAAATGTCCAAAGAAACCTGGTGGACTAATATGCATCATTAAACAGACAACAATATAAAACGCCTGGTGAGTCATTGCTTTTGTTGGGCGTCTGAAATTTTTCATTAAAATGAATGCCTTGAGCATGCGGCAATTAAAAACTAAAACAACACCAACAACCAGAGGAAACAGCATGAGGATGAAAGAAAATATAGAAAATCAGCGACACATTAAAATTCAACGAGTCATTGCACACAATGTTTCTGAGAGGCGAGTTGGATAGGCACTGCGACTCGCGCCAAGTGCACACATTGATCATACGACTCGGTGACCCAAAGCGAACTAAAGCAGTCTTCGCTGGCATTTGCAGCATTCTACTGATTTTGAAAATGCGTATGGCTCTTTACTCCCAAATCGTGAAAGCCTCATAAAGTAGTCTGAGATTTTAAAAGTAATCAATTCAATATATTAGAAACTGTGAAGGTTTGTCCCACGCGATCATAGCTTCGGCTTTGGCATCCACATTTTCTTTGGTATTCTATTTTCATTCTAGTTTGAAGCGCTTTCTTTTGTCAAAATGCCCTCGAAGATGCGCGTTACATAAATAAATTGAGCGAGTCTCCTCATTTTATGTTGTCTTGCGAAAATTTATTAGTCGCCGTCACTTCAGCGAATATATATCAAGCTCTATTTTAGCTCCTGCTCATTCTACTAATGTAAAATTGAGTGAATTAGTGAGTTATCATTAATGCAACTACCTAATATAGCCGTCAAACCTAAATATAAAGGCTGCCTTTAAAGTCGTAGTCGCAATAAGAGGCCTCTTAGAGCTATTGAATGCTGCAAGTAAATAAAGAGATTAGTTGTTTCTTTGTTTATTTTTGATTATTGACTACCAGAAATATCAAAAATCGAAGCAGTATCATTAAAAACAAAGGTGGATGCAAATAAGATAGATTTAAGACCTAGACGCCACCATATCTGAATCATTCTGTTGTTTCGATAATATATATTTATTAAATAGCCAAAACTGATGTTTCACAAATGAAACCTTCTTCACCTTGAAAAAGTGTCTGTTTTAACTACTTCTCTATTCGTTCACTTTAATTACTATTTAACAATATTCTGATATATTCCACTTATGTTTAATTCATGACTTTAGCAAACCCCCTATCAAGTCTCCAATTAACGCTTGCGAGTGTTTGCGCAAACATTTCCCACACACCAAAACTGCCAACTTCATTTCAATTGCCTTTTCAACTCACAACTCACTTGAATTTCGAAATTTTTCCATTAAAATGTGATTGCAATCTCAATGGTTAGAGTCCATAAAAGCGCAAATGCATCACCATTCATAAAAACAAAAAAAATGCAACATTTGTCACCATTTCAACCGGTCGCGATGCATTTATTATTAATACTTTGCCACGCACATTTTCATTTTGAACGCAATTAAATTGAAATTAATTAAATATGCTCTTAATAACCATAAAAAGCTGGGTGAGCGTTCAGTTAAATTGAGTAATGAAATGTTTATTTATGGGAATGCTACCGACTAGTTTCGACTTTAGCATTTGCTGTAAATTATTTGAGTCGGGTACATATGGCAACAGGGACAATATTAATAGGCATACGTAATATCCATGGGTATACTGTTGTATGATTTATGTTGTTGTTGTTATGTGGTATAATTTTCGGCTTACAAATAACTCACGTTGTTAAAAATTCAAAGAACTATTTAAGAAAATTGATCTTTATTAAATAAGACATCTATTGCGAAGTAAAAATATTGAATCAAATAACTGCTCACTCAAAGTATGTAACTTATAGATGATTTTCTTAAGTGGATGTATTACCACAAATAGGCTGTTCATTGTTCAAATTGTGGGTATAAGCGAAAAGAAAAATACCACAATTTAGAATTTTCATAAAAAAAATATAATATAGGCAAAAACTTACAAAATGTTTAATTATAAAAAATAATTATTTTAACCAGCGAAAGCAAAATTAAATTTCAATAATTATCTATTCATTGTCTTTTTGCACTCATTTACATAAATACGGCATGTATTCCCCACAGACACGGCGGCAAAGCAAAGTTACATGGAAAGCAAATAAAATGCCACACGCGCTGCAGCAAAATGTGGCATGAATACTTACTTTAATAGCGCAGCATTTTTTACGCTTGATTTCTATGAACATAATTTGCGGTTGATTTGCTGAATCGGCCACGGTGAACCGCAGCAACAGCTACAAGAGAAACACAAACTAGGCTAAATGAGCAGCGAAGCAGAGAAGCCACGAAGGGCGACGGTAATGACATTGAGCCACCATAGCAACACAACAAATGCAAAAAAAAGCCACAAATATTTTCTAATTTTGATTTCAGTGTGTGTGTGTTTGTGCGTGTACATGACGCGCCATTTGAGTTCAATGCACAAATAAACGGACAAATGGCGGTGCTGGGGCTGCTGGCGCTGCCTCTTTTTCTTGACTGGCGTAGAAAGCGCTTACGCGGTTATAGCCGACTCCACAACAGCGCGCCACGCATCTCTCCTTTTGGCAGTTTGGCGCCAATTGGTAATACCAAGTGAAGACAAGTCCTTCTCCACCTGGTCCTTCCATCGGAGTGGAGGTCTCCCTCTTCCTCGGCTTCCACCGGCGGATACTGCATCGAAAACTTTCAGAGCTGGGGCACTTTCGTCCATTCGAACAACATGACCCAGCCAGCGTAGCCGCTGTCTTTTTATTCGCTGGACTATGTCTATGCCGCTGCTGCAAAGTGTAATTCTCGTGCTTGGTGTTGAGGTGCGTAATACAGGGTGTATATAAAGGGTGTTGATTGTCTTCAGATACTTTGCGGTGCACAAAACGCGCTTCGCTCACCCGCAGCTGCAGTTGTCGAAGTGTCATTGCCGGCATCACTTTCTCTGTAGCCCATGTCTCGCATCGAGCAAGCGAGCCACAGCATCAAGCTGTCGTTGTCGGCATTCAGGCATCGAACGGTTGGTTTGTTTACTGGCTGATTTGCTTTGTGTTGTTCCTGTTTATTTTCGGTTCATTGCAGTTTCACATTGACCCAGTTTAGGACGATTCGTATTAAATGCTCAGCAATAGCAACAACAACAGCAGCAACAACCTGCATTTGTGAAGTCACGTGGCCCTTTGTGGGTGCAGGTGCAGGCAGGTGTTGGTGGTAAGAGCTTGGTGTCCTTCGGTGCAGCTGATTGCATTTTGATCAACAAGCTGTCGGTGGGTTGAAGCGGTATGTGTCGTACAAGAGAATTCATTAAATGTCAACGTTGCTTTTGCGAGCGAATTTTCGAAAAAGTTTAAGTTGAAGGTAGTGCCGCTGGCAGTTGCGAGAATTGCACTGAGTCGCCGCTTATTTTTTTAATTTTCGCTTGAATACCGTTCAATTGAGTGGAAGCATATGCTTGAATAATAATTAATGCGATTTACAGAACAAAAACTGCATTTTGAAATATTAATGTGAGGTCGCTCATACGCAGTGGCGTACTGACATGGAGTGATATGTACTTATTAGTAGCTTATATAATAATATTTCTTTTATTTTTTTGATTTTTTAAAGGATTACTAATGAACAATTTGAATTTGTATTAAATAATTAGAACTTCAAGAAATAGTCTCGCAAATTTTAAAGAGAAGCCATTCCCTCTTATAAAACTCTATTTGCAGTATACTTTCACTTTATAATTTTGTAGTTTATAATTTTATATTTATTGAAAATTTTGTTTAATAAATATATTTAAACTAAAAAAGCTTACAATATTTCAATCTCATCAACATCTAATATTCTGGGCAATTTATCACAATCATTTACACTTTCTCCACAAATTTCACTTTCAAATAAATGCCATCACAACAAGTAACGTGAATACAAGCGATGAACTGGATTCGGGAGGCCTGTCACTATTAAAGTGTCCTGTCTGTGGCGGCGTCAGTTCATGGCAACTGAAAGTTCACGGTGTTAATGCGAGCTCCTTTACGCGAGCTTATACAATGAGTTTGAATTTAAGTTTCTTGCAGACTTTACACTTGCGAATGGCTTAACATATTTCTTCAAAAGCGGTGAAGATTATTATTTGCTGTTATTATTCATAGTTCCCACAATTTCATAGGGACTGTCAATATTCTTCGCTTATTTGATAGAATAGTCGCGGTGTTGAAAATTTGTAGTAAAGAAAAAATCTTAGTTTGTGCTTTATGTTAATCATGTCAGCATAAAATCTACCACTTTTCTTATTTTTCCTTCTCTGGTTCAAACATTTAACATTACGTTGTCTGCTAATAAAATGCTATCTAATTTCTAATGCAAAGAAATCAATATTTTATTTTGTGAAGAAGAATGTATCCGCAGCACCGCTAATAATTAGGACAACAGGTAGACAAAAACATATAATCCGCACTTTAGTTAGGCCAGCGAGTAATTAAAATGCGATTCATACACTCAAATCTCATTTCCGCGCTGAGCACAGCGCTTCAACAGTGCCATCGTTGTTATGGTAGAGTTGCCACGTTACCAAAAAAAAAACTAATTATGCATCTTGTTCTGTTTAACTGTTTATTTTAGCACATTTTAGAGAGAGAGGAGCTCTCAACAGATGTATGCATGCCCTTTAATGCCTGTGCTAAGCCACCGAGTAAACAGATATGTTCTCTTTGTGCACCGCACTGAAACGGCTGTTGCATGAAGTGGATGCCGCGAAGTGGAAAGTAGAAATTATAGCCGCGGTAATGTCATAAATTTACGCTCATTAACTGTGGAAATTAAACGCTACACCATGCTTCCGCGCCAAAGATTTTGCAGCCCAGCTATCTGTTGGGCGCATGAATCTAACTACAACTACAACATTACAAGTTGTAATATATTAAGCACAATTACAACTATAACAACTATGTAAAGTGACAACATTAAGCCAAACATGTGCGGCGGAGCGGGGCGCGGAACAGTGCAGTGAAGTGTCAAACGCGCGTTGGGCTCTGCGACTGGCTGTTGATGCTATTAAAATTGTAATTATAATTTCACTGATTTTCGACAGCTGATGGAAAAGGCTTAGTGCCGTCTTTACGTTTTGCGCATTCACCACGCTTAGGCAAATAAATGGCGAAACGCATCTGCCAATTAATGATATTAGCAATCAGCTTTTGTTCATCATTATTAGATTTTCGACTTAATGAGATATTTGTTCCGAAGTAATCCATTTAGCTTCAGCTGTTTTCGTTTCCTTTAGTTGAATTTGTTTAGAGTTGAACAAGGAATTATTCTAACCAAACTGCAGTACCTTGTCAATTTTACACGTTTCATAGTTTATATTGACGAAATTAGTTGATTTATTTTTTATTTAATGAAAATTCCCGTTTGTTTTTGAACACACCCCGAACACGTATAGCATATATTTATTTTGTGTAGTTTCCTTGCCTTTTTATTATCCCGTTTCGCTTTTTCCTGTATTTTCCATTGAACATAATTGGCACTTTTTACCGCCTGTAAATTGATTGTATGAACATGGATGTGTCGGCATTGTTGGAAGGACATCATTATAGTTGTTGCACCTGTGCTTTAGGCAATTCAATTGTAACTTGAATATATAACACTTTCTGTTAAAAGGACACCGAGGCGAGAAGAGCTTCATCTAACAAAGAAACCCATAAGTTAATGTTTAATGTGAGATTTTTTGATTATGAAACACCAATTTTTATAAAGGGTGATTTTTTAAAGCTTGATAACTTTAAAAAAAAAAACGCATAAAATTTGCAAAATCTCATCGGTTCTTTATTTGAAACGTTAGATTGGTTCATGACATTTACTTTTTGAAGATAATTTCATTTAAATGTTGACCGCGGCTGCGTCTTAGGTGGTCCATTCGGAAAGTCCAATTTTGGGCAACTTTTTCGAGCGTTTCGGCCGGAATAGCCCGAATTTCTTCGGAAATGTTGTCTTCCAAAGCTGGAACAGTTGCTGGCTTATTTCTGTAGACTTTAGACTTGACGTAGCCCCACAAAAAATAGTCTAAAGGCGTTAAATCGCATGATCTTGGTGGCCAACTTACGGGTCCATTTCTTGAGATGAATTGTTCTCCGAAGTTTTCCCTCAAAATGGCCATAGAATCGCGAGCTGTGTGGCATGTAGCGCCATCTTGTTGAAACCACATGTCAACCAAGTTCAGTTCTTCCATTTTTGGCAACAAAAAGTTTGTTAGCATCGAACGATAGCGATCGCCATTTACCGTAACGTTGCGTCCAACAGCATCTTTGAAAAAATACGGTCCAATGATTCCACCAGCGTACAAACCACACCAAACAGTGCATTTTTCGGGATGCATGGGCAGTTCTTGAACGGCTTCTGGTTGCTCTTCACCCCAAATGCGGCAATTTTGCTTATTTACGTAGCCATTCAACCAGAAATGAGCCTCATCGCTGAACAAAATTTGTCGATAAAAAAATTTCGAACCGAACACTGATTTTGGTAATAAAATTCAATGATTTGCAAGCGTTGCTCGTTAGTAAGTCTATTCATGATGAAATGTCAAAGCATACTGAGCATCTTTCTCTTTGACACCATGTCTGAAATCCCACGTGATCTGTCAAATACTAATGCATGAAAATCCTAACCTCAAAAAAATCACCCTTTATAATATGCTTCATTAGTCAGTGACAGACCTCAAATGCGAGCATAAATTATATAAAAGACGTTTATTTAATTGTATAATTGGGTTTATGCACGTGTGTTATAAGGTTCCGCCTCAAATTTATGTAGAGCATATATCAACTTCATTGCTCACAAGGCCAAATGTAGTGAGAACAATTACACTGTATATTGAAGCCTTTTGAAATACTCTTTTATGTAAGGTAAATTTGTCCTTTTAATACAACTTTTTTATTGATTTCATCCTCAGCTCACATAACCTCACTCTAGTAATAAGCACACAATAACATAAATATTGCTTCACTATTCTTCATTAACATATTAATAATTGAAGAGCAGTGGAATTTTGTTATTAGAAATAATCCTATTGGCACTGAAATATGGAAAGAATATTCGCTTCTGGGGAATACATGAAATGAATATGTACTGTACATATGTAATTAATAATGCGCTTGTACGTGTGTGTAGTGAGGGAATTCGTGTAGAAATTCGTTGTTCGTATACTAAGTGTAGAATGCTCAGCTGTTGCGCAGTTTCACGTGTGACGGGGAAATTTGTACCAGAAGCGCCCATGTAAGTATTTGTACATATACATACATATGTATGTATGTAGATTAGGAACTCATATATTATGCATTTAAAGGCGACAGCAATTAAGTGACAGGCAACACAGAGCGCGGTTCTAGTGGTGTGGACGCATTTTTAAGCTGTCCACTTAGAAATGGTGGAACTCTATGAATAATGTGGGGAACATTTACTGTGAATAAGAGGCGAGCTTTGTTATATTTGTTCAAGAATTATAATTATAAGAATTGGATAAAAAATATATATTTTAGATGAAAGAAGTAGTATCGCTGATCACTTAGTTATAAAATTATTTAGAACCACAGATCCCAATGTCAGTAAAGGTAAACAGTTTTTTCAGCTTCTTCTCTTCAGCGATATTTCAAGTAATTTATTTCATGTAACGGACTGTATTTTTAAGTGGTCGAAAATTGAGCCACGCCTTGGAATTTAATGGAGCTAGCCGCGGCGAGCCTTTTTAAATTGCTTCAACTGTATAGATCATTAAGAGTTTTAAAGAACTTTACTCTGGTTAGTTGGAAGAAGATTTTACTTTTTAATTGGCTACTTAGTTGAAACTATTGAAGTGTTCTTTCGAAGAAAGCGAACTTTTCCGAAGAGAACAGAAGGCTGAAAAGTTCGTATAGTTTCCAAGCACACACTTATTAGATTCTTACTTCATTATTAGGCATTCTTGCCATGGACTAAATCTTCCTACTTGCGCTACAATTTTTGTACTAAGAGTTCTTTTCGGCCTCAAAATTGTATAGCCGCTTTACTATAAGAGTGAATGGTTACTTGCCTGAAAGATATAGCGCTCTGAAGCAATAAATTTGTTGATAAGTTTACTGCAGTCACTTCCACTTGAAAAACGCAACAATAGTCTGGAAACCTGAAGCTAGAGTTAATAAGAAGTTCCCGACAATAAGTTCCTTCATTAACCTTGCCCGCCAACTTCGACTTATCCGTTTAGAAATTCACTCCGCCTCTCCTTTAGCGACTCCAATCCACCCATACCTCTTTTGGAAGCATAGGAGCACAGAAGAGAAGGCCAGGGATAAGCTCGACATGGTAATGATAAGTAAGTAAGTAGCCTCGAAATAAAGTCAAACTCGGCGGACCAAATTAATTTGTAAAACACTTGCAATAAAAACAACAGAATTTCCAGTTACATTTAGTAGTTTCACAAATTCCCAACATTTTCCTGCATAGACAGTAGTAAAACCCAAAAGTATCTCAACATTTCTGCGCATTCGCAGATAATGTTGCTGAAACCATTTACAGCGCAACATTACTCAGCAACATTTTTACAAATACACAGATACACACACTCATATCAATACCTGCATACACATTAGTAACCCAGTAAAAAATCTTTGGATTAATACCAAAATCGAGTAATAAAGGAGTAATTACTTGTTCATCCATTTCGAGCATTAAGTGAGTAATAAAGGCAGTTTCGTTAATTTTTTCAAAAAAAATGTTAGTTTTCTCGCTTATTGATACATTTTGGAGGAATAAACGAGCTTATAATATGCGAATACTTCGATTATTCTATTATTACTCCAAAATGTATCAATAACGGATTAACCATAACGGCCAATCATAACTGTTAATTTTTGTGGAATTCTTTTGTTTACAATAAAAGCGTATTTTGTCACTTTGAAATAGTCTGAATTTTGTAATCAACGCGAGAACATTATTGTAGTATCGTAAATATAATCAGATAAAAAGTGGTCAACTGTCGCGAATATATACGGGTAAAAAGTGATAATTAATTAAAAAAAGAAATGTGTGAAAATATTTATTTTAAGCGTCACCTAAGGCGATTAGTGAAAAAAGGAATTCAAACATTTTCTACAAAGAATCGAGAGGCTGTTTAACTTTTTCTTTTTCGGTAAGATCTGAGTTTTGTATATTTTATCTTAAATAACTTATACATATATGTATGTATTTTTTCATCTTTTGCAGAATCAGTTAAAGAAACATATTCGAGTTACGGGGATTTTGAAAAAGCGATTAAACTGGCCTTTCGAAAATGTAAGGCAACTTGTTACCGAAAGACCTATTCAATAAAATCTGCTTCGTCTCAGGAAAATTCCAAAATTATAACTTAGTTTTAAATCATTATAACTATGCATATACAATGTATTTATAATTTATGTGAATTACTAATACTTATATTTTGAAAATTAAAACATTGAATTCAATTATTTAAAAAACAGTTTATATTTTTCTCTGCTCTTTTTGGATGTAAATAATTTTACTCTTTTTTGTGCTCTTTCTGGAGGCAAAAATCATTACTCCTTTTGTACTCCATCTGGAGATAAAAAAGATCACTCCCTCTGCTCTCGTTTCGGAGGTCAAAAAGAGCTCAAAAGAATGCTCGGTTTGCGCTCCATTAGGAACTCAAAAGGAGTGATCCCTCGTAAGGACATGCTATGTTAAAAAGGAGTAATAAATGCATGGGCCTCGGAGCATTGTGGAGTAATCCATTACTCGCAAAGGAGCGATCTAAGATTAATCTTTGGATCATCCGATTTTTTACTGGGTAAGCGAAGCCGCTTTTTCTTGCCGATGTTGTGTTTTGTTCGATGCGAACACGTTGCCATATAACTAACACCGATGCAACCAACTAGGCGGGGGGCAGTGACCAACACAACGGCACAAACAACCTGTGAATTTCGAGTTATCGTTGTGAGCCAACACACAAATACACACGCATGAGCGCCATCGAACGCGGCGTCACACGCATGTGGCTGACCTGCGGCGCAGCGCTGGCGACAGCAATGCGGCGAACGAAAATCGTTCCGTTGCTCAGTTGTGTTTTGTGCGGCGCGTGTGACGGTCTCCACGGTTCTCTTTGGCGCATCGACTCCAATCGAATTGACTCGATTTGACTTGCCATGGCTTGACTCGCCGTTATTGACACGCAAGCCAGAATGAAACGTGAATTGCTCGTAGACACAAATAAAAATGGAAAAAGATAAAGAAAATAAGCAAACAAAATTTAAATAATTATTTATATACAATAGCAACAACAACTATAGTGGATACAATGAATGAGTGGTTTAATAAAAAGTTGAACTGCAGTGTTTGAGCTAAGTGATTGACGGCGGCGATTCTAGTAGAATAGTGTTTGGCCATCGATTTTTGCTTTTTGTGAGCAACAATGTGGACCATGAGACACGCCGGCCGCGCGGCTACGAGCATTTATAAACGTACAAACGCGTTCTTGTTTTAGAGTGCAAATGTAAACAGTGTTTTTTGGCGTTAAAAAATCGTGGCAATCAATGCAGGTGTTGTTGTAATTGTTAAACTGTTAGATTTTGAAGTGAAAATAATTTACATAAAAACATACAAACAAGTGTTAAAAAGCAAAGGGTGAATATAGAAATTAAAAATAGTGAAATTACTGGTGAATTAAAATTAATTTATGAGACCAAAAAATAATTTGGGTGAAAACAAAAAGTGAAAAACAACAACAAATTAACAACAAAACTAGCGTAAAATATCAACTTTAAGCAGCAACAACAAGCATCAACTGTTTCTACTAAGTAAGTGAGTGCGATGTATACTAACGAGTGTGCGTGTGTGTTTGTGAGTGTGAGTGACTAAATCTTTGTTGAAGCGTTTTTTTGTGTAGTCTTCAGATGCTGTCTGTCCGTCTGTCTGTCACTGCTGCTGCGAATTCACTGAAAGAGTATGAGTATCTGTGAGATACATTTTCGCACGCTTGCAACGCAGCGCCGCAGTAGCGTCTAGGTAGCGCTAAATAAAATGAAAAAATCAACAAAAAGTATACAACAACAACCACAATAGCAGACATGGAGCACATGCATTGCAGCAAGTTTGTTGCCTTTTTATTTAACTGACGCTCTCTCTCTATCCCTCTCCGTGTTTGCGAATTTCGCTTTACTCTTTCCTTTGAGTTTTCGCCTTTAAGCGCGGCTATAAAATGTAGCTGCACTTCTGCTTGCTTTCTGGTTTTACTTTGCCGTATGTTTGTTTACTTCTTTTTTTAAGGGGTATTCCCCTGTGGCAGTCTTAAGGTTTAATGCATTTCGCAAGCACAAATGGATTTCTGTCATTTAGTCTATAAGTAGCTAAGTGCATGTCTGTATGTATGTATCTCATTGTGTGCAATTGCAGCGATTATAAAATTCACTTTTACGCTGCTGCTGCTGCATTTAAGTTGCAACTGTTTCTTTTTCGCCTTTTCGTTGCATTTTGTTCCACACAACTGTTTGTTTCTGTTGTTGTTGTTTTTGATTATCTCACGCTGTTGGCTTGTCTGTCAGTCCAACTATTTGTAAATCTAGCGGTTTATTTGTTTGTTTCCCTCAGACTTTATCACGTTTCATGTTGCATTCTCTCAGTGTATCGCCTTCGTTGCAGCTTCTAATCGCATGCTTATGGAAAAACACCGATGGTGGGGGGGGTGGTTTGTCAGCAGACGCGCTACAGCATACTGATTTCCTATGTGTATTTAAATATTCATATCAGCATGAGAAGTGCAGTGTGCTTCGAAGTCTCACTTGAAAGTTAGAATGTGACAAGACATCAGTGTTTTTGTAGAACTATATCATTTTTACTGTTCAGTTCGAAGTTGCTGAAAATTTAAAAAACAATTTGAATGATTTTTCGTTTTATTAAATCACTTACAATATACTAACATTAATCCAGTTATAAAGCAAGTGATTTTCCATATTATTCCGAACTTTTTTACCGACTATGATGCAAGGGTCAATACTCTTTTGGATTATTTTATAGTTTTAGAACACTGAGTTGTACTCTGAATTTTAAATTTTTTATTTTATTCATAATATTTGTAAAAAAAAGCTACGACGATTGAGTTTCTCAGATAAATAAATATCATAGTGTAATTGTGACAACCCAGTCATAAGTGATCATTGAGATGACAGACCTTACATTAATACCTCTTCTTAACAATGAAACAGAAAATCACGAGACATCTTAGCTGTCTGAAAACTCTTTTAAACTCAAAAACTCTTTATTTGGTTTCCAAGATAGTCATAGTAAGATTTACCAAATCTGAAGATATACCTTATCGGGAATCGTAAGCCTTAATATTTTCTTCAAAGGTTCAATTGAACTTTATGGATTTTATTTTAAATATTTTTATTGTACCTTGTATGAACCAATCTTCAGAAACACCGTTTGAGTTAAGAATCTTTGTATATAAAATTTGTTGTTAGATCACAATCAGATTTTTGTTTGTTAACCACATAGTGCAACAAAATATGAGTTTAAAGTATTTTAACTAAGCTAAGCAACCACAAAAACCATTTGAATTGTTTTATGAGTCAAAATGCAATTGAAACACTCACTGAATCTGCTGAATTCCTAATAAATTTAATTGAAGCTTACCATCAGCTAATGTCTACCAGCTATAATAAGTACGCTCCACTCGACACAATCCCATCCATTTCTTGACGCTATCTGCACATTGTTTTGGAAGAGTTAACATCTCCACACTTCTATTTTGCTTTCGCGCGCTGAATTTCTACACTTTTTCACTAAATTTAGTGTTGCCTCGAGATGCTGCTCGTGTTGCATGCAACCACCGCCATAGAGTGCTGTATACTATATGAATTTTATGTTTTGTTGCAGTTTTATGATGGCTTTGCCGTTGTGATGTGCTCAGCGAAGCTTTGTGGTTAGCCAGAGAGATTTTTCGTACAAATCATCTTCTGTCGCCTTGAAATTTTATGTTTTCCTGTCTTGTGATACACAGTAAATACAAAAGTGCTTCTTTAAGCTTAAAGCACAAGAATTATGGATATTAAATTGAGTTGATTTTTATAAGTTTTGTATGAAGACACCGATTGATCGTATAAATAGAGTCAAGTTAGACTAAAAATTATTCAACATATGGTTAATAAAACATAAGATAGACATTGGAAAGAATTAATATTAGATCCTATTTAATATATTTTTCTTTCTAATTTTTCAATAACGGTATTTTAATTCTCTAGCAATAAATAGCTTGATATCTAAGATATTTATTTGATCGTTATCCCCCTTTACTCTCCACCAATTCAATTATAATTGTTTGTTTTGTTTTTATCGCCACCATATTTCCACCACTTGTAATATTGCCATTACAATAACTCCGCAGTCTACATTATTAAATGAATAACAGTAACAATTGCGTGCTTTTATTCAAAGCTTAACTTTTACATACAATTACCCGCCTCCCCCCGCTTCCTCGTCGGTGCTTTAAATATTAATGAGCAAGCGCGTTGTTACTCCCGCTTCAGCAGCAAGCGAAGTTGTAATGTCAATTTGTAGGCCAATGAGAGTATATGTATATGTATATGTAATTTGTATGTACCGTTATATATAACTGTATTTGTGTTTGTATGTATGTATTGTAAACGGTATATAAAGCAGGTACAACGCTTTTATTGTGGCCTTTATTGTGTATTTTGCTGCAATTACATGGCAACATTATGACTTTAACAACAACAACAAAATACATGAGCAACAAACAATGAAAAACGTAAACTGCGCTCAACTGAACAACAAAACAAAATGAAATGACAAAAAAGAAAAAAAAAAAAAAACAAACTAAACTGCACACGAGTGTAATGAATTGAAGCAACGCGTTTTCTTACCATTTTCAAGCCACTTGTTGTGGCTCCAGCCAATATGTCACCACACATACACACACACAGATGTTTCGTATTGTTGTACATTTGTGTGCGTGCATGAATGCAGTGCTAGCCGCGAGCTCCACAAAGCATTCCAACAATTTCATTAATTATGTACTGTACTGAGTTCACATTTGATAACATCACTTCATGTCATATGTATCTGTGTTCATAAAATAAAAAATTTTTGTCTTTCTGAAATTATTCTAATCAAGTATACAAAATTTAAAAATAAATGCCAGCTGGAGATTTGAACCCAAGCGCTCACCGCAGCAATGCGAGCATTCTTCAAGAATGCCAAATTATGTGATGTATTTGCACTTTCTCAATTATGGTTTGGTTACCCTAAGAAGAATAAGCAGTAGTACAATTTGATTTTATTCCCTCGTCAAGAAGGCAAGCTCATGCGAGAAGTCAGCTGTGTACATATGTATATATGCTAACTCCGGTCTGAAAGTGCGTATGGAAATAATATATATATATGTGTTAATATAACACGTTTGTAATTTGCTTGTACGCCAGTCAAATTTTTGTATGAAAATCGAGCTGAAATCAATTGAAATAAATGATCTTGTAATTTTGGCGCAATTATCACCTCATATCATAATTGAGACTTGCCATCATAAGGTACATAATTGGAAAAAACAAAAGAACATCATTTCATGTCATATGTGTCTGCATTCATATATGTGTTTGACCACATCAATAAAACTATCTCTTGTATCATATGCGCAAAATAGTTCTTACATTCTTACATACATAAGTATATTTGTATGTAAGCATAACCAGGGAATCCCTTCATACGCACAATAACAAACGAACAAATATGCGCGAATGACTAACAAACTTACAAGTGTACGTACATATGTATGTAGAATATTACGAATTGCAAAGAGTCATAGGAACAACAACAACCTTCCTTCATATGCGCAAAAGCAAACGCACCAATTAGAATATGTGAATGACCGTCAAAAAAAAACCCAACGCAAATACAAACTACAAAAAACTCTGAACATCAAGAAGCAGAAACAATAATATGTCAACCCTTTTCCCCCCTGCAGCTGTCGGTGTCTACAAACTGCTTCCTCGCGACGATGACAAAAATTAGAAATCATATTTCGATGTTGATGCTGAAGTCAAAGCGAAAATTGGTAACAGTGCCAATCAGCTTGACAAAATTCATAAAAGAATAAATTTTCATATTTGCCTTCAATTGTGGCAGAAATATAAAAATATGCGAAAAATAAGACTGCGGCCAGGACTCGAACCCGAGCGCCGTCTAAAAAGCGGATGTATGCGTACCACCCGCACCACGAGAGCTATTGAAAATCAATCAGCTTAATTGATATTTTATAATCCGTAGCATAAGATGGTAGTTCTAATAAAAATATGAATATGATTCTCGGCCACTGCCAGTTTTCTCTTTTGAAGGAAATATCAGAAATTATTTGAATTTGTGATTTTTAGCATCCCAGACAAGCCGCTTTTAGGCAAGGCATGCGCGGAGATGTGCGCGACGCTTGCGCTTATGAATGAAGTTCACATGCTTTGTTGTTGATACGCATGCGTTTCAACATGGAAATGTGTTGTAATTTTTTGTTGTAGGCGAGTTGCTTTTTCCGAAGATGTGTCGAAGTGACAAATGTGAGGGATGTAGATTTGTATGTTCACATTTATACGTATGTATGTACATACATATATATTTCTGCACGCATATGGTAGCAAAAATATTTGAACATACACATTGTTATGTAATTTGCCGACGGCAAATCAATGATTGTTCGAGTTCATAATGATATTATTGATTATTATATAATTTATTTAAATAATTAAAGAATAAGACGAACTTTTTAATCAGATATAAATAAAAATTAACTTAAAATAAATAAAAAATATCTAATAAAAATTAAATGAAAAAAAGATAGAAAATTAAATGAAATAAAAATATTATTGAATAATATATAAATTTAATAAAACATGACTTTCAGAATTGTTTACCATCAATTGATTAATTCTCGCATATTTTATTCACACATATTTTCCTATTTTGCCTAGCCATCGAATTCCCTAGTTGAGAAAGGGCATCAGGTTCGACGCCCATCATAAACATTATTTTTATTAATTTTATTAATAATTTGGTAAAAATATGATTTTAATTAGTAATTATATCAATTTATAAATTAGTTTAAATAACATAAAATAAAAAATAATAAAAAATTTAAATTAATTTGAAAAATATCACATGATTATTTCATGTGCCAGCAATTTCTCGTTTTACAGATTCCCTGCTGCTAAAACTGAAATCGCTGTTAACTTTTCAGAAGGTGAATTCCCCGCTAGTGTGGTAAATTCCCCCGTTGAAAGTTTTCAGACTTGAATTTATTTCGCTGTCGAACCTGCACCTTCTCTATGTTGTAAGTTCTCTGCTCAGTTGTGTTTTGTGCGGCGCGTGTGACGGTCTCCACGGTTCTCTTTGGCGCATCGACTCCACTCGATTTGACTCGATTTGACTTGCCATGGCTTGACTCGCCGTTATTGACACGCAAGCCAGAATGAAACGTGAATTGCTCGTAGACACAAATAAAAATGGAAAAAGATAAAGAAAATAAAAAAATAATATTTAAATAATTATTTATATACAATAGCAACAACAACTGTAGTGGTAATGACGAATGAGTGATTGAGAAAAAAAGTTGAACTGCAGTGTTTAAGCTAAGTGATTGACGGCGGCGATTCTAGTAGAATAGTGTTTGGCCATCGATTTTTACGTTTTTTGATTTTTGTGAGCAACAATGTGGACCATGAAACTCGCCGGCCGCGGCTACGAGCATTTATAAACATACAAACACGTTCTTGTTTTAGAGTGCAAATGCAAACAGTGCTTTTTGGCCTGCAAAATTCGTGGCAATCAATGCAGGTTTTGTTGTAATTATTAAACTGTTAGATTTTGAAGTGAAAATAATTTACATACACACATACAAACAAGTGTTTAAAAAGCAAAGGTGAATATAGAAATTAGAAATAGTGAAATTATTGATGCATTAAAATTAATTTTTGAGACCAAAAAATAATTTGTGCGTAAAAACAAAAAGTGAAAAACAACAACAAATCCACAACAAAACTGGCGTAAAATACCAACTTTAAACAGCAACAACAAGCATCAACTGTTTCGACTAAGTAAGTGAGTGCGATGTATACTAGTGAGAGTGTATGTGGATGGCTGTGTGTGTGTGTGACTAAATCTTTGTTGAAGCATTTTTTTTTTGTAGTCTTCAGATGCTGTCTATCCGTCTGTCCAGAGAACTTAGAACATAGAGAAGGAGCATTTTGATTTTTGTATGATGCTCGATACGATCTTTTACAGAGCTGAAAACCGACGAGTAGGGAATTCACCAATTGCTGTTATACTCGTTATTATTTTACAGAATTGACTGTCGGGGGAATGAAAATATGTGACGATTGGCCTTTTGATGTGATATGACCATGCTTTGATATGATATAAATTTTTTACTTCTATGGCTTTTTATTAATTGTATATAATTAATATGATTTTTTAACTCATAAATAGGATTTTATAGAATTTTTAGATAATATAAAAAAAATAAAAGGTGAACCCGAAAAATGTAAAAAGTTGTACTGAGTTCACATTTGATAACTGTGTTCATAAAATCTTAAATTTTTGTCTTTTTGAAATTATTCTAATCATTCTAATTATTCTAATTGCCATCATAAGGTACATCATTGGAAAAAACAAAAGAACATCATTTCATGTCATATGTGTCTGCATTCATATATGTATGTGTTTGACCACATCAATAAAACTATCTCTTGTATCATATGCACAATCGTACAAAAGACATGCCAAATATACAAAATAGTTCTTACATTCTTACATACATAAGTATATTTGTATGTAAGCAAAACCAGGGAATCCCTTCATATGCCCAATAACAAACGCACAAATATGCACGAATGACTAACAAACTTACAAGTGTACGTATATATGTATGTAGAATATTACGAATTGCAAAGAGTCATAGGAACAACAACAACCTTCCTTCATATGCGCAAAAGCAAACGCACCAATTAGAATATTTGAATGACCGTCAAAAAACAAACCAACGCATATACAATCTTACATACATGAGTAACTCATTACAAAAAACTATGAACATCAAGAAGCAGAAACAACAATATGTCAACTCTTTTCCCCGCTGCCCACGTCGGTGTCCACAAACTGCTTCCTCGCGACGATGACAAAAATTAGAAATCATATTTCGTTGCTGATGCTGAAGTCCAGTGAAATGTGACAACATTGTTATGAGCTTGACAAAATTCACAAAATCTTCAATTTTCATATTTGCCATCAATTGTGGCAGAAATATAAAAATATGCGAAAAATAAGACTGCGGCCAGGATTCGAACCCGAGCACCGTCTAAAAAGCGGATGTGTGCGTACCACCCGCACCACGAGAGCTATTGGAAATCAATCAGCTTAATTGATATTTTATAACCCATAGCATAAGATGGTAGTTCTAATAAAAATATGAATATGATTATCGGCCACTGCCAGTTTTCTCTTTTGAAGGAAATATCAGAAATTATTTGAATTTGTGATTTTTAGCATCCCAGACAAGCCGCTTTTAGGCAAGGCATGCGCGGAGATGTGCGCGACGCTTGCGCTTATGAATGAAGTTCACATGCTTTGTTGTTGATACGCATGCTTTTCAACATGGAAATGTGTTGTATTTTTTGTTGTAGGCGAGTTGTTTTTTTTTTTGAAGATGTGTCGAAGTGACAAATGTGAGGAATGTAGATTTGTATGTTCACATTTATAAGAATATATGTACATATATATTTCTGCACGTGTATGGTAGTACAAATATTTGAACATACACATTGTTATGAAATTTGCCGACGGCAAATCAATGATTGTTCGAGTTAATAATTATATTATAGATTATTATATAGTTTATTTAAATAATTAAGAATAAGACAAAATTTTAAATCGGATATACACAAATAAGAATTTACTTAAAATAAATAAAAAATATTTAATAAAAATTAAATGAAAAATAGAAAATTAGATGAAATAAAAATATTTATGAATAATATATTATATAAATTTAATAAAACATGTCTTTCAGAATTGCCTACCATCAATTGACAAATTCTCGCACAATCTAATCAGTGAATTATCATACATACATTCACACATATTTTCCTATATTGCCTATCTATCGAATTCCCTAGTTGAGAAATGGCAACAGGTTCGACGCTCATCATAAAGATTTTTTTTATTAATTATTGGGTAAAAATAAAATTTTAATTAGTAAATATATTACTTTATAAGGTAGTATAAAATAACATAAAATAAAAAAGAATAAAAAATTTAAATGAATTTGAGAAATATCACATGATTATTTCATGTGCCAGCAATTTCTCGTTTTACAGATTCCCTGCTGCTAAAACTGAAATCGCTGTTAACTTTTCAGAAGGTGAATTCCCCGGTTGTGTGGTAAATTCCCCCGTTGAAAGTTTTCAGACTTGAATTTCAGTCGCAGTCGAACCTGCACCTTCTCTATGTTCTAAGTTCTCTGTCTGTCTGCCGCTGCTGCTGCGAATTCACTGAAAGAGTATGAGTATCTGTGAGATACATTTTCGCACGCTTGCAGCGCAGCGCCGCAGCAGCGCCTAGGTAGCGCTAAATAAAATGAAAAAATCAACAAAAAGTATACAACAACAACAACAACAACAACAATAGCAGACAGTGAGCACATGCATTGCAGCAAGTTTGTTGCCTTTTTATTTAACTGACGCTCTCTCTCCTTCTCCGTGTTTGCGAATTTCGCTTTACTCTTTCCTTTGATTTTTCGCCTTTAAGCGCGGCTATAAAATGTAGCTGTACATTCTGCTTGCTTTCTGGTTTTACTTTGCCGTATGTTTGTTTACTTCTTTTTTTAAGGGGTATTCCCCTGTGGCAGTCTTAAGGTTTAATGCATTTCGCAAGCACAAATGGATTTCTGTCATTTAGTCTATAGCTAAGTGCATGTCTGTAAGTATGTATCTCACAGTGTGCAGTTGCAGCGATTATAAAATTCACTTTTCCGCTGCTGCTGCTGCTGCATTTAAGTTGCCACTGTTTCTTTTTCGCCTTTTTGTTGCATTTTGGTTCACACAACTGTTTGTTTCTGTTGTTGTTGTTTTTGATTATCTCACGCTGTTGGCTTGTCTGTCAGTCCAACTATCTCTAAATGTAGCGGTTTATTTGTTTATTTCCCACTGACTTTATCACTTTTCATGGTGCATTCTCTCAGTGTACCGCCTTTGTTGCAGCTTCTAATCGTATGCTTATGGAAAAACACCGGCGGTGGGGGTGGTTCGTCAGCAGACGCGCTACAGCATAATGATTTCCTATGTGTATTTAAACATTCATTTCAGCATGAGAACTGCAGTGTGCTTCAAAGTCTCACTCGAGAGTCAACTAAAGAATCACAAAATGCCTTTTTGAATTAGAATGTGGCGAGATGTGGTGTTTTTGTAGAACTATAGCATTTTGCTCTGCTCAGTGCGAATGTGCTGTAAATTCAAAAAACAATTTGAATTATTTTTTACTTTATGAAATCGCTTATAATAGACTAACATTAATCCAGTTATAAAGCAAGTGATTTTCCATATTTTTCTTTTCTTTATTACCGAGTATGATGCAAGGGTCAATACTCTTTTGGATTATTTTATAATTTTTAGAACACTGAATTGTACTATGAATTTTTTAAATTTTTATTAATCATAAAATTTGTAAAGAAAGCTACGACGATTGAGTTTCTAAGATATAAAAATATCGTAGTGTAATTGTGACAACCCAGTCATCATTAATTATGAAACTGTTGAACAATTCCGCCTTGAGATGCCAGACCTTATAATAAAACCTCTTCTTAACAATGATCCAAAACATCCGAAATCATCTCATATCTCTGAACACTCTTTTAAAGTCAAAAACTCTTTATTTGGTTTCCAAGATAGTCGTAGTAAGATTTGTCAAATCTGAAGATATATCTTATCGGGAATCATAATCTTTAATATTTTCTTCAAATGTTCCATTGAACTTTATGGATTTTATTTGAAGTATATTTATTCCACGTGGTTCATACAATCTTCAGAGACACCGTTTGAGTTAAGATGTATATATATATATATATATGTATATAGAATGTGTTGTTAGATCACAATCAGATTTTTTGTTAACCAGCTAGTGCAACAAAATATGAGTTTAAAGTCTTTGAACTAAACTAATCAACCGCAGAAACCATTTGAATTGTTTTATGAGTCAAAATGCAATTGAAACACTCACTGAATCTGCTGAATTCCTATGAAATTTAATTGAAGCTTACAATCAGCTAATGTCTACCAGCTATAATAAGTAAGTTCCCTCAACACAATCCCATCTATTTCTTGGCGCTATCTGTACATTGTTTGGAAGAGTTAACATCTCCACACTTCTATTCTGCTTTTGCGCGCTGAATTTCTATACTTTTTCACTCAATTTGGTGTTTCCTCGGGATTCTGCACGTGTTGCATGCAACCAACGCCATGGAGTGCTCTATATTCTATATGAATTTTATGTTTTGTTGCAGTTTTATGATGGCTTTGCCGTTGTGATGTGCTCAGCGAAGCTTTGTGGTTAGCCAGAGAGATTTTCGTACAAATAATGTTTGTAAAAGTTTTGTCTTTCTTCTGTCGCCTTGGAATTTTATGTTTTCCTGGCTTGTGATACACAGTAAATACAAAAGCGCTTCTTTAAACTTAAAGCACAAGAATTATGGATATTAAATTGGGTTGACTTTTATAAATTTTGTATGAACCGATTGATCGTATAAATAGAGTCAAGTTAGCCTAAAAATTATTCAATTTACAGGTGATAAAACATAAGATAGATGTGGGGAGGAATTAATATTACTATTCAATTTATTTTTCTTCCTATTTTTTCAATAACGGTATTTTAATTCTCTACCATATATAGGTTAATATCTAAGATATTTGTTTGATGTAACGTTATCCCACTCTACTCTCCAACAATTCAATTATAATTGTTTGTTTAGTTTTTATCCACCACCTGTAATACTGGCATCACATTAACTTCACAGTCTACATTATTACATGAATAACTGTAACAAGTGCGTGCTTTTATTCAAAGCTAAACTTTTACATGCAATATCCCGGCTCCCCTCTCTTCCTCGTCGGTGCATTAAATAGTAATGAGCGAGCGCGTTGTTACTCCCGCTTCAGCAGCAAGCGAAGTTATAATGTCAATTTGTAGGCCAATGAGAGTATATTATATATATGTAATTTGTATGTACCGTTATTTATATATACATGTATATGTAATTGTATATGTGTTTGTATGTATGTATTGTAAACCGTATATAATGCAGGTACAACGCTTTTATTGTGGCCTTTATTGTGTATTTTGCTGCAATTACATGACAACATTATGACTTTAACAACAACAACAAAATACAGAAGCAACAAACAATGAAAAACGTAAACTGCACCGAACTGAACAACAAAACAAAATGAAATGACAAAAAAGAAAAAAAAGAGCAAAATATACTGCGAGTGTAGCGAATTGAAACAACGCGTTTTCTTACCATTTTCCCGCCACTTGTTGTGGCTCCAGCCAATATGTCACCACACATACACACACACAGATGTTTCGTATTGTTGTACATTTGTCTGCGTGCATGAATGCAGTGCTGGCCGCGAGCTCCACAAAGCATTCCAACAATTTCATTAATTATGCATTTTATGCCATAACATTCGTTCAGCGATTGTATAACACTCGTACATGGCGATTTGTGTACTCGAACAAACACGAACGAGTGGCTTTTTCACTTTTCCACTGCAGCAGCGGCAGAAGCATTGCTTGTGTGAATTCCAGCGTCCGCCACCAACGGTTGTTGCTATTTGCTGTTGTTGTTGCTGCTGCAATTTGGCTGAAAAATTCTTTGAATGACGAATGACTGTAAAATGCAAACAAATTTAATAAATAGAAAAGAGAGAAAAGTTGAATTCTTGATTATTGCAAGAGTTATAAAGAATTAATTCACTTAAATATGCAACCAACAAAAGCGGGTTAAAATAGCAGTGCGTCTTGTTATGATTGTAAATATTTTTTTTAATAATTTAATTTTTTTTGTAGGTGTAAATTTTCACATGAATTTTTAAATTAAAAATAACTTATTTATTTTCCACGCTTAACATTAGTATTTCTTGAGATATTAATATCTTTTTTTTCAATGTCATTGTCTAAGTTCATTGTTTAAGATCCTCAAAGTAAATACATAACTTTCAAAATGCGCTAAACTATTCTTAAGTTAGAAAATATGTAATAAAGCGGGATATATGACCATAACTCACATTGTGAAACACGCTCATCTACCCACATGAATGCGATGCCACGCAACAACGGCCCTTTGGGAGTCTTCCGGTCTTATTTAAAAAGCTTTAGTTTCGCCGTCGAGTGTTCATAAGTACAATAAGTACATATGTAAGCATGCAGCTAAGTTTATAAGCACTGCATGCCTTGTAACGGGTGATTTTTTTGAGGTTAGGATTTTCATGCATTAGTATTTGACAGATCACGTGGGATTTCAGACATGGTGTCAAAGAGAAAGATGCTCAGTATGCTTTGACATTTCATTGACATTGAATAGACTTACTAACGAGCAACGCTTGCAAATCATTGAATTTTATTACCAAAATCAGTGTTCGGTTCGAAATTTTTTATCGACAAATTTTGTTCAGCGATGAGGCTCATTTCTGGTTGAATGGCTACGTAAATAAGCAAAATTGCCGCATTTGGGGTGAAGAGCAACCAGAAGCCGTTCAAGAACTGCCCATGCATCCCGAAAAATGCACTGTTTGGTGTGGTTTGTACGCTGGTGGAATCATTGGACCGTATTTTTTCAAAGATGCTGTTGGACGCAACGTTACGGTGAATGGCGATCGCTATCGTTCGATGCTAACAAACTTTTTGTTGCCAAAAATGGAAGAACTGAACTTGGTTGACATGTGGTTTCAACAAGATGGCGCTACATGCCACACAGCTCGCGATTCTATGGCCATTTTGAGGGAAAACTTCGGAGAACAATTCATCTCAAGAAATGGACCCGTAAGTTGGCCACCAAGATCATGCGATTTAACGCCTTTAGACTATTTTTTGTGGGGCTACGTCAAGTCTAAAGTCTACAGAAATAAGCCAGCAACTATTCCAGCTTTGGAAGACAACATTTCCGAAGAAATTCGGGCTATTCCGGCCGAAATGCTCGAAAAAGTTGCCCAAAATTGGACTTTCCGAATGGACCACCTAAGACGCAGCCGCGGTCAACATTTAAATGAAATTATCTTCAAAAAGTAAATGTCATGAACCCATCTAACGTTTCAAATAAAGAACCGATGAGATTTTGCAAATTTTATGCGTTTTTTTTTTAAAAAAAGTTATCAAGCTCTTAAAAAATCACCCTTTAGTTGGTCGTAGCCGGCTTTACATTTAGGCGGATAGCTCTTGAATATGTACATCTCTTTTAATAAAATGTTGCTTCTTCACTAGTTCGTCGCTTGCTATGCATGAGTGTACACTAATGAACTGGGAAACACTGCAGTGGTGGCGCACTTCCTATGCACTGTCATGCGTGTGTGCCACCCAAAGTTAGTTGCCATTCTCAGCCATCGCGTGTTCTTTCACTGAGGGGTGTATAGTAAACTTTCATGCATATGCAATCGCAAAACATTCTGGTTATCCTAGAGAAAAGGTATTACCTCCACTTCATTACTATAAAACCATTTTGCCCAAAACTTTAAGTAGTCCTAAGTTATGCTCTTAATATTTAATTAATTGAAGACAATTTCTGGGAATGCGAACTTACGGAAATTATAATTTATTTCAAAAAGGACACACGAGCTAACAATTTTCTCTCACAGACAAAAAACGTTTTTCAACTCCATAAAAGTGAGCATTTGTCAAATTATTAACAACTTTATTCTCCGTGTTTTTCCACATCCTTTCTCCGCTGGGTCACACATCAACTGTAATCCCTTCCATGTACAACTGCGATTGGGTGGCAAGTAAACAGGACAGACAAACATTGTGACAAACTGTGTTCTTCTTCTGCTGTATACACGTTTCTACATAAATATTGGCGTAAAAGTGCTCGTGTTTTATTGTGCAAAGTTGCTTTCAAACATTTACTTACATAAATTCCATCCCTGACCTTAGGTAGGAACACGCATGCCACTCTATTAGTCTAAAAGGTATGGAAAACTAGTAGATATTATTATTTACTGTTGTATGTGAGTGAGAAAAATCATAGACAAATTAGAAAAGAGACTCGAAGTCAGCTTGCGATGCAACCAGCTCTTTTTTATTTTACACTCTCCTCTGCCATTTACGGATTATTTCAACTGAATCATAATTATCGATTCTTATTTGGCAAAAAACATAATACCGAAAACTGACTCACAACACAATTATTCGAATTATTTTTCTCCAATTACGACACAGAATACCACAAATGTTGCCAATAAAAAGCATTAAAAATGGAAATAAAATAAAAAACTGTGAATTGAACTCGTGTATGCTTGACTTTCGTGGATTATGCTTGTATGAGCGTGTATGAGTGAGTGTGTGTAAGCCAAATGAAGCCGATTAGCGGCGCTGAAGCTCATTACCTCACACTCGACGTACCTTATTTGGCGGGGAAGGTGTTAATTTTGGCAAAACAACAACTCAACAGACTCATCAGAATTACAACGCACAAATTTCAATTTCAATTTCAATTTCAATGCCTCGCTGTTGTTGTTATTGTCGCCGTATTTTCTTTATTTTCGTTTCCAGCAAAATTATTTGGACTTTTATTGTTCAGCATATGCTGGCATATGCCGAAGAAGCTTTGATGTCTGGCGCGTTGAGCTTGAAAAGTCACATACACACACATATATCACATAATCTAAAATAAATTTTAAACCAACTTACGCTCAACTATTTTAATGCCTTTCCCCCATAAATGCTTTTGTAAATTGTTATTTTCTAAAAATTAAATTATTTATATTTAATTTCCACATTTTAAACTCATATTAGCAATTTAATTTTTTTGTTTTTGATTTTCTTTTGTACGCAAATCGCAGTTTGTTTACGCTCGAGCGGCTTTTGATGTTGGATGTTACCACTTAGAATGACATCATTTTCACCAATCAACCCACTGGCCACCCGGCTGAACATTCTATCGGCGACCCGCTCGTTTTGTCTTCCCACCAGCTCCAACACATAGAAAATGCAATAAAAGTTTTTGAAAAAATCTATTTTGGTTTACACTCTTTGAATGCCTCATTAATTATTGACACTAATTTGGAATTAATTTTCGCCGCTGATCGATGTGTTCAGCTGTCAATATTTCCTTTCATTTATCATATTTTATTCCACAATTCGTTTTTGAACGCAGTTCATCGAAAAACAGCTGACACCTTGATAAGGCAAAAGTCATGACTGACACATGAGTAATTATTATAGACATTCATAAGTATGTTTGGCGGTGCAAGCGATCTCACTTAGACTGGGCACATAGTGGATGCGTTCGTTCAACAAAGAAAACATATAAGGAATATAAAGATTCTTCGAATATTCTTTCTATTAGTTTATCAGATTCCTTTTTCCTTTTTTAGTTAACAACAATAATTTGAGTTTCGGTTCTAATACATATAGTATTTGCGAATCCATAACTGATCTACCTATTAGCTGTGAGGCAATTAGGCTTGACTTTAGCTGAAGCCACCGCCGACTTACTACAGATCGATATCTGTTTACATAGTACTTCGGAAGAGTTTTGAAGTTTTTATATTTTTTCAATATTTTCCTAAATCAGTAATTATTTTTATGCTGTGTATGAGTGCTGATTGCATCATGAATTTTTCTTCATTTTTTAAACTATATTCCATCCATCCAAGTATGTAACTGAATACTTCATACTCCCCATATTTTATTAATGGACCACCGAAACTTTTATTTATATTTTGCTTGTATATTTTTCTAACTCAAACAGAAACGAAAAAGAAAAACAAAAACTTAGCAAAGTACATATTTACATACTTTAATTGTGCAAAAGAACCGAAGAGCGCCACGCCGCCTGCCTGCTTGCGCCGCTTCAGCACCTCTGAGTCAAGGTGACGTAATGCTAAGCCACGATCAGCTGTGAACTCACTTGCCATGCATGATTGTTGTTATTGTTTGTATACTTTTGTATCTTTATTTATTTTTTCTTGTATAATATTATTATGTGTGTGTGTGGGTCTGTGTTGCGGTTGCGGCTACTTTTCGCTATCCATTTCAATATCGTTCTACTGAAATAGATAGGCCGCACTTGGCCAACGCACGCAGCAACACATACACAAATATATAAACAAACGGCGAAGAACACATGTACATAAAAGAGTGTAAAAAATACACAGAAATATTGGCAAAATGAAGAAAAACGACGATTAAAAAGAGTTAAAGCTGAAAAGCAGCGCAGAAGTCGCCGCTACATATCGCTGCTTTAAGAGGCTTGCTGCCCCCTTTTGTTGTTGTTCGTGGTTTTGCGACGGTCGGCAAGCGGTGCGACTACAAATGTTGGGCGGCATTCGCGCATACGCACACAAATATTCACACATACATATATGAACTATGCTCCATAAGTACATACAAACAAAACTAGAATCTCTTTGCTTTGAATGTTTGACCGAGTGGGTTTGCAAGTGTGTGTCTGTGTGCTTAACTGGCTCCAATTCACTTTGCATTCTACACAGCTTTAATTATTCTTTTTCAAATTGGCTTCCAATAAATATTATGCAGTCGCGCGTTCTTCTATGGCTTTTTATATCGCCGCATTTTTGTATAACTATTTTTATTTCTTTTCTTTCTTTTATGCTTTATATTTATATTGTTGTTGTTATTTTTATTTTTATTTGTATTTTTTTGCATTTTATATCGCATTCGGCGCGTCGTCTTCGGCATAAATGATTACCAGCCGGCAGCTTTGCAATCAATCGAATTGATTTTAATTGTATATTGATATCTACAACACGCAAACAACAACAACAACTATCAACAAAAAACCTCTCAAAAGGGGGCAAAACAATGTTTTATTCAATTTTGACACATTTGTTTTATCGCCACTTCTATTGGCGCGCGCATCGGCATTCTTTACGCGCCTCATAAACCAGAAGTCAACCGGCAATTTGGCCAGCACTTCAATTGGCAGAGCATTTGATGCGCGCGCCCATATTTCGCGACTTATTTAAGGCAATTACGAAGCGGTCAGCTGCCGTGCTGAAGCGGCGCTTGTTATTCATGTTTGCATTCACTTAATTAAGTTAATAATTGTGGAAAGAAGTGAGTGTGTTTGTAGATATGTATGTGCATACAATCTTTTTAAAATCTTTCACGTTTTATCAAACATATTTATTTGAAGGAACCTTTCTTATTTGAATCTGTTTACATTGAAGTTTCCTACCACAAAAGAGTATTCTCACATTTTGTGGCTTTAGTCCAATGAGAAGAAAACCTTCTAACTATTTTTAGCAACACAAATCCAAGCCATTAACACTCGGATAACCTTATAAAGCGTGTCGTTGCGGAGCAAATCTAAAAAACATCAAACAATTATGCGTAAAGAATTAGCAACAAATTATCATTAAAATGTTGATACACATACACACGCATACACTTATATCGCACGTATATTCTTATGTATGAAAGAAAGAGACACATATACATTAAACATTATGACGTCACACACACATATACATATACGCATTTGATACGATAAATGTCAATGACAGTTATAAAGCGCTGAAGCCAGCTGTCAAAGTTGCTAACAACAAACAATAGCAACAACATCATTGAATTAACGAAAATTGTTGCGAGAATGAATGCTGGGACAAATGTGGCATGTCTGAGTCGCTTGCTTCTTCGACACTTGATACAATTAAAATAAATAAGCGAACAACAACAAATACGATACATTTCTGCCGACTGTGACAATGACAGCTACGATGACAACTGTGGGTATTGATGGCACATAAACAATGAGATACGACAAGTAACCTTAAAGCGACAACGATAACAAACACATTTCTGGTATAAACGTCACTATATACTTCGATATTTAAATAAACAGTTTACACCGTGACCTTTGACCGAATGTACTCTATGCTCTTCTTAGTATTTTGACAAGCCTAAAGCACATTTATGATATATGTATATAAAAATATCTCTTAAAGATTTGGGGAAATCTGCTGCTTGAACTAAGCTCCGAACCTTACCCATCGATAGAGAGAATAAGATTACTGTACCCACAATTCTTGTCATCTTCTACTCTTTGAAAGTCGTTCTATTACCATCTTAACTTTTCCATACTCTTCTTATTTCTTTAATAAGTTAAATATTATATCATTCCAGTTCCTTCCCAGTACTGAATAAATTTTGCCCCGCCTCCTTATAGATATACCTCCGAGATAAGTAATGTTTAATAATATGTAATTATTATCTGAAAATAATATCAGCAACATTTTAATTTAGAACAGACTTAATTTCATATTCTGTATGAACAACAACAACACACTGGATTGTTGTGTCTTTCTGCATTCATCATTGTCACGTTTCAATCGCAATTATTTGGACATTTTGTGGTATGGGTTTTTACGCGCATTTCAATTCAATCAATTGTTGTTGTTGTTTTTTCGAAGCACCAAAATAAATTAGACTATTTGGCTGGGCATATATGTATATATGTGTATTTTTGAATATTTAAATGTTCAATGAATGTCATGCATAAGTAATTATCAGATTTTATAGCTATCAAAGTGATAATTTATCAATAAAAATGATTTATTAAGCTAATTAATTGTGAGAAATTTAGAATGGAAATGTTTTCTGAGCTTTTATTACATATGAAATATTTAAAATTCAGGTTGTTAAAGCAGAATTATTTTCTTAAAATTAACTTTAAAGTTGATTTATTTTTTATATGATTGCCTTAGTGGCTACGCGATAGATCTTTTGGCCTTGAAAATTATGTAGTAAATTACATCCGTGAAATTTGGTCATCAGAGATTGGCGAATCGGAGGATATATAATGAAACCATCCTACGAGTAAAACCTAAAAAATTGTTAAGTGTTAACAATGAAACTAATTAAAAGAGATTTTGAACCGATTTGAATAATTTTGTTGTATTGTTCGGTTTCTATATGGGTGTTTAGTTACCCATATAGGTGAATTAAGAACGTTTTTGATTTAAACTATGAATTGAATAGGGTTGCCAACTGTTAATGTTTTAATGCTATTTCACAAACAAATGAATAAAAAAACAGATTGAAGAGGTTTAAAACTACTTCATATTTATGGAGGGGTGTTAAATGTTAATTATATTTATGTAATGATTTTATATGATAAATTAATTTCTATAAAATTGTTATCAAATAAAAGATGTGTAAAAAAGATTAAAATTGTGGAAACATTTCTTTTGAATATGGTTACCAACTGTTTAAGAATTTTAGTACAGTTTAATTTGTATCATAAACGAATAATTACAAAATTGGTAACAGATTAGCTAGCGGTTGAAAATATTAATATGACAAATAAAGGGTTTGTAAATAATCATGGTGATAAATAAATGTTTACGTTTCCAATTAACTTCAGGAGAGAATCGCTTTTGTTGTACTTTTAAAATTATTCCTTTAAATTCATTTCTGCAATAAAATTCTTAAGAACTTATGCTATGTAGAAAAAATCACAAACTTGACAAAAAAGCGTTCTTTATTTTTATTGTGACAGGAAACACATTTTGAAACTACTAATTCATATTTTGTATATTTTTCCGTTACTGAAAAATTATTTTATTTCAAAAATATTTTTGCACATCAGTACAGCTGTTTTCAGCATATGCCTCCAATTATTTACAGTTACAAATCATAAATATACTTTCAGCTTTCAAAAAAGTAAATATTAAAGTTTACCCATTCAGTCGACGCAAATGGGTTTATGGCCCACTCTGTGGCTACAGGTGGCTGCTGGAAGGCAAATATGCGCATTTTCAATTATGCACAGGCAAGTGTACGGTGATATATGTATATGTATATATGTACAAGTATGTGTGCGCAAAGCAAATAAACTGTAATTACTAGAGAAATTGGTTAAGCTGTTTTTATTGCCAAGGTCAAGTCAATTAAAATTAAAGGGTGTTCAGCACTAAGTTAATGAGACCAGCCAGAAGCGCCGAGTATTTTTATTTTATATAATTCTTTTGTTAAGATAAACATACATATGTTCTGAAATCATGTAAACTTAGTCTCACCGCACTCCCCAGCGAGATTATTCATTCTCTCGCATTCAATTCATCTCATTCTCATTGATAATGTCTAAATTTAATTTATTTGTCTAGCGAAATTTCATTGCAATTAACCGAGATGTTCACCACACACCGATATTTGTATGGAATGCACTTGAACTTTACACAATTTACAATTAATTGCAGTGAAAAAGCACTTAACGTCCGTAAATGTTGTTGGAAATTACGAGCTAAATGGATGCCGGGTGTGAAAATTTACATCAATTCGTATAAACACATTATCATATGTATATTTATGAGATTCCCATCAATGGTAGCGAGTGTGGTGTTGAAACGGACATTACTTTACAATTTATGTCTCTAACTTATTTCACACAAACCAAACGCAAATTGCGGCAGTTGGCAACACTCAACGGATAAAATTGTGAAATGTTAATTCTATGATATTATAAAGTGTTCGAATCGAAGACTACTGCAAGGAGGAAGATCACATATATAATCTCAAAAGTTGTTTAAAATTCCAATGTTGTCTACGTTTGAGGCTCCAAGAGTATTCTATAGTTCTCGCCACACTTCAAACGATTACATTTAAAATATTTTGTATTTAAAATATCTTGAATATTTACACAATGTGTACTCGTATATGTACCGAGCATTAACGACAATTTACATAAGTGAATATTTATTTATTGAAAAGCATTTAACTCGGCTCGTTTGGTCGCTCCGTGCGTTCTAAATAAACAACAAAGGTGTAGGCAAAGGTTAAACGTATGGAAATATTTGCATTTATTTATTTTCGAAAGCAGCCCAGAGGTGATTCAGCGAAGCTATTATCCCAGCGGAGAAAACAATTCATCCTATATAGAACATTTATTAATGGTTTCAGGAACGAAACTAGTTTCTATTTACATTCCTTCGTATATACATAGATGTGCTTCGGAAAAACGACAAAAATGTCAATAAATCGATTAAGAACGTGTAATTATGTAGTTAATGAACACCGCACTCTCCTCCTTGAGTGCCTTGTTTTCCAGAGAAAATGAATATTTGATCCGGTGTTGTTGTGACTTCAACCAAATTAGCCATTCTAACCTCGAAACAATCAAGAAGAAGTTGCTCAAAGCGTTGGAACACTCTAAACATTGATGAAAACAGGCACATTCCGTGTTCATCTTCGGGATCCATTCTTCATACTGAAAATCATCCGTAATTTATCAAAATAATTTGTATCTTTGCTTATTTCGGTTTAATAATTGGTGATGGACTCAGGGGTGCCAGCATTGCTTCCATATTGGCAAGGGCGTACAAATCGGTATTATCTCTATTCAAAGCATAACGAGATAAGTTTCAAACATTTGCGTGTTAAAATGAAACTCACAATTCACCTATTGGTTGACACACAAATATAAAATTAAACAGGGTGACCAATAACCTCATTTATTAAAAAAAAAATTAAAAGAAATTATGCCTTCCTCTTGTTGATGGCTCGTTTGATATTCAGATGAAGTGCTCGAATTGTCAATATTAAATAATTCTTGAACAAAAACTAACAAAACAGTCTATGGTAGCTACGAGATTGTCCATAGACCTTGCTGAGTTTGCTAATAACTTGCTTACCGAATTTGGCGGACAATAAAGTGACTGAAGAGTGAATTCTCTGAACCGAAAATCATTCAAATATAATGTCTTGGATAGTTATAGGTAGAAGTACAGGAACGTGCACTTTGGTAGAAAAGAATTCTCAAGTGAATTCATGTGTAAATATATTCCAAATATTACTCAAGTGTGAAGATCAGTCCGATTGAGATTACAAGTGTAAATGAGTTTAACATGCCAAAAAACACCATATGGACCGCCCTTCACTTGTTTCGCCAAAATTTATAAGTATGTATAACATGCGTTTGCCATCGAAAACTAATGTTAGCATATTTTCAATGAAAATAAATTTTGTTTGTTTTCGAAATTGCACCATTTGTATTGTGAACACACAAGCACACAAACGCACACACGCATGGAACATATATAAATTTGCAAAACTTTTTTTAGCGAAATTCACATTCTCGTACACTTCTACACTCTCTCATGCGAATGTTTTTGTATTAAAATGTGAATTGAATTTTTGGTTTTGTTCAGCCGCCATGCGCCCTTGTTTCACTTTGAAATTCAGCTCGCTAATCCGCCGCAACCCTTTATTTATGCCCCAACAAACAGCTAACAGCACAATGCGTACGAAAATTTGGCGCCAAAAATGCAAAAATCAAGCGAACTATTGAGGCGCGGCTGGAACCTTGCTCTAGTTCGGCAGGGGAGAACAAAAACATAAATTTCTAAATTTGTTGTTTCTGTTTTCGCAGTGTTTTTTTCAGTAAAGCGCTCAGAACTGAAACTGAAAAACTTTGAAAGGCTGCGCGTAAATATTTGCATTTTCATTTGACTGATTGCGTTCAGCTCCGACGAAATTCGCCTCTAACCCTCTCGCACCCCCTATATGTAAATAGGTGTGTGTGAGTAGATCAATGTTTACTCGCTCTCCTTCAATGTTAGCTGGGTAATAATTTATAAGTACACATGTCATACACATGTTCATACAGATATATTCTGATCTTTTGTTGTTGTTATTGCAGTCATTTGAAATGGCATTTTTCTTACTTGTTGTCTAGGCAAGCCTAAGTACTGACAAAAAGTCTAATTTACAAGTGTTTACCGTTTCGCATATTTGACTTGCTTCGCTACAGTTTTATGGACGCATTTAATCTCTTAAGACGAATGTTTTGCGATAAATAAAGATAATTCTAGATCATCAGAAAATAGCTATGGTTTCTATATATTTTGCAGTCAAGCATTTTAGCCACCTGTTGTAACCCATTCCTTTGTAGATATAAATTTTCCTTGTTTGCGAAAGTTGTTTCAAAGTAGTTTATCCGAAGTAGAAACATTTATTGACAGATTGTCAGATGTGAACCGGTTGCTTTACTTAGCATATATTTTGGATCCCTAAAACCAGTTATTTCGAATTTTTATCTCACAGTTATAATATTGGTACGACTATAAGGAAAGTGGCTTTGGAGAGAATTTTTCGTATGCAGTGAGCTGTGATTATTCGTGTAATATTTATTCCAAGAGAGAACTGAACTTTGTAAACCTCTAACCCGTAACATTTATTCTTTTTCCGCCTAAAGGTAGGAAATAGTTTCTTACACCTTCAAATAGTTGTTCGAAGTTTGCTGTAGAGAAATCACTATGAGAAGAACTTGGTGAATGAAAAAAGTGTGCTTAGATCAAGTTAGACCACTGACAGTGCTACTTTCTACTTTGCTTAAGATCACATATATCTGTCAATTGATCCAATATACTCCCGACAAACGTTGAAAGTATAATTTATCTTATTTAAAACTTCGGAAAATATTTACTACTTGAAAGAGAGTACAGTGGAACGATGACAATATGATACTCGTATTATTGACAATCACACTACTATTATAGATGTTTTTTCAATCACGGCATCGATAGTATATTCTAAACAGTTCAACTCACCTATTATTCTAATTACTGTAGTGCTTGCAACTATTGCTGCAGTTTCATTCAATTTACTTTTACTTAATTACTCGCCATTCTCACACAATCACCGCATTCCACCATATTGCCATATTTGTCTGCGATTATTTTGTGAACACTCTTAGCTCGTAGAATTCATCAAAGTCAATACGTTGCGCTCGTATTTGCATAATAACGGAGACAAATGCACGAGTTTTAATTGAGCTGGGGACCAATAATATATGCAAAATACTGCGGCAATTGTTGCTGGCGAGCATTAAATTGCTCACTTATCGCACGAAATTACTCAATGGCTGCACAATTCCAGAGAATTCAAAGTCGGCGGCCGTCAATTGTGGCTGTCATTAGTTGCGCTTAAAAATTATGATACTTTTATGAAAAATTAATAATTTGAAAGTTGTATTGTACGATATGCATATTTTTGTTGTAATCGAATGACTTTTTGATTTGTGGGCTATTCTAAATATAATTGACATAATTGTTTAAATTTTTTGTTGGGTGTTATTACTTAAATGATTTCATAAATGTCTAATTCATACATTTATAGTTAAATTTAAATGTCAATAAGCAGAAATAGGCTAAATTGACGTTATTTAATGTGGAAGTTTTTAGTTATTTGTACCCAAGTTTTTCGAGTATCGACGTTATATTTTATCCCAAGGTCATACGCCAGGATACTATAATAGAACTTGAAATATCTAGTTTAGCTTAAGTCGACTTATGCTATTTTAACATATTGTCATGGATTACATTGTTTCTTAAACAATTTTCATACCGTTACTGATTCTGGAATCAATTTCAATACTTGAGAGTGGCGAAGAGAGCGATTATCTTTATACTGTAACTTTTCTGAACGTTTCACCTCTGAAAGTAATTTCGGTCGGCTGTCGGATTCCTTTACTTCATATAATTTTCTACATGTACGTTTTAAGTCTAAGTCTAAGTAGTCTATGGACCTCAGTGTTTTCATCAAAGTACATTTGTTTGGGAGTGGAGAATAGTATACATTCGACGACTGTTCTAAGATAGGGTCGAAGCTCCAAAAGAAACATCCAATATTGGACACGTCATCAAAAAACTCACATATCTACCATTTTAACACCCAATACATCGTATGAATGCCAACCACAACGCCTTCCCCGCCCTGAAACGCTCTCTGCATTAAGCTTATTATCACACACAATTGTCATTGTTGTTGGAATTTTCAGTAATTACAACTCAATAAAAAGTGCGTGGGAAAAGTGAAAAAGGTGAACACACATACATAGAAACACACGTGAACACTTATTTATTATTGGCGCTGCAGTTTCGAGCGCCGTTCAGCTGAGAGTGTTGCTTCGTGCTTTTTCACGTATTTTGTTTTCATTTGCCACATTCGCTGCTGCTCAACGACAATTAATTGTTATTGTTTCAGACGCAAAATTAACGTGACACATTACATATACATAAGTACATTCATATACATATATGCAGCCACATACATATGCAGGTATGACTGCGTGCGTGTGTGTGTCCGATGTTTGTGTAAAGATTGAAAATGGAATTAATTACTTGTATTTATAAAAGCATTTTTATCAATTAGCAATTGTGAACAACAAAACAACACAACTACTTTGAAGCACACACATATGTACATACATCAGTATATAGTTTATACTTGAATGTATAATTGTATTTATATATGTTTGTATGACTAATGTTGCACATTGAACGTGCTGAAGTCACTTCGATTCTTTTAAGAATAATAAAAATAATAAATTTTTTCATTTCTTTCTCATTATTCTTCCTTGTAAAGTGCATTCATTCGCATTTAATGGCCAACAGAAAGACACCTTTTGAATGGAATGTGAAAAATGTATTTAACAATAGAATTTTTATTTTTGTTTTAATGACAATTTGAAGAAGAATATATGAATAATAGGATAGGATTTAAATTACATAATTCGATCACTGAAATGGATATTTTTCGCAATACATGCATCTGTTCTCTTGTCAAAGTTACAAAAATGCACGCATGCGCAATAACACACGCTCCATTATGTTCGTTTAAAAGAGGAAGGATTTTGTAAAAGAGTACTGGAGCTATGTATCTGCAAAGATGAGTGGTTTTAATTTCACTCATCACACATTGAACTCAAGTATATTGGTTTCTCTGGGTACTAATCGAAAAACAATGCTTCGAGGTATTTAATTAAACTGACAAAGTAAGTCTTGACAGACACATTCCTCCATTTATCATATCGAGTAGCTTTACGATAACCACAAAAGCGTACCACATCGAGAGAAAGCTAAAAAGTCGGCATTTCTTTTTGCAGTTGCCATAAATATTGTTGCATGCAGACTGGGTGAAATTTACGGCGAAAGACGACACTAAATTTCACCGCAAGTGGGATGCACATACCGTAAACCTTACAAAAACAACAGAAATAAAATGTCACTGCAACAAACCCAAAAAATTAGTGAGCAATGGAAGCACATGTAGGTTAACTTTTCGATTCAGAAAAAATACTTTTTCGTTGACATTTTTAGGATAGCCGGTTTTCTACGCGTTTTTTAACAGATTTTGCTGAACAAAAAAACATATTTCTGAACTTTCAATGAACCTGAATTAATGTGTGCCCATTTCTTTAGCGCAACACAAAGGCACTTGCGACCAGCTGTTTGGCCAGCTTGACGCTTTTTTCTTCCGCATTATCACTTTGGCTTTTTGAGGGTGATACCTTCGGCTGAGTCGCTGCAAGTGTATTGGTTTGCTTCGGAGGTGCAAATTGATGCTGAAATCTGTCACTAAAATTACTCTTTGACACTTGAGTTACACCTCTTTAGCATTCTGCGCTGCTTCTTCTTCTCCCTTTGTTATTTCTCTGCTGTTGCGCTCTGCCAGCGCTCGTGTTCCACTGCATGCGCACTCAACCTTTGGCTGCCAATCGCACACGAAAGTGATATTTAATCGAGAATCAAGCGGAGTTACTTCATCACTTACAGAGCATAACAACTGGCTTAACGCATCAGCTGTTGACGTCAGAACTCACATACCCACACACCGATGGGGATCACATAACCGGCTTTTGAGCTCTCACGATGCCGTGCGTTTGTCATCGCTTCGTCGCCAACGCAATCGCCGTAAAGCGAGCTGACGACGAGTTCGAGCATTTCAATGCTTTTTGTCTCGACTTTGTTATTACTGTTGCGTTATGTCGTTAACATATGTTGTTGTGTACGTACCTACATACGTTCATATATGATATGTAACTGTAGTTATTTATATATACGAAGTGTGTTTGTTGGTGTCTCGCAATCGCCGGCTCAGTTTACATGAACTTGGCACTTTGATTGCTTCGCTTGATTTTTGCTTTTTGTTGTTTTTGTTTTAACCTTTATAAATGTTGTTGTTGTTGTTGTTATGGTTGTTATTGTTGTCTTGAGCTTCTGTTTCACCGTTACATACATAGCTATACATTTGCATTGTTCTCAGCTTGCAGTCGCAGCATCATTATGAATATTATAAGAAGATGATGAAGAACAAGAAGAGCGCAGTCAGCAGCATTTTGGTCTGTTGGACTTCCTGCTGTCTTTTTCATAAGTTATTAATGTTGTTTACGTCAGTTATTTTTGTTTCCTGGACACTTTATAAAAAACTAAAAGTTGGCTTAAGACTGTGTTCCCTAACACATAATCTCAGTTCCTATGATCCATTAGGAATCAGCACGAGTTTGATTTGTAATTTGTTGAGTTACAAATACAGTAATCGAGATATTCTAAAATTGCCGAAATCGGACTATAACTTTTCAAGCCCCTAGATATCGAAATCGAGGACCTCAGCGCCTTGTCCTTTATCATAATCTTCTATGGGATATGGTCTGATCTAAATCTCTTCGATAAGCTCACAGCGCACGGATAGCTTTATAACTAAAATGGCTATCCGATACTAGGGTAATAACCAAATTCAAATAAAATTAATTTAATTGGGACGATTTTTTACAGTTTTAATTACTAAATACCTCAAATACTCACTTCAAAATTAAAACACTCAAAACAATTAAATTTAATAAACGCAAAATCACTAAAATATTCTCTCTGACTGCTATTTAACTTACGATTTCAATAAAATGGAATTCCAAAGCAATAATTAATTAAATTTAATAACGATGATTTACTCTTTTGAAATAACATTGTAAAAAAGGCAGCCAATAAGACAATAAACCATATCAAATGTTAACACAGCGAATTAGAGAATGTAATCACACAAATTGCCATTGTTCTTTCTCGATTTTTTTTTGTTTCTTTTTTGTTTTTGGCATTTATTTAGACAGGCATTCATTTCACAGAATTAACAAATGAAATTGGAGGCAAACGTGCATCAGCAGGGGGCTGTCAAAACAATACGAAAACATGTGCATGTGCACCGTTTTATGTTCGTTGGTGTTTAGAGTAAAGAGCTGAGCGTAAAATCAAAAAATTATGAAAAGTTTATTTTTTTGAAAATGTGGGAGGTGCATTTCAAACTGAATGGAATATTGATAAATAAAAACAAGTAAGTTCGGGTGTAACCGAAAATTTTATACTCTCGCAATTTATTTATTTAACTTTATTTATATTATATAATACACAATTTGACGCACATATTCGTCATATATATTGTATAAAGTCCATTGAAAGTTGGAAACCATAATATTAGGTTAGAAGCACCGAGGTCCTCATGTTCGATTAATGGGGCCTTGAAAACCTATGGTCCAATTTCGGCGATTTTTAGAATGGTTTCAACGTTTCAAGTTTGGTTTATATAGCTTTATTGGTTTGCGAGATATATGCAAATAACCGATTTGGGGGCGGGGCCACACCCACTTTCCCAAAAAAATTACATCCAAATATGCCCCTTCCCAGTGCGATCCTCTGTTCCAAATTTTACTTTTATAACTTTATTTATGGCTTAGTTATGACACTTTTTGTGTTTTCGGTTTTCGCCATTTTGTGGGCGTGGCAGTGGTCCGATTTTGCCCATTTTCGAAAGAAACCCTCTCACGGTCCCAAGGAACGTGTGTTCCAAGTTTCATCATAAAGAGGTTTTATTGATTATTTTATATTTTGATTAACCGAGTGCTAAATTATGCTTAATTAAAGAAAGTCATAGTATTCTAAAAAACTATGTTCCTAGTACAGATCTAATGAAAGAGTCAAAAGCATATCCATGTAACAGCAACGAGAGGGTTTCTGTAAGATTTCAAGTTTAGTTGGTGTGAAAAACCCTCACTCTTACTCTGTATATGATTCATTGACGATGAAGAGCTTTCGATGGGAAAAGCTAGAGAAATCATACAGAACCCAAAACATTGCGATGAGTTCTGCATCGAATAAGAAATATTTTTTTTTTAATCTGCCATTAACTGTCAAATGCAACGCGTCGAACTGCAATTTTTCGCTGTCATTGGCAAAATTCTATGTTTTTACATGGAAGCACAGACATCGCTTTCTGCATTTGCACTTTTTGTCTGACATTTTTTGTTTATTTTTTACCCATTTATTTTGCTTTTTTGTGCATTTTTTGTAGTGTTTGTTGTAGCATAGTTCATTTTACCAGCTTGTTTTACATGTTCGCTACATTTGTTAGTTTGTTGTTTGCAATTTTTTTCAAGTACAAGTGTACTGGCGTGTCCATGTGTGTGTGTTTTGACAATTTATTTTATTTAATTTTTATTTTTGAATTTTTTGCTGTGTTCGCCGCTTGATTGGTGTAATGTTACAGAAATTTGTTATTTGTCCCATCGCATTGCCTTTTCTGCGCTGAACAAGGCTTAATCGCTTTTGTTCTTATCTATTTGCTGGCAATTGTTTCATGTGCAGATATTTTTCGATTTCTTTTTGATTTTTTTTAAGTGTGATGTGATACTCGCAGCATATTTACTGCAAAATAATTTGTATTTAGGTTTTGTTACAATTTTTGCCAGGCTTGAGAAGAAAATTCAGGCTCCTAATTTGAAAAAAAAACAAAATTTTTTCTACATTTTATTAAATTCTTTTATAAATTGGGTGACAAAAAAATTAAATTTAATAGCGTTCGTAATTTTATGTTTATAATTGGTTCTTAATGTGAAGAGACAGTTGTTCTAACACTTCTGAAAAAGTGCATTTTTCTTTTTGTTATAAAATTCAAAAATATTGCTACTTAATGATAAAAATGCATAGAAAAGTTCATCGTTATCATTACCGTTATATCACAAATATTTTCATATAACTTTCGACCGCAAATTATTTGTAGGCCATTAAATAAACCAAATCAAAATTTCCATCGCTCAATTTGTCTGACAGATTTTGCTTTTATCTTCAATTTACCATAGAAATTCCAGTGATGCTTCTTCACAATTTTCACACTCGCATTTGACAGTTTGTCCGTGTTGACCGTTAATTAATTGTGCGATATGTAATAAGCTTAGCTGTCCAAAATTTATTAAATGCTTTAGTTTGCCCGCAATTTCATTTAAGCCTATTAAAATGTTAATTCAATTAAATTTGGAAATTATGAGTATGAGCTGAATGGCGGTATGAATACTGGCGGACTAATAGAGTATGACTTTGATGAGGGGGAATGAAATATTGTTGTCTCTTTTTAGATTGCAAAATTAACTATTTTTTTTAATGTGTGCTATTTGTGAAGACTGAGATGGACTGAATTCTTATTACTTCGAAAATGAAAAGATCTCACTCAAATTAAAACCTGATATAAATGATCATAGATCTATGGAAGAAAAAATCTGAAACGGAAATTTTATAAAAGTATCTTAAAGTCCGAGGAGTATACAGCTAATGGCATCTATTATGTTCTTCCACCTAAACTGACTTAACTAAAAACAGACTATCATGCGATATATTCTATATGAAATATAGTGAAAAAAATTTAAAAATTAAATTCAATTAAATCATTCGATATTCTATGAACGACTCAATTTAAACTAACTTATTGGAAGAAAATACAACAAAAAGTTTCTGCGAGGTAAACATATGACATAATTGTGTTTTTATGTTGCCACGCGCTAAGCGTTTTTGCAAAAGCGTTTCAATGTTTTTCATTTATGTGTACATCAGTATAGGTATATATGTGATTACATAAGTAAGAAATTGTTGTTCATAATATTAGGCATTGCCAACATGGCGCCACTAAATTACAACTCCACGTCAATATTGCGCCGCAAACGAATTGTATCTGATTAAGCGCACGCAAGTATATATATTTATATTATATATAGTCACAGTTATGTACATATTTATATATTATTTGAGCAATTATTTGCTTGTTTTGAGATGAAGATGAGCTACAGACACATAACTGTGTGTCTTAATTTACTATTACTATACTAAGCTACCAACACAATTATGCCTCGATAGGAGGGTGGCAATAGAGACATAGGCCACATTAAAATGGCGTTCTAACTATAAGCAAAATAAATATGGAACATCAATTAGAAGTGAATTCTTGACCTACAATTTCTAGGCTAAATGAATAGGAAATTATTTTTGATTTAAAAAAAAATATTTTTCTCCAAAAATTTTCAATTATTATTCTTTTTTTAAATAAAATATTTCAATTTATTTTAATAATAATATTAACCAAATAAATCTTCATTATAATTTCAAATAAATAAAAATATTTACTCTCAAATCAGGTATAAATAATTCCAAAGGAAGTAACAGCTTGCCAAATTCTCTCTAATTTTTTTCTTCATAACTCCCTTGCAAAACTTTATTTGATCGAACGAAAAATGTAAACAAAAGTAATTGACTGTTTATTTGGAAACATTTATTTCTGTCCTCTTGTGTAAATAAACAAGCGAGTCTCCCGTTGGGCCGACACACACAAACTGCTAATTAAGCGTGACTTGCGAGTCACATGTGTCTTCTGACTGACTGATTGCCGCCTTTATTTGTGTTTCGCTTGTGGCTTATTTCTATATATATAAAGTATTGTCCATATGTGCAAAATTTTATTGATCCCCCTTCCGCATTGCCGCCCGCTGCAATTGTGTCGCGGAATATTTTCGCGTTTATATTTGATGGCAAACAAAAATATTATGATTTTGCGGCTTTGAATGAGTGGCAGCTTTGCAGTGTCAATAAATTAAATTGCGCATATATAAGCTGCTGGCACTTTGATGCAAAAAAAAGATCTGAAAAGTTTATATTTTGTTGTCTTTTCAGCATCAATAGTAGATTAGATAGATAATGAGTCACCTTTTGTGTGTGGAAAAATATTTATTTTATTAAATGTTGCTAGATTTCTGATAAAACTCAAGCCGTGTTTAACAGTTTGTTTTAACCCAAAAGCATAAATTCATTTAACAGTTTTTCTTAAGAAGTGATGAAAAGTTCTATATTTCACATTTTATATTTTATAATCTTAATCAAGAGTCACACTGTTTTAAAATTGCTAATAATTTTCTTTCTTCTTTCAGGAATCTTAAGCTGAGCTTTCAGCTGCTGTGACTTATCGGCAACAACAAAGCAAGCAAACCAAGTGTTAATCATGTTTACTGCATTCTATGAAATATTCAACATAAAATCTTTATTGCAACGAACTAAGCGCTACTAAAACCGAACTCAAACTGAAAAGCGTAGCATTATTTATATGGGCTTTAAAAAATTCAATGAAAATACAATTTGAAACAAACAAAAATAAGTAAAAAAATAAAATATTCGTGCAAATAGTTAATAAAATAAAGCCAAACTTGAGCATAAACAGAAAACTTACATTTGCGTATGTGTGAGTGAGTCTTGGTGTTGGTGGCATAAAATCCATCATACGCCGTGTGCTCCATTGGGGCACACGCCAATCAACTGTGAGCTGTGCCACACCACATAACGGACAAGTGCGATAACCTGAAGTGGCAACGCGTGGCGCGTTCAGATTTTCACACTTCAGGAAACTTACGATAAACACACGCGTGCGCGCTAATAAAGAGTTCCTCATACGCCCTAGCTGGATGCGAAAGAATCGAAAAATGTCTGAGGTAAGTGCGAAGTCAGTCAGTCAGCAGAAAATAGTTTCACTTTGTTATTCTTTCGTGTGTATGTGTGTGTGCGAATACTTTCAGCGCGTGCTGTTTACTAACTGTTCAGCTATAATTTTATAAAAGTTTGTTGTTGTTTTTGGTTGGTTTAGTGGCCAACCATTTGCCATAATTGTCAAATGTCTCTTTCATAGTTTTGGCATTTCATTTGTCACTGCTTCCACACACACAGCCACACAGACACGCAACTGCCTTATCACCGCAGAGCCGTTCAAGTTTTTCAGAGTTATTGCTGCTGTCGCTTCTATGATGGCGTCTTTTATTCTTCGGCGTTAAAGAAACTTTGGAATGCCATTTTTTCTAGCGGCCGCTTGTTTGTGTTGTTATATTGGCTGTTAAATGGAAGTGGCAATTTGTGTGAGTGTGTCTAAGTTTTGGGAGACTTCAAGCATTTTGCTTAGAAATTGCGCTACAACAATTAACTTATTGGCTAGGGTTGTTTCGTTCTAATACAATCCCTCTGTAATGACTAAGAAAGTCATCGCAATTTTATTATTTATTATTTTTTGCATAAAAAATTTGGAAAAAAATCTTTCAATATATTTAGTATAATATATTTATTTCAATTTATATAATTATTCCAATAAATTATTAATAATAAAGTAGGTTATTTTTACGGATTTTAGTGTTGCCCTCTTTTTAGTAAATAAATAGTTATAGAGCTACACAATTTAAAAACTTTTCGTATTAGGTATATTTCAAGGCATATTTATATAGGGTTGCCATGTTAAAAAAATTAAATAGATTTTTATGAAGTATAATTTATTCATCAAGAGAATTTACTTCTCATTTGCCTACTTTATCAAGGACAGTAGCAATTGGGCTAATATATTCCGCATTGAATAACGAGACTGATATTGCCTTCGATGATTAGGTTGGTGTTAAGATGAACGAAATAGTCTATAACTTTGAGGTTATGGCCTTCGAATATATCCTTATTCACCACAAGACTCTTGCATTTCTAGTCTACTAAATGAACCACTTTATCCCAATTTATTTCCTTCGTTAATCAATTAAAATTTAATGCTAAATTAGCGGCCACCCAAAACACAAATCTTCATTATTAGCTCTTTGCTTAATTACGTTCACAGGTTTTCAATTATGAATCGACAATGAAAAATTCGCAAAACTTTGTCACGAAAAAGAGAGTAATAAAGAAGTCAAATTAAGAAATAATGACCAGCAACTAATTACCGCAATATCAAATATTAAAGTTCACAGTGGAAGAGGCAAAGATTCGCTAGACAAACTTTAGACCGGTACCAAAAACACCAATAATTTAGCGGTGAGTTGCGCAGCTCAAGTGGACTTCTGCACAGAATTACAGGGTGCCGCAGACAGCGGTGGTGTTCGACACGACTGTAAACATTAATTAAAAAGTAATTAAATAAAGTGAGGAGGAAGGGGAAGTAGGCGGCTCAAATATTTATTTCTGTCGCTGTGACGTGCGCTGTAAATGAGTTAGTAATCAACCGTTAATTGCGTGTAACCGCAACGAAAGTTAGCATAAAATTAAGAGAGCGCAAACACAAACAACTTCAAAGAGTGACGGGCGAACAAATGTTTCACAAAATTTGGATAATCTTTCAGTATTTTATAGTCAAATTTAAAACTCTTCTCAACCGACACTACAAATAAATTGATTTTTCATTATAGCAGATCAATTGGAAAAGGTAAATATACAATAACAATTGATTCTCTCTTCGCTGGTTGTGTTGTGTTTAGCGCAGTTGGCGGCGCCGCGAAGTCAACGAACGACCTTAACAAGTAAATTGTAAACACACGAAGCTATGCAACGCCAATCATTTCCGATATTTTGCAAATTATATAGAAACAGTTAGTTTGCTTTAAGCGATAATAGTTCATAGATATTATAGACACTGTGAAGTGATTGTAGCGGAGGAAAGCGACGAGGCAGCGCACGATAGATAGTTCAGTGACCGCCCCAGCTATATATTATCAATGAATGAATGAGTGAATGTGCATCGCCTCTAATACGAACAGCAACCTTTTCTTGCCGAAGTAAACAAGCAATCTTTGCTGGCGGCCAAATTCATAGCTCATTTCCGTATAAAAATTACAATTTAATACCGATAGAGGGCAATAAGGCAAATAAGCTCTTTTATCTCAGCTCTAAACTGTGGAATGGTTATCTATTCAAGAGTATTTTCGATGCCCAAATTTACTTCAAATTACTTAATAATTTGTCTTATGATTATCCTAAACGTAGGCAAAATTTTCGCATGCTTTCAATTAAAGTAGTCTTTATTAGTAGGATATTTAATTGAGAATTATAAGAACATAACAAAAGGACCAGAACCACAATTAAACAGAAAGAAGAGATATGAGTAACAGATATTAAGAAGATATTATTATTAAAATTCCTCTAATGCCAGTTATTTTATATCCATTAGGTTTAGGTTTTCTTCTTCTGCTTAAGGGATATCTTCTCATATTCGACAGTAAACCAAATCCGATATCCTTTCCTAAACATATTTTAAATATAAATGACAGGCTAAATAACAAAGAAAGACACCATAGCGCTTATTATAATACAGCTACTGCTTGGCCGTCTCAGTTTACCAGCAAAGCAGCCCACAAAATGCTTTAAATTTCAGAGTATTTTTTATACTCTATAATGATGAATTATTCTGCCTAAGTAGCTCTTCCGAATACAAGTAACTTTATCACTTTATATCCATTTACATTTTCCGTCACGAGGCGTCTTATCCTATTTATAAACTCTCCGTTTACACTTCCTTGTTACGTCAAATCGATTGGAATTCATATCATCAACTTCTAAGCCTCTCAACTACAGAGCCGACCGCAAGCGTCAATGTTGACTTTATGTGGCCGCAGCAAACTCGCGTTTCCCGTGTATCAACAACGCCCTGTCTTTCTTGATGCTCAGTCGTTGCACTGCCCTCACCACATTTACACACACATTCAGACACGTTTGAAGCGCCCCAACCGCACTTGTGGGATTTATATTTATTTCGTGGAATGAATTACTTCGTGAGTTTGACATAAGAACGTGTGTATGTTTGTATGTGGGTCGGTGGCTTCAGCTGAAATATTCCGCATTCTCTCTGTAATCTATGATGAGGGAAAAATTCCGTGACCTACTTTCTTACTAGAGGCGCATTATCATGATGTATTTACTCAACTTTTAGTCCCGGTCTTTCTAACATTTAACTCACAGTTTGCTTTGTTGGACACACATTTGAACTGCGAGCATACAGAATCGCTTCGAATAACCATACTTACATGTACACTTGATATATTCAAGATCATTTCGTTGTCAGCAAATTGATTAATTGCCTGTATTTACAGACAAATCCGCATTAAAGAGACCGTAGATTTGAAATCAATATTGGGAATATAGGTCAATCGTTCTATTTCATTTAGATATTCAATAAACACAAATTTATTTCCAATCAACTGCACAAATCCCTGAAAGCGTTTAAATGTAGTAATTGATTATAATCCTTCAAACATTTAATATTTGCTTGTTTATTATTATTTGTATGTAGAAGCGTCCCTTTCTTTGTTTCGAAATGTGAAAATGCATGAGCTCAATCGTAAGCCTGCCGATGCCTTAAGTAATTATTGCAGTTTCCTTCATCTCCTCATTCGTAGTTATTTTGTTGAATCTCATTGACTGAGTTGTCACACAATTTGCAGCGCTCATGTGTGCATTTAGTTCTGCTCACTTGAGGAAATTGCGTATTTAGGCGTTTGGGTCACCATCACTCATACGCACTGGCGCTTCACATATGCAGTGTGTGTACATAAGTGTGTTATGAGCTGCTTAGCTTCTAACGGAATTTAATGAGGTCTCTGAAATATTTAGAAATGAGAATTACTGCACAATGCGCACTGTAGGCGTATACTTCTGAAAATAATTTTTAAACAGGTGGCAACACTGTACATAGTGTACATTTGTTTGATAGGTTTTATTGAATTAAAAAAATAAAATAGGTGGCAACCTTCCTAAATTTTGTTTCATATCAATCTGATGTTATGCCCATTATTTAAAAAATAATCAAAGTCCTTTTTCCATGAGCGGTGCACGTGACGTAATTTTGTTGCGTAACGCAATTTCGTTGCAGTGAAGCTATTGACTAGCTAAAACTAAAAACTCTATTTCAATAATTTGCAAACGACGCAAAACATAAACAATTTACTACACTCATGCGAAAATTACATGCTAATGAAGAGCGAATAAAATTAATCATTTCTCGAATGTAAAAATCCAATGCAACCCCATAAGCTTTCTTACAGAGCCTCCGTTATTTCCTTGCGAATAAATATGTCATTTGAATATTTCATAAGCCACTTTGCACGCAATAACAGTGGGCCAACATAGAAAGGGCGACCCAAAATACTCTTATATTAATCAACAACAATAACAACAACGGTGGTTGCCATGTAAGCCAAAGCTCTCGCCGCATTAGCAAGTGCATTGTCTGCCGAGCAGCAGACGCCTGTTGCTTCTAACCCAAGCACATTTGAACTCACACACACACAGACAGACACAGACACACATCGCATATTCGAAATGCTCGAGCGCCTTTAACACGACGTTCTGTGTCAGCGAGTGCTCGGTTCGGAGCGGCACTTTAATATGCGCAAATTGACCTCAAAACCTGAAGGCCCGCTGTGCATGGGAGAGAAGAAAGCCAGTAAACAACTCTGCAAAGCATATATAAACCCTTTTTACATGCATTTATAAAGAAATAAAATTCGACATGGGTTTGCATTTGAGTAAGTGCGTGTCACGATATATCTATATATGTATATACAAACCAACACAAACAAATATTTTTTTAGTTGTTGTATCCATGCATCCTTTATTATATTTCCCTTTTGCTTCAGCGCCCCATTGTCCTATTTCACCATGCCATTGCGGGTCGACTGCCAACATCGACATATCGATTTTATTCAAATATGCAGGCATGACACACTGCTGGCATTTAAATTCCATTTCAATTGTTGGTCTCTTGCATTTTTAATAAAAATGCGCTCGCACCGATAACCTGCACGATAATACGCAAATACATAATAACAGAGGTGCTCATACTAGGGTGGGTGCTTTTATTGGGCGGTTTGGTGTTGCGTATTGGTATAGTAGATAATAATTAATAATTAATGTTAAAAAAATATATAATATAACCCTAAAACATATTAAATATTTTGAGGTTATGTCTATGGTATACATTTTTTAAGTTAAACTGTCAAAGATACACAATTAAAGGACTGTTATGACAGAGGCAAATTTTGAAGTTGACAGCTTTATACTTCACATTTTTAACTTTATAGATAATGGGTGTTTTTTAGACGTGTGGCAAAATCTTTTTTGGTGTTAGTGTTGGCTGTCTTCTTGACAGCTGTTACTTGTTTCATGCCCATTTTAGTTTGCTATTTCATACGGATATTACTCCTGAACATCGTTTACTGCCGACATAGGGCCCTAATTCCTGCAAAAAGTGGTCGAAAATTGTTCTTCTCGGTTGGAATTCAGTCGAGACAGCCGCTGTGATTATTTGCCCGAAATATTTTCTAAAACATAATGGCAAACCCGTATCTTTATAATAAAGCAAAATTCTTTGCCCTAACATTAAATTGAATGCGTTTAATTTCTTCTAACATTTCTTCCAAAAAAACACCCTTTATGCATCAATTCATATATTGACCATATGTCGGTGTGTAGGCATATTTAATTCGCTTACATTTTTATTGAAATTAATGTGGCAAACCACAGTTTACCGGATCAATCATGTAAATGGCAAATGAAAAGCAAATTCATGAATAAAATACAGACATTTCAACTAATGCGATTATTATTACAATATGCAATGCCTGAAAATGCAATGGCGCACAATCATTGCGCCGCCCATGAATAATAAATGTTCGGCTGCGTGTGAGATGAGTTGGCAGTTAAAATTAGTCAAATGAATGTTGCAATTTCATTTTAAAATGTTTAATTATGGAAATTATAGCGTTCAGTTGCGCATAGATAAAAACAAATAAAGAGTTGCCTGAACTTGAGTGAGGATTATGGCGATCAATTTGCTGCGGAAAAGGCTGGCCTAATCTTTTGTGAAACAGCGAAACAATTTTTCATAAAAGAAAAGTTAAAGAGGATTATTATGCTTAGCTCAATTTGTTTAATCATAATTTTCTTTGCATCTTGGAGCCAAAACAGAATTTAAATGCAATTAAAAACAAGTAAGGAAGGGCTAAGTTCGGGTGTAACCGAACATTTTATACTCTCGCAATTTATTTATTTAACTTTATTTATATTATATAATACACAATTTGACCCACATATTCGTCATATATATTGTATAAAGTCCATTGAAAGTTGGAAACCATAATATTAGGTTAGAAGGGCCTTGACAACCTATGGTCCGATTTCGGTGATTTTTAGAATGGGGCTGCCACACTATAAACATAGTATTTATGCAAAGTTCTGCACCGATATCTTCACTAGTGCTTACTTTATATATTGTAAAGTAAACGATTCAGACCGTCTTCAAAGTTCTGGTATATAGGAAGTTGGCGTGGTTGTGAAGCGATTTTGCCTATTTTCACAACATATCATTGGGATGTAAGGAAACTATTACAAACCAAGTTTCATTGAAATCGGTTGAGTAGTTCCTGAGATATGGTTTTTGACCCATAAGTGGGCGACGCCACGCCCATTTTCCATTTTGTAAAAAAATCTGAGTGCAGCTTCCATCTGCCATTTCTTACGTGAAATTTAGTGTTTCTGGCGTTTTTAGTTACTGAGTTAACTCACTTTTAGTAATTTTCAACCTAACTTTTGTATGGGAGGTGGGCGTGGTTATGATCCGATTTCTTTCATTTTTGGACTGTATTAGAAAGTGGCTAAAAAAAACGACTACAGAAAGTTTGGTTTATATAGCTCTATTAGTTTGCGAGATATCTACAAAAAACTTAGTAGGGGGCGGGGCCACGCCCACATCCCAAAAAAAATTACATCCAAATATGCCCCTTCATAGTGCGATCCTTCATTCCAAATTTTATTTCCATAGCTTTATTTATGGCTTAGTTATGGCACTTTATGTGTTTTCGGTTTTCGCCATTTTGTGGGCGTGGCAGTGGTCCGATTTTGCTCATTTTCGAAAGCAACCTTCCTATGGTGCCAAGAAATAAGTGTGCCAAGTTTCATTAAGATATCTTAATTTTTACTCAAGTTACAGCTTGCACAGACGGACGGACGGACAGACAGACATTCGGATTTGAACTCCACTCTTCACCCTGATCACTTTGGTATATATAACCCTATATCTAACTCGTTTAGTTTTGGGTGTTACAAACAACCGTTATGTGAACAAAACTATAATACTCTCTTTAGCAACATTTGTTGCGAGAGTATAATTAATACAAATGCAATAATTTTCGTGTTATGTTTACTGGTGCCTCTTTTACATATTTTTATTGAAACTTTATGGAAACTATTATTATTATAGTTTTCAGAAAATATTTAATTTCATTAAATTTTAGTCCGAACCGACCCACTGGGCAAAGACTACAGCAGCATTAAAATGACTACATTCTCACTAAATATTACGAAATTAATTTATTTGTCCTTGGGTTGCAAATCATCTCACCAACGGTTCTCCGTGCTCATCACACATTTTTATTAAAGCATTTCGTCAGTGATTTGGAGAAAAGCGGATTTTGCTTTCAGCGCCGTTGATGAGCGCGAAAAAACCGACTTCACACCAATTTTCACTTTCACAACTTTTCCTCTCACCTATTTGCCGAATTACAAAGCGAAACAAGACTTTCAGTGTTTCGAATTTTCCCTTCTCTCCAAGCTAACGGCTGAAAATTGCGTTTAATGTTTTTGCAAAGTAATTTGTAGCCCTCACCCGCGCAAACTCGTCCAAAGTAAATGCATGTTAAATGCCGATGGCGAGAATAACAAACACACACAGTGCACAAATGAAAGCAATACAAACCAAATAACAACAACACCGTTGTGACAGGACAAAAAGCAGAAAACAACAACAACAAAGCTTACAAAGAATGGAGCAATAAAAATACATAAAAGCGCTGTCTAACTTTCGTTTCGGTGCTCCACTTTTATTCGCCGCCGGGTGGCAACGCCAACTGTACGGAACGGAGTAGAGCGCTTGCTGCATCGCTTACTGAGGTGAAGCGTCCTTGTAAGTGTCAAAAGTGTTGAAAAACTCTCGATATGCCGCAGCCATTGTTGTTTTTATTGCCTCCAGTGTTGTTAGAATGTTTTATTGTTTACTTGAAACACACAAACACACATACACTGGCGCTCAAATAGCTTGTGTTATCAACGTTCATTGAATCATGGGGAATACAATTTATTTTGTGCTCTAAATCTATTATGGACATAGTAATTGAGGTTGTGCGCCTTATAGTATGCAAATGTGCCGACAAAATGAGTAAAGTGAAGATATCTCCCTGCCTTTAACACTTATATACTATACGCACATATATTAGTGACTTTCACACTTTCACTTTAATTTTTTTGTTTTTCTGCAGCTCTCTTCTCTTCTCGTTGGTAGGTGTGCGCATAAGTGAATAGTTTTGCATATGTAGTTTCATACACCTCCATTGACCCACATTGTTCGCCAAGTGCAGCTGGTCGCCTTTTAAGCGCACGAGCAAGTAAATGCGTGCATATAAATATGCATTTCAGTCGCCTCGAGCGTCTGTTTTTAATTGAAAAATATTTTTTATAAAAAGAAGAATTAAATAACTTACTTACTTCAGTTGCCAGCATTGGTGGTTTAACACAGTGCTTAACTTCTGTTGTTATAGTAGCAATACATAACATTTGGTCATAAAGTCTTATCTCCTGAACCAGCAGTTTTGCTCGGTTAGCTTTCGAAATGTAACAAACGAGAAAACAATTTAATTTTCACTTGGCCTTCACTCATGTCATTTATTACAATATTTGTCCATTTTATTTCTTAACAATTTCTTAAAATAGCTCAGAATATTTCTAAAATGTTTTTCATGTGAGTTTTGCATGTTGTGTTGGGTGTTTGAATATAATAAAAACATTAGGCGATTTAAATTTTATAAAAAAATTTCTTTTGTGACAGTTAATCGAGTTTTGCTCAGCATAAATGGAAGGATATATGAGTATCCTAAAGTAATTAAAAGTCTTCGATATTGAAGTCAAAAAATATCTAAATTTACTGTTTTTGCAACTAATCCATCATACGTATGAGTTAGTAAAACAAACGAATAAGAATTAGTGAAGTTAACATATTCGTTTCATAGTGCCTGGAAAGAGGCAGGAAAGAGGTGAATCGATAAAGCAACTTTTAGTGGTGATAAAATTTTCTCAAAAGGAAAAATTCTCACCACATTTTATTGAGATTCATATCTATAATATTTGACTGATATTTACCGATATATAACAAGATAGGGAGGAACGTATTAACTATTGCTATTTCGGGTTAAAGATTAAAATATCGATGAATAAAGTTATTTTTTCTGGGATACCTTTTACTAAATGTTAGTCCTGGAATCATATAAAGGCTTGCTTCAAGCATCATATATGTTCAATATATGAGACTTGAAGCAAGGTACTTGAACAAGGTTCGATATAATCTTCGGCACCAAATTGCATTGTACTATGCGAAGCAGATCTTTACGAGTCAATTTCAATAAGCCTTCTCAAATATAGACCGATATACAAAGATGATTTCAATTCAGTATGTAGAACTCCATCGAGTCTTTTCATATAATATACCGTGTATTTGTTGAAGTTATACGGCTTTAATTTTTGAGTCATCCGAACTGAAAAAGGTTTCGAATAATACTGGTACATATATAAATACATTCATTCAACATTTTAAAAAGGAATTTCTTATAAAGATTTGGACTAACATAAAACAAGAGAAAATATCATGTTTTCGTTTTAACTTGAAACATTAAAATAAAATGGTAAATAAATATTCAATAGTAAATTAAATTCCAATAGTCAAATTAATACTGAGAAACTTTCAACGGAATTTCTGAATATCTCTCTGAATTCAAACGAAACTTACCACTCAAAGATCAAGCTCTCAGTAATACCCACTTTTGAATTTTCTCCAGTGTTGCCCTTGCATATTCTCAGTATTGGATGGCATTAAGAAAGACGAAAAATTCCATTTAAAAAGCGATATATGCTTGTAGCAGCTTGCTGTGCACTGCAGACACATTTCGCCGAAAGCGAAGCGAACGAAACCGAAATGGGAATTTATGAATTTTGTCATTTTGTTGCATTATACAATATAATTTGAAAACAATGGGCTATACTGCTGCGAAAGTGGCAAAACTGCATGCAGTGAGTATATAACGGCAGCAGCAAATGTCAATAACAATAACGGAGCACAAGGGTTTCATATACTCTTATGGGGACGCACATAAGTGACAGTTGTATCACTGAAATTCGTGATATCCTTTAAGTGTGATATTTGTCAGCTTCTATAAGTAGCATGAGCGAAATGTGTTTGACATAAATGTAATAATGGACATGAACACCCATTAATTTATGTACATGTTATATGATATTTGTAATATGTAAGATACATATACGCCATGGAGTGGCAATATTGCTATATGAGGACAGTGGCTGGATTTCATAGATTCATGAAAATTTTAAATATGAAATGGTGTGTGAATTCGTATGAAATATTAAAAAATAAGTATTTTAAATTTGAAAAAAAAAAATATACAAATTTATCATATGAGGAATGCGGGCATTCAAGCTTACTCGCCAAAGCAACTATATGCAAATCTGTTTTGTTGACAGCTGTAAAAATACCTGGATTGCAAATGATGCCTTTCGGAGTGGCTTTTTTTAAGTAATATCTTGAAAAGAAGACAATATTTTTAAATTTCTTTGCCATTTTAACAAATAAATTTGCAATTTCAACACATCAACATATGAAATCGACTTTTCTTTAAGAATGCACAAAATGCATAGCTACGACTTGCTAAAGACAGTCTTATACTACACTGGATATTTAATACATATAATATTTCTCCAGTGGATATATAATTCGATGCGCATTCAGTGAACTCGGCAAGCAGTTGATTACATTTATAAGTGCATTTCGACTGATTCGTACATCTGCAGCAGCAGTTGACGCTGTCAACATGAATGGCCTGCGTCAGCAACAGCAGCAGCGAGAACGTCAGCAGACGCTTGGTACATACAAAACCAACGTCAACTGTCGCCCGTTTGCATATGCACACGGCATTGTTGTTGTTGGCGTTCATGCATACGCATGCATTATCATTAACGTCAGCAACAGTATTTGAATGGCAGCGCAGTTTTTTCTGCTTCTTACAAGCCGACTGCAGCGCACAATCTTAGCATACATCTTGGCGCTTCGCTGCGTTCTTTATATAGAACAGATTTACACACACACTCACACAAAAGGGTGTGTATGAGTACAATGATAACTTGCGATGGTCATTGTCAGTGCCATTGTCAATCTTTTCAATACATATACATGTACATTAATACATACATACACACATATGTACATGCTTAAATGTTGCCTCTGAGGGTCCTTGCTGTTGCTTTTGTGCAAACCTTAAATCCGACTGCTCGCCTGATTTAATGCAATGCTCGCCTTTAACTCAACATTATGGCATGCTGTCTCGTCCTTTGCTCGAGTTGAACGTGATTTTTCGAAAGTTTAATGTGTGTTCACCAAGTGTATGTTTGAATGTATGACTGTCAGCGTTCCATTTTGCTAATGTATTTCAATGAGCTCTAATGCCGCCATCGCCATCATTGTTGCTTCTGTTGTTGTTGGCGACACTCAAATTCAATGCGACTGTTATTGACATTCGTTGCAGATTTTACGGCCAAAGCCACCATCAGCGCCACAGCTTTGCTCTGCTCTTTAAAGCTTAACTTTTTTCTGTCAAGCGATTTGCATTTTATGGCGACGTCTGTCATTTGTTTCGCTTACAATTCGCTTTCACGTTCGTTTCACATTGATTTTATTGTTTGTGGTTTTTATTGTTGTTATTTTTGTGGTCATTAGCAGCAAAGCTGTCGGCAATAGGCATTTAATGTGCTTAATTATTTGTTAATTTGTTCTTGTTTCATCTTTCTTTTACAATTCAACTTTGTTTAAGATAACAAAAAAAAATCAATTTTTTAAACAAATATTTGAATACTAATGAATATAATATATTATGAAAATGCAAACAGATGGCAACTTCTGGTAATATTTTATTTTAAATTTATTGTTTTCCATTTATTAAGGGTGTTTACCAATTAACTTTATTTTGTCAATTATTTTATTTTATTTCAAACTTTTAACAGGTGGCAACACTCATAAAAATAATTTTCAACTGTACGCTGCTTTAGAACCCTTTCATTAGAGTAGTCAGTAGTACATTGTTTCTAAATATTGTCAAAATGGGAGACTCAAGAAGTTCACATAGGTGGCAACCCGACTTGATCACTAGTGCAACTGTGAACTTGTTAAGACATCTTTCGTTTGCAAGTAAATTAAGTTAGTAGTTCCTAATTTTATAAAAAAAAATATATATATACATATATATTAAAATCAGAAATGTGGCAAACGAATTTTGGTTTAAGTTTATGATTAAATTACAGTATTTCATAAGTTTACAAAAACTATACGCCTTAAAATTCAAACAGGTGGCAACCTTCAAAATTGTTTTTGATTTTTTTATTCAAATGAACTAATTTTAAAACAATTACCCTAAAGCATTTACTAACTATCTGTTTTTCCTTCCAGGTATGTTCAGTGTGTCAATCAATTGTAAATTCTAGGAAGGGTATGTTTTAAATATCAGAATGCAAACCATCATAAAAGCTTCAAATACTTTTATTATACATATATATCAACATTCTTGCATTTATTTGAAGATATTTCCATAAAACTTTCCGCGCGGCTTTTATCTAGATCTCTTCCAGTTCTTACTCATAGAATGTTGTGTACGTCAGTTAGCGGTAATGGTTTAACAGCACATTAATCTACAAATATTTGACTCAACTCAGAAGCAGAGAGAGCAAATATGTCAGCTTCGCAATCAAATTGTCAACACACTGCAGACACTATGGAGAATGCTACACACATACATATACATAGCTGAAGTGAAATATTTAAGTTTTGATTTGATGTCTGGTCGGAATAAAATTGCATTATGATAAACAATAACAAATTAAATTGTGCTCAAACTAGTTGTCCAGCTCAAGTGACCAGATAATAGAGTGCAACTAAAGCTAACAACAACACACAAGCCAATTAAATATAGAATAGAACGCAAAACTAGCTTCAGATTAAAGCTATTTCAAATTAAATTCTATCAAATCACTTTTAAATCCCACTACGGTGCGAGACCACTTAATGTGTGAACTGAACTCATGCATTTGCTTCACATACATATGTAGAAACACACACAGACATAGATACATGAATGCAAGTTGTGGTTTTAATGAAAACTCTTCATTTCAAACACACACACTCCAACAACACACATGCAGTTGTTTACGGTGCTTATATATCTCTCATATATCAGTTGGATCCACTCGTCGTGCCAACACTTTGTAGCAACAACAACACCAATAATAAGGATGAATTGCAAAAGTTCACACACTCTTTCTCTTACTCGGGCACTGGAAGTGAGGAAAAATAGCAAATCAAATAAATGAAGCAATTGAAGATCCACAGAAGTCAAGAATAGAACTAAATTAAGAGAAGTGTTTATGAGGAAATGAGCAAGAGTGCGAAGGACCTTCGTAGGACGAAGGCTGCTGTGATGATGAGTGCTGCTGGAAGTAAAGTCATCAACATTGAAGATTAACTCAATAGCAACAAACGCTGATGAACCGAATGAGAGTCATCGAAAGTGACAAACTGACTTAATATTACTTTAGGAGACACACAAGCATACTCACATGTGCCGAGGAATGCTTCGTGTGTACGAGTATGTGTGTAAAACCGCAAGGAATGAGCAAGTGAAAGTAAATAAAACGCGTTAAGGAGAGACACTTTGACACAAGCCACAAGTGCGCAATTAAATTTTCAGCTTTCGCACGAGCCAATCAGGCACCAATGGAGCTTTCATACACCGGCGGCGGAGGAGTCAGAGGAGACGGTTTGGGTAGAGTGTGAGCGGGAGATTGGTGTGATTGCTGACAATTTGTATGTGTATTGCAATGGGAATTCGTGGTGAAGTTTGGCAATTCGCCAGATGACAAGATTCTTATCTTTTCTCATTAATACTGTTTACAAGTGTATTTTGTATGGGTCAAAAGTGGTGTGTGGGGCGTTGTTTCCTCAGTCCCTTTAAGCAATTTAATTGTTTTTATAGAATTTTAAATTTATTTGCGCACAAGTGAAAGCTCAAAGGACAAATGTACAGTTCTGTTAAAGCCAATGAAAGTCAAGGGAAAGCAAAAAATTTTAGTGATAATTGAATTGCTCTAGGAGAAGGGTACAGGAAATAGATGTGGCTTAGATAAGAAATGGATAAAAATTAAATGAAAAAAATTGCTTTTAAAATTTTTATAAAGCTTTTAAAAATAACCTTAAAACAAAGGAAACGCTTTAAGAGAGAAAAATGTTAAAAATAAAAGTTTTTAAATCACAAACAATAATTTAAGTAAGAACATGTGATAATATAAAAGAAAAATAATAATAATGTCTTTATCATATATGTTAGCCAAGTAAAAGTGAAAGCTTGGACAACTTTTGTATTTTAGTCTCTTATGTTTCAACTGTCAATAGAAATTAATGTGCCTTCTCACATGACTAATAGCTTCTATATGAGGCATATACATAAATACATATGCACGTAAAGGCAAAAAATAAAAAATACAATTTGAAGCCATTATGGGTCTTCAGAGCACAAACAGAGAAATTATAGAAGCATAAAGTTAAAATCAAAACTTTTTCACTTCGAGTTGCAAGAACGTTTGAAGGACTATGCAGACTTTGTAGACCTGTCACAAGGATGACTACAGACACAAACAAACTTGATGCGCGAGTAAATGTGTTCTCCATGAGAAAAGTAAGCTCCCAAATGGCTACTAAAGCATCCACAAACTAACAAACCCAAATCGAATAATAGGTGTCATGCATGATTTACATGGTTTAGCAACTCAAGACAGACACTCACAAACATATGCATGTTTCCTGCTGTTTCCTTTTGTTTACAATTCAAATATGCTCGTATGCATACTTGTCCCAGGCGTTCAACTGCAATCAGGTGCTCACGTTGCTGATAACACAAATCACTTGTCTGCTCACCACTTCTCACTCATTTATCCATCCGTCCGTACGTCGTTTTGTTTGCAGATTTGTTGACAAAATACATACACGATATGTTTGCCGATCGCTTGTTGTTGTCGTACGTGCTTCTATCGCCATTCTCAAACATGTCACTTTACACTCACAAAAACAAAAGCAACATATTATACGAGTAAGCACTACAATAAATTACTATTTACCTTTCTCGGCTTTGCATGATAATTTCTGAGCGTTTGGCTTAAACGCGCTCGCGACACACCCAAAAACAAGGGAGTCTGGTCCATATTGAGTATCGAATAACTGTAAAAACACGTAGAACATTTAATTAATCAATTACATAACTGTAAACATTGGCGTGCTTATAGATTTCATTCGATTAAATTACAATAACAACAAATTGAACAGAATTTGCAATGATTTATGAGTGGTGGACACGCCTTTATTATTTTATTAATTGAAGTAAGAATTATTTGGCATTTTATAGTTATTAGAAGAGCAGACGGCGATTAAGATGGCATTGTGCGACATGGTTAGGTATTTAGCGAAATCAGTTATTGTATCTAAATAAATACATACGCCTGAATAAGTATATTTAAATAAAGCTAACGGAATGTAGAAGGGAATCTCTCGAAATCAGTAGAACAGTCTAACTGATTTGAAGAACCTTACACGTTGGATTCATGGAAATACATCGAACTATGGTAACGAGAAAAGATTCTAGAGGACCTATCCTCAATCGGTCAGCGGTCTCAACTAGGAATTCATAACCTATACAAATACTTAACAGTTTCCATTTTAAAATTGCACCAAATACAAAGTAAAGTTGGACTTTAATTAGAGGTATTTGGTACTGCTATCTCCCAAAAGGAAGGCATAATGTCTTCAATATGGTCGAACTTTTTGGTAGATATTTTGAAGTTTGAAAAACTATAAAACATACACTCAAGGCAATTATTTTGATCAGAAATTATATGCAATCCAAGATTTCCAAAATTCAAAAATGTAGATTCTCTCCGTGTTTAACTTGAAAATTCGCCCAGCTTTTTAGCATCATTCTCGACTATTAAGATTAAAGTGACATTCTAAATAAAGGGTGGCGGCGATGGTGTTAGTGGCAGTAGCAGTTGCAGCTGTTGAATGTCGACAGCAAAACCCACAAACAGAAGCAGCCGAACAAAACTCATCAAACAGAACACTCAACGGTGCTACAAAGCTGTTGAGTTAACTAGAACAGACTGCCACTTATGGAATGCCGAATGGATTGTGTAATTAAAATTGCCATTATTACGAAATCGAAATGAGTGCAATTAACGAAATACGCGCATTTATAGACACACAAACACATACACACATACAGAGGCACAGGCATGAGCGAGAATAAACGAATTGAATGATGTGACAATGGAATCATTGCATAAGCCGCGAGTAACTAATATTTGCTTAGCTAAAGGCGTGCATTCAGAGGCGGAATTTCATTGCAAATTTTGCGAATAATAAAAATATTTTCACGAGCTATTAGCTATGAACTATTTGCGTAAACAAATTCATTGCTCTAAAGCTTTCAATGCAACAAAAGAGTATGAGAAGTGGGGGCGGGGTTGAAAGCTGAAGTGGCAGCACTTCATAGGTATTATTATGAAATATTGCAGTAATTGATCTGAGAAATATAATGATATTTGAGAGTAAAATTAGACATAGGCACCGCCATCCTGATATATGGTATTTGGGACCTTCAAAAGTTATCCATATGTTATCTATGATATTTTCCAAAGTCTCGCTTGATGTTTTTAAGCATTTTACTAATCTGTCTAAAATTTAAAAATGTCACGCAATAACTTCTTCTCAAACTTCACATGAAATATGGTACATTCTCAGTGAAATAAAGCTTTATGAAAAATACGTTGCCTACATTTCGGCGCCAAAAGAGTTAAAAAAATCAGAAAAGCCAATTTGGAATTGAAATCAGTAATTTATATTAATGATTTTTCAGTTCTTAATGAAATATTCATACAAATATTATTTAAAGATATTATTTCAGTCTTTATGCGGGAAAATTAATGGGCGCCATTGTTTGTATGTATGTATGTATGAGATTTAGTTTTGGCGTGTTGAATGCAATGAATTTATTATTTCGCTATAACAAATTTGGCGCCAATTAAACTCATATAACTGACAAATTGTTAAAAAATCAATATTAAATTCACTTAATCAAAAATGTTACAATTTACTGTTATTGAAAATTTTAAATCTATTTTCTACACTTCATACTCATCAGCAACATTCACTAATTGCCGCCGAAAACGTCCGTTATTTAATTCATGCGGCAGTCGATGCATAATACACCCATTAATTGGCAGCAATTTACGCCATTTTGACAAGTCGCGTGAGCTCACCCATTCGCCGGCGGCAAGTAACGGAATTTAACGGCGCTCTCGTGACAGTTAGCGCCCGCTCAGCAACAGACAGTGTGACGTGCACGGCGACAGCACACATATTCCCATCTCACGGACATGTCTCCGCACTTTGGTTTGTGTCTTTGACCTCGTCCTTTTCAGGGTCTCGGCGTTAGTTCTTTGACAGCTAGCTTTTACTTTGGCTCTGCTTTGTGCTTATGTTTTGATTTTAGCGAGGAGAAAAAATGTAATAAAGCCACTCATCAGCACTTGCGCTTCTTTCACATTCAAGGCAATGAACTCATATTTCTCGAGTGCAGAATCGTGGTTAAATAGTTTGCTTCCACTGCTTCCTCATTGCTTGGCTAACCTTTGACGACTTGGCAATTGTTCACGGATCACGCGATACATATGTATGTGTGTTAGTAAGTCTGCAATTTGTTGACAACGAAATTACTATATATGTATGTGTATATGTATATGAGGTTTTGGGAGGTTTCCTCAACATTCTTGTTGCCAACTGACCTTGTAGATTTCCCGTGAGCTCAATCCTAACTTCTCATTTGCTTTCTAATAGAAACTAACGGAAAACTATATGGCGCCTTTCTTTGCCTACCTCCAGCACCTAGTCCAACACGCAAACTCTACAATCTGCCTCTCTCTCTTTTATTTATTTACATTTGCTATTTTATTTTTGAACAAATACTCGCCAACTAACTGCTTTCACCGCTGCTTTAGTGCAAAATTTACATAACAGTTTTTATATCGTTCACGCTTCAGTTCCTAAACGCACGATTTTATGCAAATTTTGTGACAAATAAATGCAAAAAGTGCGCTCTGATAGTTATCGCCTGAATAAATATGAAGAGAACTTAAGTTAAATAACCCGGAATATTCGAAAAAAGCTCACAATTATGCAATCCAAAGCACGAAGTATTATGTTAGAAGGGAATATTTGCACTGCAAATTTTGTTGGAATGAAATTCAAAGCCAATGAAAGGTTCACGACAGAAAATGTGTGCATCAAAGAAGCATTCCTTTGAAGGAAAGCTTTATTTCTGAACTATTTATAAATACACTCTTATTAAATTTTTGCACTAAAAATTTTAAAACTTTGAAATCTACATATCTGCACATATGCTACACACCACCACATATCAACAACGTCTATATAGAAATTGAATATCGATTGCGCTGCTGCATTATAACTACTAACCCAGCTAGCTACTTGGCTTTGACATTGCTTTGCCTTCGGTGCACTCATGGAGCTTCTGGCAAGCGCCAATGCAGGGTGAACACGGCGTATGAGTGACAATACTTAGAAAGTCTCTCCAAAACCCATAGCTTAGCCTTTCTCTTCTAAGCTGTTGCTATATTGCTTAGTGAAATTTGTTGGTGTATTGAAATCATTTAAATATACAGTATACTCTCGAAAAGTAAATCGATTGGTATTTTGGCTAATTTACTTTTGCAAATATATACATAAATTATCTGTTTTTATAATATTAAATGCATTTTTAAACTTAAAAAATTCATTCATTTATTCGCTTCAATAAAAAATATGGATTTACATGAAAAACATATTTACATTTACATACATACATATCGCTCATTTACTTGAATAGTGTCACAAACTCAAAAAAGTCGATTTTTCAGGAGAGCGATTTAAAGTTTTCAATTGTTTCTTATTTAGTAAATATAGAAAAATTTCATACGTTTATTAACAAATCTAGTGCCGTGTAATATATTAAATACAATGTTGAGCATAAATGGACCAAGTAGAGTGTACTAATGCTTTTTCTTGGGCATAAACATGACTCATTTTGAATTGTGTCGTTATTTGTGAAAAAAATAATTCGATTTCGCCGTCATAAGTCAAATGTGTCGTTTTTGTTGAAAAAAATCAATACGAAAAATTTAATTACTTTTCACCAATATCGTTATAAAACAAAATATGTCGTTCTTTCTGAAAAGAAAACCAAATTCACTCTATGTGTTGTAACACAAAATATGTCTCTCTTTCAGAAAAAAATCCATGACTAATTCTGGCGCAACTGAGAAGTGTCGTTATTGTGGTTAAAAAATAATGCAACCTAACAAGTTTAATAATGGCACATTCTTATTTCACGGTTTATTTTTCTACGCATCGGAATGAAATTTTTATACAATATGGACGCTGAAATTGCTCACATTTCTGCATACTCAACTCAAAAATCGTGTTTTTTGAGTTGTGACATTATTCAAGTAAATGAGCGATATGTATTTACTATGAAGAGAAAAAATTTTGAATATTCTTTTGTTTTTTTTTCTTTTGCAATATATTTTCTGACCATTTTTGTAAGACAATTCAAAAAGTCTGACACCTGATTTGCATCGTTTTCATTTTTAAACCAGTGGATCAAGTAGGAGAGTTTATTTACTAAAAAGACGCGATAAACAAGAGAGTAAGTGTTTTTGCAACATCGTAAAAAACGCTGCTTGCTTCGTTTCGAATTTTTTATCACACTCTCTGAAAAGTAAATCAAAAAATTTACTTTTTCGAGGTGCATGTGTAATCTTAAAGGTGATTAACTTTTCCGCGATTATTTACTTTCTGAGAATTTACTTTTCGAGAGTATACTGTACTCACATGCGAAAAACTGTTTAGCTGAGAATGATAATTTGCTTTGCCAGTTTCTTCTTAATGTCACTGCCAAGGTTATTGGCGCTTGAGCCTCTTCATTGCTGCTAATTTCAAATGCTTTTATTTTGATGTTCTTATGTGTGTGCTGTTCCAGACTCAAAGGAGACTCCGTTCGATTGTCAACAAATTTCACATGTATTTTGCACACACACACACACCCACACAAATACACAGAAAGGCATTCCAATCTTATTTCTAAATTTATTGTTAACTACAGAGCTTGAGGGTATGTGAGTTTTCGGAAATCTACGATATTTATGCGAAATATTTGAATAAGGTTTGGTTTCGTTGGAAGTGAGATATATCTTTATCCTTAAATTACTAAAAAATTAAATCAAAATATTTTCAAGAAAATTTTGTATATATAACTAGAGCATATTTTTCTATAAGCTTCTTTAAACATCAACTGAGCTACATCGAACTCCAATAAATATTACACTGATTACATAGTGTATATTTATACAGTGCTTTTTTTTCATAATTAACATCATTTGATTTGATGAACTTAAAATTATTTGAAGCAATTATGGAATAAAAAATTATTGCCGACTCCTAAAATTAAAACATTTTTCAAAATTTGTTGTATAACCAAAAGAAAATCCTTCAACCATGAAGAGAGCTGTTCTCACACAGTTTCGGCTTGACTCACCAACCCAAAAGGCTCAAACACCCATACACATACGAGGCGCTTGCAGAAGACTGCCTACTTAATTAAAAAGAAGCCAGTTCGGGCCTTTAAACCGCCGCCACCACCTCAGGTGAGTGTAAACAAACAAGAGACCAAAAGGCAAGGGACAGACACGGAAGCCATTGTGGCTGCACGCAGGCCGTAAACCAACAATCCAGCAGGTGGCCTACTTAAAATGTGTGCCCGACCAAAGACACAAAGACAACAAACACGCTTTGCACGAAATTAACAGACACACCGTCGCAACCACCGCCTCGAAAACGCTTCTCGAAGTGGCGGATGGTGACCTGTCGTTGGTGGATGGCTGAGTGCAAATACCTGCAGCATCACCTCGCGTGCGTTGACCAACGCTTGGAATTTCATTAAAATTAAGTGTGTAAAACAAGCAGAAATTAAAAGGCAAAAGGTTGTAAATACAAAACAAAAACAACAAAGATGGAGGCAAAAAAATTTGTAGTCAGCTGCTGGCCTACGAGCACATTAATCATACGACCTGGTGACCGCTTGCTACACTTTACGTGACGGAACGTGTTGGCGGACCGTTCTACTTGCGATCACGTTTGCCACGTTAAGCACGAGCTCTGAGGCCATCACCACATTACTAACGAATTAAAATTCTCATTTAAAAATATAATTTATTTTCGTACTGGCGCCGAAGCATCGCACTGCTGCTGTCAGCGTCGTTAGCTAGCCTAGCTTCTAGCGCAGTTCCGTGCCGCACATGCATGTCCCCAGTGACAGCTGTCATGTTGGCACACAGTTTCTGCTGCCGTTGATGCCTTTTTGATGTTGCGCCATCATCATCGGCAAAAAAATACGATTGTCATGCTGCCAGCAGCGCAGTGGGCTGGGCCGGGAAAAAATCACGAGCCAAGTGTCCTTGCTGGCTTCAACGCCGGTTGTTTGGATATTGTTTTCGTTTATTTAGCGCTTAGTGTGTGTCATAACGGCATGTGTCAATGTGTCACATGTGAGGTCAGTCGTCAAGCGAAATGGCGTTACTCAGCGTTAAATGCAGCGCGCAAAAAGTGGCAAACGAAGAGCAGCGATCAGCTGTAATCGAATGTATGACAACAACAATAATATGTAAGGAAAAGGGTACAAGTGCGACGGCGGTGAAGCTCTCACTAAATCCACTTTAGTTTCTAATTTGAGGATAGTTATGGCCATACAGTATGACTGCAACTATTTTTAACGGTCAGGAAAATGACAGTGGAAAATGACAGAGGGAAAGTGTTTTCAATAAGTGTTTTTGTAGTAGCATAAAAGAGATTAAAAAGTTTTTGTGACTAAAAGTCGGCAGTTAAAAGCATTCTCTGCCAATTGGCATGAATTAATTTAGAAATAAGCTTTAGTTTAAAACTCCGTTTAGTTTTTCAAACGATTTTATAATTTAGTCCATTCAACTAAATTATTTATTTTCTCTAGATTAACTAATGAAAACAATAATAAAAGCAACACAAGGTCGGATTAAAGTATTTCTTCTTCTTAAAAGTATAGGTAAAAATTGGAGGTAACTCCCCTCCGAAATCGATATGTTGCCAGAAGTTACTTCATAAATTTCTTGAATATTTTCACCGCAAGTTAAAACTGGAAGTTTAAATTTAGCACGAAATTTCACCTTAACAACCAACGTTTGAAATTATAAATAAACGAGTATGTATACATGTGAGTAAGCGTACGTAACGACGAAATATAAAATGCAACAATGCCAAAAGTCAAAAGTCAGTTTTAGCAAACAATTTAAAATAAGTTATTTGCAGCTTTAAATTACACTTTGTTGTATCGTCGATCTCATTTTCAGCGAAACAATTCAAAAATAAATTTACGACAGATTTCCAGGAAAAATATTTATTTATAGGTTTTAACGAATTTATTTTCGAACAACAGAGCACTGCACTCACTCTCTGTCTCTTTCACTCACCCGCTCAACCCACATTGCCGGCGAAAGCCTTTGTTCCACGCGGATGATGAGCTTTCGTTGGGCGTTGAATTTGGTGTAACCCCTACACGTCGATTGGATGGCGAAATTTGCGAATTAATGCTGTTATAAGGTGAAGAGAAGGGGTTAGGTGGGCTTCAGAGGCTAAATATAAGAGTATTTTAGTATTACTTCAAAATGAGTAGATAAAACTCAAGGAGTACTCTGAAGATGAACTGAAGGCTTTACAGAATAATTATGAATACTTTGAGTCAAAAATAATAACCACAAGAAGTATTCAAATTTTATATACATTTTAAATTCATTTTTGATAATGGGTACTAAATAGATACTGAACATTTAAAATCCATATAATCGGAGCACTTTTAGACCACTCTGACAATATAAATCTACAGTGAATACTCTTTATTAAAAATAAGTATTTCGAATAGATACATGAATATTATAAATTGAGAATGAGTAGTTTAAATATTCACTTTATGTTATGAAACTCTTAATGGATTTTGGGTACTTATTCAACAAAATTGCTTATTCGTAACTGGTTCGATACTGGAAAATTTATATAAATGCTCACCATATCCATTTGATGAAATTATTTCTTCCAAAGGAATAAGTATTATGAGTCAAACAGAGTGTTATTCAGTTTTCGTTGCTCACAAATAAATTTTTTAGTACTTTCCCTATATAGTAATAACTTGAAATTCCTAATCCTCTTCATGCAACAAAGTAGACGTATTTAGTTTGTTGTTTATTTTCCCTTCCTGAAGATTTGCTATGCAATGCCAACTAAATCCCCAGCGCTGTCAATCAATTGAGAGATTTGCACTCTTTCGGACTCTCCATTCATAAAATAATGAAATATAAATATTGGCATTATGCCCGGCAGCAAGCACTTATTTATAATGCTGTCTATCTCCTAGTGCTAAACACAAATACAAAACGGGTGTTTATCTGTCGCAAAATAATGGCTACTAATTCAGCTGCGGATGGCCTTCGTGAAGGCTTTACGATCGTCCGGCACTTGCCAACAGCGTTGCATTTGTACCATCTCTCTCTGTGCTTGTGTGTGTGTGCAGTGAATACAAATATATATGCAAAAAGCATTTACTTGCGCATTTTGATGGGGCCCCGTGCCGTGGGTGGGTGGTGGTTTGGAAGGAGTGTGCAAATATTCATAATCCAGCGACGGCTTGCCTAGAAACGACCACAATTTGAAGGTTGCGCTTTTCCAGGAAGCCGACCCTCTAGCTCTTACTTGGAACTGTTTACTTGGCTGCACTGGCGTGCAAAGTACCGTTACTATTCAAACCACCTCTTTTTATCGCTCTCTCTCTCTCCACAAAATGAGAATTCCTTATCTAGGCTTTTGTTTTCATTAGAGCACTCTCCTTCGTTCGCGTCTTATCTTTCGGTTTCCACTTGAATTGTTGTTGTTATTATTATACTCTCGCAACAAATGTTGCTAAAGAGAGTATTATAGTTTTGTTCACATAACGGTTGTTTGTAACACCCAAAACTAAACGAGTTAGATATAGGGTTATATATACCAAAGTGATCAGGGTGAAGAGTGGAGTTCAAATCCGAATGTCTGTCTGTCCGTCCGTCCGTCCGTCCGTCCGTCCGTCCGTCTGTGCAAGCTGTAACTTGAGTAAAAATTAAGATATCTTGATGAAACTTGGCACACTTATTTCTTGGCACCATAGGAAGGTTGCTTTCGAAAATGAGCAAAATCGGACCACTGCCACGCCCACAAAATGGCGAAAACCGAAAACACATAAAGTGCCATAACTAAGCCATAAATAAAGCTATGGAAATAAAATTTGGTATGAAGGATCGTACTAGGAAGGGGCATATTTGGATGTAATTTTTTTGGGGCAGTGGACGTGGCCCCGCCCCCTACTAAGTTTTTTGTATATATCTCGCAAACCAATAGAGCTATATAAACCAAACTTTCTGAAGTCGTTTTTTTAGCCACTTCCTAATACAGTCCAAAAATGAAAGAAATCGGGTAATAACCACGCCCACCTCCCATACAAAAGTTAGGTTGAAAATTACTAAAAGTGGGTTAACTCGCTAAGGAAAAACGTCAGAAACACTAAATTTCACATAAGCAATGGCAGATAGGAGCTGCACTCAGATTTTTTTACAAAATGGAAAATGGGCGTGGCATCGCCCACTTATGGGTCAAAAACCATTACTCCATATTCACACTTTCAATTTGCAATTTCGCAGACCAAATCAACTGTAAACCACGGCAGCCACCACATAAAAAAATTTTGTTGTTGTTATTGTATCATCAACATTACCATCACTCACTCCGGGGTGCGGAGGCCGTGCGACAAATATTTCTAAAAGCGAATGGCGCATTATGTTGGCCTCAATTACAGACAGTTATAATAGGAACAAATGCGAGTGTGTATATAATATTTACGGCTGTTTTAGACTTCATTAAAACTGAGAACGCCGTGTCTTGTCTTTTGTGTTGCGCGGCAAAGGTTTTGATGGAGTGCCGCGCTGTTTGTATTCGGTTTATTGCGGTTTTACATTGACCCAGTTTGTTGGTTCGTGGCAGACGGTGGGTGGAACGACTGCTTACTATATTTGGTTGGTAAATTTTACTATTTTATTGAATAGTACGAAGAGATAACCTTAAAGCGGAGGAGATTATTTACTCGGTTTTGTTTGGTTGACATAATGTAATGGAGTTCTATAAGGGTCACAACTGTTGTGACATGTTATACAACAACAATAAGATTTTTGTGATATTATGAACTTTGTAATATGGAAGCATGATATTTTCTGAATTTTTTTAAATAAATATTTATTGCCGATCACTAATCTTTGATTTATTTTCTTAAATTTTGAGCTTGGAAAGAAAATATTTAATAGGAATATGCCAAAATTGTGTATGGTTTGAAAGTAAGATATTCAATTAATTTATTTTTGTGGATAGCATAATTGTTTCGAAATAATTCAAAATATTTATTTTAAACATATGCAACTTCTCTCAAAAATATATTGGACATACATTTCCTTTAAATTTATATAGTTGAATATCCATATTGTAATATTTCTTGATTCTGATACCTTATTCCTTATAATTTCTGGCAACACTTCTAAAACTATATTAAGGTGTTGTAAAACGTCTAACAATATTCTAATGATTTCAAATATCTCATCAATTACATTGAATTAAAACTCTTAAAATAGAGTACTCTGGTCTGAAATGTAAATTTTTTTAAACTTCTTCAGTTTGTACAGATTCTTTGCCGAGAAAAGTTCCACTTCAAATATTAGTAATTTTAATTAGAAAAAGCACGAATACTAAGAAAAAATTACAAAAAAAATTTTATGAAAATCATACCGTTATGTACCACTACCAAATCCGGTAAGCCGCAGCTAAAAGCATCGCGGACTTCATCTGCTAACAGCTTATAAATAGTTTCAAACTAAAATTTGGCATTTTTCATTTCTAATTCTTGCAACGCTACAAGCGCTCTCACTTTCTTTTGCCCCTCAAACCACACTTGAGTGGCTGGCTGTTACTGTTAGTGACCTTTACCGCTATTGATGAGTGCAAAGCACGGCCACAACGCCACCAGCTAGTTGCACAAGTTGCTCTTTAGCACGTGGCATACTTGAGCGCTTCCTTCCGTTCTTCCGGACTCTCTTTATTGCTGGCGTATAAAAACGTCCACAAGAAAAAGTGAACGACAGACCATGTCGCGGTCCACTTCAACAGAATTCACTTTCATTCGTGGCAGTTTAGCAAAGCCTCTATTTTATATTTTTATGAATTTCTCTCTACTCCTCACCTTCCTTCCTCACTTCTTTCGTGCTTTTTGTGCTGGCAACAGCTTAATGGTTAAAAGCACATTGTAAACACTCACACTAATGAGTGGTTGCAGCAGTGCATACATCGTAGAATGCAGGTAAATGCAAGCGATTTTTTTGAGTTTTCAGTTATTTTACGCTTTCACCAATGGAAAGCGGCTGCCTTTCAGCATCTTCGCCACTTTCTCTGTTATCACCACAACCGTCGTCTTTTTTAAGACCTCAGCTTTAAGCCTTTTAAGACTCTCTAACCTTTATTGTTTGCAAACACCCATTTTTGCATTTTTAATGGCGGTAATTCACTTTCATTTACAACGCTGACTTGTATTTTGTCCATTATTCCGTCGTGGCATGTACTTTCCACACACACACACACACATGCATGGATTTGTTTATTAATGTGATCTAAGCATGGTTCTTGTTGTTGTTGTGCTCGCATTCCCTTGCGTTTTACGACTGCAGTCGGAGTAAATTGTTTTGGATTAGAGCAGAAGAATTTAATTAAAATTGCAGTAAGACAATCACATATAATTATTCCAATTTTATGCCGGCGTGTGTATGTGTATTATTTATATCGCATTCGTTTGACGGACCTTTTTTTATGTGAGGTAAAGCTGACTTTGATGCTTGGCTATGCGACGCAGAGCTTGTATTTGATAAATAGCGATAAATAAATTTGTTGTGTATTTACATATATATATAATATCGATACTTGATAACGAAACGAAATGAATTTGATTAAGTTTAGCAGCTTTAACATTAATCTCAAAATTCGAGGTCTTCAAAGCATATGGTATCTAAGTTCACATAATTAAAATCGATATTCGATAACATTATTTTTTCGTCGTATCACTTTATAGATTTATGAGTACATGTTTTAACCTATGGTTTCAATAGAAAAAATATTCGATTAGATTAGAAATTATCGAAAAAATATTTTAGTTTATTACTTTTCAATATTCCGAAAAATAAGCAGACAATAGAAACTGGATTCTGGAAAACCTAATATAAACCAATATAATTGTAACGGCTCTTTCTTAAATACTGTACTAATTTCTGAAACTATTTCTACCGTAGAACCTATGTCATATGACGAACTCTTTTTTGACTTCAAGTCAAGAATTATGTACTCTTCTTCATCGTTCCTTTCAATGATTTTCCTTCGGTTTCACACATGAAATGAAATTTAAAAGGATTATTGAAATAGAAGAAATTCCTTAGCTTCAGTTTCTCAAGAAAAATCAACATTTTAGAAACTCTCAAATCTTCTTTGAAGCGCTATTAGCGCAAGCATTTTCTTGCTTAATTGCTTGCGCTTACGACGGCTTAAGTTTACATATTCCCTTTCTTACATTGCTTTTCAATAGAGTAGGAGAAGTTTACAATTTTCTTATGGAGAAATACACAAATAGTATCTAACTGCTCCAAAAATAAAACAATTGTAGTCCCCAGTTACATTTGTATACCGTTACTCAAGTCTTCACTTTGCAGTACTTCAAATTACTTGCTTGTGTAACATTCAATAACTGTTTAAGCTAACCTGGGCTACCAAAGTGTGCCAGCAAGCCTTGTCCGCACTTATGTGGCCACACAGGCCCACACAATTAACCAGAAGGCAACTAGTGGTGGACAGAAATATGAGCAGGCACACACATACATACATAGACATCATATTGAAGAAGTCTCTGCCTACCTGGTGCATTAGGCTTCACTTATCCACCTCACTGCCTGCCTCGATGCCCGCACACCCAATTACTGTGGCATTCAGCGAAAGCATGCGGCATATTCTACAGAATCGCATTTCCAGCACGCTGAACAATTGAGTTTAATTAAAGTTTTGGTGCAGTGTTAGCGGCGAAAGCGAATTTCATTGCAGAATGTTTTGTAATCAACGATTGCAGTGCTGCCACCAATAACAATTTGAGTTTCAAGAGCTTTCCACTTGTGTTTTAACTTTTATGTCGTTGCAACTAAGGAGTGCTTGTAAATACCTGAATTATTTTCAGTTTCATTGTTTACTAAGCCCACGCTCACTCTTACTCACTCATTCTGTTACACTCTTCATCTCTTTGCAGTCACGTCGTCCTTCGGTCAGTTTCACCGCCATGCCTCCGGGCGTTCTAGTCAACGACAGCCGCAGCAATTCCACCGACGATATACAAATCGCATTAGCGCCACACATACAAACCTATCTAAGTCAAACGGGGCGACGGCATTCCTGCTGCAGCGTTATGTTGCCGGTGGCATTCGAGCGCGCCTCGTCTAAGTCCAGGATGGAACCGAAATTCGATTCACCTGTGCTGGAGGGCCAGTTTCAGACCACCGTATTCCCGCACGTAGGCATGCGTTACAGGTGAGTCACTACATGAGAATGTGAGTACATGAGTGCGGGTGTGTTGTAGTCAAAGCGATTATGCTTCAATAAATTAAATATGTGAATTTGTTTGGTGAGTGATTTTAGTCTTTGTAGCTGGGATGAAAGGAACAATGAATGTTTAATTCAGTTTTACTTATTTTTTGCACTTTTATGCTTTCTTATTTGTGGATGTTAAAACAATTGCGCTCCACGAAACTCCATCCAGTATCTACTAGGTCACAGGTTCATATTGACATTAAAGACATAATGATATTTTCTACCAATGTCCACTTAGTAAACGTGGCACACTGTGATGTGGCTTCATGTGATATGAAAGCAAACATTTATTAAATGAGCCTCTTTAACTCAGAAAATGATTCAAAGACATAATCAAATAAATAGCTTACTAGTACACAGTTGAAATGAGGTGTTTTCTGCATATTGATGCATCACAATTATTTTATCAACATTAAACATGAGAATTTCCACTGAAAATGAAATTGGTTTGCTATGTCACCAATAAATATTAATATACTGTTTATGGCTTCTTTAGAATTATTGACTTAAAATATATATTTTAGTAGTGAGAGGAGCTGTAGTAAGTTTATTGCAAAAGTCATCATTTTACATGAATCACAGAATACATGTAATATCAGAAAATTTGTGTGTATTGAAATATTCAACAACATGAAGTTTTTTAATCAAAAGTAATGAGACACTGTGTTTAGTTCAGGTCAAAGCTCACACAACTTTAATTACAACATTTATTACGTTGAACGCAAAAGAGCAACAGGGCATATGCGTCATATTAATGGTATAACAAGAATGTAGTGTGAATGAGCATATCATGTCCTGTGTCTAGCACCGGAGCATAGGGTCTGAACAGCGGTAGATAAATGCGCATATGTTGCATGATTGTATTAGATCGATGGATCGACTTCAATAACTTTAACTGAAATCTAAGATATTACTCATTTTGAGCTGCTTCAACGAACATCAGACTGTTATTTCAATATTTTTTACTTAAACAAAAAATATCAGATTAAAATAAATATGCTCACATTATATATAAATATTTCAACTTTACTTCAAACTTAACCTAATTTTTAAAACTTTTAACCTTAAATTGCTACAGTCCATCTAAGCTTCTTTTCGTAGAATGGTTTTCACACGTTTAATTTGCTTCTTCCATATATAAAGATTTAAAATAAAAATAACACGTTCTAGCTTTATTCGAATAACTTTGGAGTTTAACACCCTCGACATCATACAAAAAATCAAGTATTCATGGTTGAATAAACACTGAACCAGCATAACTTAAATAACTTCAAGATGAAGTCACAAGATAGAAAAACTATATGTTGTTATCCCACACCGAATGTACATCCATATTTATTAAGCAATAATGAAGATGGCTGACCCTTCTGGTTATTAACTCAACGACAATGAGTCGCAAAACGAAATAGCGTAATGAAGCAAGCCAAGCGAGCGAGTGCGTTATCCCTTGCAGGTGGGTTCAGTAAGCCAGCCAGCCAGTTAGCCAGGAGCAATGGCTCCAACAAATGTTGTTTCGTACATAAATTGCTAGTTGTTAATGTTAACAGACTTTAACCACAGCTAAGGTGAGCTGAAGTATGAATGTGTTTACTAAAGGGAATACAGCCATTGTGGGCACCACTGCGTATACGCAACATTGTTGAACAAATGTGCGATCACATACAATGAATGTTACTGCCTGTGTAAATTATATTGTGTACTTAATTCCCTTGATATATTTCGAACACGACACGGATGTACGTTCAATCACCTTTAAATTTACGAGTTGAAATTTCACGCCAATTAAACCCTCTCTCGCTCTCGCTGCTCTCGTCAGTATTGGAGGTATCAGTTTTGTAATAAACTAAATAAACTACTTTCGCCATGTTAACTTGGTCACTTTGGCAGCAGTTTGTTACGTTACTTTCAGCATCAATTGCGCCTGCCCCTAAAAGTGTGCTTTAATTAATGTTAACCCAGTTAAAGTGTCAACTTAAACGTCAATTAACTGTCGTCCTTGATATACTCGATGGCAGCACTGACTCTTCGCCTGTGCTTATGTGAGCGTGTATGCGTGTTGATTAATGAATTGCTCTTTACAAAGTTTTTCCATTTCGTTTCGTGGTTGTCTGTTTAGAAAGAAAGCGTTTAATATTTATTGCTCACCTGTGCCAGCAGCGCACAACTATTTGTATATGCCTGCTCAATGGTATAAATGCATATTCGTTTACTTGCTCGTCTTTTTTAATTTCATCGGTGAAATATTGCGTGACGTTGCTTCATTAGTGCGAGCTAAAGTTCGTAAACATTGGGGCCAAGTCAATTTCGCCCTGTCGACAAATCAAAGACATAATTGTCTGGCATTCCAAACGAGTGTGAAAGCTTGATAGATTGATTGATATGAAGGAAAGTGGAATAATTAATAATAAAGCTGCATGTAAAGGAAAATTATAGGAAATGTATGACAAACGAATTGTAAGAATTGTAATTCAGGAATTATAACGGATATGACATAAAAAATATTAATTCATGCTAATGTTTCATATTAAAGGAAATTTCAAAATATAAATAAAAAATTAAAAATATATATATTAGGGTGGTACCAAATACCAAAGACATTTTTTTACAAAAAATTGTTTAGGTATTTTCTAATATATGTATATGCGAAATACCACAATATTGCACTATTGATTTTAGGTATTGATGACTAAAAATATCATAAATTTCCATCCAAGTGATATCTAAGGGGCACCTTATATTTAATATATAAAACATTTTATGTTGATAAGCTCCACGAAACCACTCTAAGCCATATTTATCTAGCAATTATTATTTATAATTATTTTTGGCGGGAGAGTTCCTTCCCAAAAGAAATGTAGCCATCTATTTCAAAAGAAAGCAGCAATAAATCCTGCACATAATTAATCATTCAACAAATGTAGGCAAATTTGTCAGGAATACAGCGCGCACGGCTAGCACACGTGTCACTTATTTGTTTATTAATAGTACATTACTCGGCATGCGGTCCAATCACAACTAACAACTGACTGCGTTAACACATTTTACTACTCAAATTCAACAAACAAGGAAAACTTTGCGGTCCACCCTTACACGAGTGAAAGGAAATTATACGAGATAAATCTGGCTCTGGTCGCTGGACAGTAAATAAAATTAGGCGCTCAACATGACAACTAAATCCGCGTTTCAACTTGTTCTTTAATATGTAATTTGGTGGGTCGCCCTCGCATGTGAATTGCTTTCATTGCTGACGCTTCCGGTGCGGCTAATGCCAGCTGATTTGTTTAGGTTTTTGTCATCGGCAGTATGTTTTCTCTCATTATTTCTGGGTACATTTGTAGCGTAGGTCGCACAACATGACAGCCTTCACCGCATGGACTCCCGTCCTCCCCTCCAATTGAATTAGGCTGCTCTGAACTCGTGTGTATATAATTATTTAACTGGGTGTATGTGGGTGCAGATAAGTAGGCCCGATACTCCTAATGTACCGCTATTTTTAGCAGCGATAATCGATGGTGAAGGCAATTAGTAGAGTGGAAGTCGGCGTCCAGGAAATGGTGTGTCAAGGCTAATTGAGGCCGGCATTGAAGGCCAGGACATTGTGGTGTTGGAGTTGGGGCTTATGTTAATCAAGATTAAGACTTTGGGATTATTGTTGCAGAACTACGAAGAATTAATGGTTACTTCAAGCAGATTGTTGTAATTATTTTTCCTTGCAGTGAATGTCGCTATGTTCATGTCTGTGTTTGCTTTAGGTAATTGATTTAATTGTTTTCGATAATGAGGAAATTAGCTGTGGGTCAAGGTTCCCAAATAAACTTACTTTATGTGTAATTTATTTATTTGAAATTATTTCATCAGCTCGTCGCCCTTACCATTATAAATTATTAACATATACATAGCTGCTCAAAATAATACATATTTGAAGAACAAATCTTTTTAATCGTGAATTCCTAATTATATTTAGTTGAATCGATTGATAATTAAAAAGATATGGCAATTTCATATACTGAAATCAAAAATTGTAGCCTTCTTCTTATCTTAAAACTTGTCTACGAATATCAAGTTCTTCATCAGCTTCTTTTTCACTTAATAGCTTGACCGATCTGAAAATCCTTTTTTTCTAAATCATTATTTGGTGGTGAATTTTCGAAATGTAAATTCGAGACAAAGTGGATGGATGAACGTAAATTGCGGAGCTGTTCTATTCTAGAAGTCACTCTTTAAACTCCACTTCCATTTATATCCTTAACATTTGCTACATTTTTTCACTAGTTGCCTCATAAGCTTTTCGTTTGAAGCCAATACATAACAAAAGGCAGAGCTAATTGGAAGTCCATTCACAACGGCGACGACTACACAGATCAATATCACAGCATTTATTTGAACCACGAGCATTTCAGTTTGTGTACGTGTCTCGCATGTCCTCCTGCCGCCCCGTTGACGCCTTCTCTTCTTGCCTCGCATCCGCATTAAATTCACTTTAATTATGTGACCCGAAATTGTCATTAAGTCTGGAATAAATGCGATGCCAAATTGACACACCTTAATTGACGCCGATGTCCTCTCATAACAAATACACAGCAGATATACAATGCTCTGCACTCAGCCCACACAGATACGACGTCTCTTCCTATTCGTGGTGGAGCGTCTATTTGTGTCAGTCGTCTGTCGCATTTGCAAAATAACTCGACTTTGTGACATTGCCGGCAATTGGAATTGTCAGTTGGACGATTGAAGCGGCACATTTATAATATCTCTGTGGGTAGGGACACACATACAACCGCTTTACGGACGTTCGCAATGCAGATAGTGGCTCTCAACGGCAAACAGGAAAGCTCGCAATGCAATATAAAATTATGAGGCTTAACTACTCGTAAATATGTATAAGCTCACATTCATGATGGCAAATTGAGGAGCTTACGCTTAAATTGTTAAAGGTTTAAACGATGTTACGAGCTCATTATTTCATAAACTCTCAGTACATAACCGAAGAAATTATGATATTATGAACGATTTATAAGTTACTTATATATTTTCTGAAGAACACGTTCTCCTCTATATCTTTTCAGATTTCTCCTTCATTTTGCTCGTTTTCATTGTTCCTGTATTTCTTGACCAATGGCGACTCGGACTATTATCGGCGCTCTCAAAGTCTTCAGCCCGCTGGGTCACTTCTCCATATCCGTCTCGCCGCAGTGCCGATGCAACTATGGCTGAGTGCATTCATTGCAGTCGCCCATTCAGTGTTCTTTGAAGTCGCCTCGGACAAGGTGAGGCATAAAATAACCGAAGCGTCTGAACAACGATAACAGCGACTGTGGCTGTTGTGAGACAAAAATTGGAGGAAATCGTCTGTTCGTATTGATTCTGGTTGGTTGCTCCACAGTAAGTCAATATGAAGACACAGCCACCAATGTCCTGAGCCATGATGGTGTCCGGCATCATATCAAATATCTTCCGTCCGTGGTCTACACCACCACTGCTACGTTCGGGTAAAATGGACGACAATCGCCGTCATCGACGAAGTCTGAGGAGGATGTAATCGACAATGAGGCCTTTCAATATAGCTTGGTCGCGATAAAGCAGATAGTTTCTTGGCGGGGCTAGATCAGACGAACATCCAACCGAGCTCACGTGGATTACTCATCTTCGTCGACGACGACCAGCAAGACAAATGGATACATGTTCCCGTTTATCGTCCAAAACGAATGCCGCGATGTGGTGATGACTTGAGTTGATGTTGAGTCAAGTCATTCTGACGGTTTATACCGCATTGATCCGGAGAACCGTTAAATGAACAATTTTTTTTTGTTTGTACTAACTATATTAACATTATATTATAAACGTATATCCTTGCGCATGGGCAAGCCTCACTTTTTGTATGTTGTACAATAAATAAAGGTTTCATATATTGATATACAAATAAATGTAAGCATGTATATGTATTGGAAAAACAACAAGAAGTCGTCTGAGCCTCCAGATATGCACCACTCTAGAAGGCTTTCCGATAGAATTTAGTCTAAGGGATCTATCACATCGCGGATGTCAGGTTTGGGTCCCCTTGCTATTAGATATTTCGCTGGAGATTCTACGCCATGTCTGTACAAGTAGTTCATCTATGGCAACATTCAATATTGAATGTTTCTGCAACATGTTACCAACAACAAAAAGTTGCGCAACATTGCTTTGGCAGTTAATGTTGAGACAGCGTCAAAAAAGACTTTCGCTTGACAACATGTTGCGATAGCCAACGAACCATTGGAGCGCAGTCAGCGCCAGCGACGCGGTTGAATGGAGCTCATTGCACCCACCTTGGGCCTATAGGTCTCGCATTCAAAGTTGACGAGTGCGTGAGTGTCACACACGCTTGCAGTGGAAGTTGCAGTTGCTTTGGATGATTCGGTTTTATTTCGTTTGTGGTGAAAAAAGAATTCAGTAGAAATTGCTGCGGTTCTTGTGATTTCTGTAAATATAGTAAGTGGGTAATGCTACTAGCATTTTAAATTATTAAGTAACTATGAGGCAATTTAAGTTGGAGGCTAGGCATTTAAAAAATACAATTGAATTACATTTGTAACAAAAAACTAAATCATTTGGAATTGGGTTTTTTTTTTAAATAAAAAAAAAAAAACAACAAGTAATTTAAATAAAACAGATAAATAAATTTTAATTTTAATTAAATCAACGATGATAAAATATTATTTATTAAATTCACTGCAATCGCTACCTCAGTGGGAATGCCATTGCTGTTGTTGCATTTTATTATCTCATTTATAGTCGGTTTTTGTTGAGTTTTAAACGCACATATAGTACATATAAATGCAAGCATAGACATACACACAGTTATGCGTGGCATGTGCAGCCGTTGCTACTGTGGCAAGCAGCGAAGAGCACAAAAACAGCAGCGTGGTTTGTTGCCAATTGCATCGTGGGGAATTTATTTCGTTTTATCTTTTTTATTTTTATTCCTCAACGCTGCGTGTCTTTTGTACATTTGTTGTTGGCAAATGCATTGTGCTGCGCGCACACCCCACCTGATGAATGGACAATCAACAGCTGCGGAGCTCGCCTGTAGTTGTTTATGCAAGTGGATTAAGTTGTAACTTCTGTCTCATATTTTGCATGCGCCGGATAGTTCTCCACTCTCTGGGCAGTATTATTGTAGGTATGTATGTATGTGTGTAGTTGGATAAGTCTATATGTATTTCCTTTTATTTCATTTTGTTTTGATTTTTATTTATTTAAGACTTTTTATGTGGCACGTGTTTACTGCTGCTATTGCCGCGCCATTACTCGTTCAATGTCAATGGAAAAATAAAAATAACAAATGTATTGATTTCAGCGTCATTCTGCCACATTCATTTAGATTCGTTCGTGCCTTTCTAGAGTTGTTGGTGTTTTTGGGTAGTTCGCCATATCGTTCTTTGGTGATTTTTAAAAAATAAAACAGTTGTACTAAAAATATTTGTAGTTTTTATAAATGTTTATACTATTTTCGTGTACCTTGAATTATTGCTTTTGAAACTTATTTGATCCATAATACTGGCTCCTGATCTTAATTAGCATTGTGAGAGACCTGATCTTGGTGATAATTTCACAACACAGTACTCTGGAAGCAGAAAATTAATTCTGGTAAAAGGGTTTCAGAATGAAACTAACAACGGATTAGAAACAATCTTGAAATTTATTATTACAAACGAAGATCTATAAGAAACTCCATTGAGAACCTTTAACCAAATCCTTCAGAACAGATTCAAATCAGTAGCTTAAAGCTAAAATTGAAAATATTTCCATTTAACCTTCAAATCACACAGAATTTTCCATATAATTCATGGAGAATGAGCTGCACAGAAAAGAAATCAGAACATTTTTAGCTAATGACTGAGAGGTGGACATTTAAGCAAGTTGCCTTTTGTGAAGGCAAAACCATTAATTAAAATTGTGTTTGTGTTTCTTTCAATTATTTCCAACATAACAATTTACTTTTGGAGCCACGAACACCAACTATTTACTGACAGTGGCCCCTAGGCATATTCCACTGTCGCACAGTGGTGCCAAAGCGGAAAAAAAGGATTTTTTTTATCATTCCAAATTTGTACCATCTTTTCAATTTAAGCTAAGAACTAATCAAATAACATTATCCGAATACTTGGGCTTGATATATTCAATGGTTTTTTGTTGGGAGAGCTTCAAAGTCCAACAAAGTATCAACGCAAAGTTACTCAGAAAAATGTGATGAATATTGCAAAGGTTTAAACTCAAAAGTTAACCATAAAATAGCAATTGTAAAGTTTTTATTTATTAAAACCAATGTTATAGATGTGATTTACATCATCAAATGTATACTTTCTTTTTCAAGATTTTTTTTAATATGATGTTTTTTCATGGTCCAAAAAAATCATATATTTCACAACTTCAACAGAATATAACTATTGTGCGCAGGAGCGCGCAGGTTAGCCACTTACACAAAATAAACTTTAAAATCTCCTTAATCGATAGAAAAAAAAATCAGCTGCAATTAGCTGCCAATTCATGAGTTATTAGCATTTTAATCTACTGCAACTGCAACTGCGTTGTTTGTTTGCTTGATTCGTTGCTTTGTTTTTTTGCCTGCTTCGTTGTTTTGTTTGTTTTTTTTTGATTGTTCGGTTTGTTGCTTTGTTGTTATTTTTTGGAGTTGTCTCTCGTTATACAACAACAACAAAATACTAGTTTAGATGCATTATATTATTTGAACTATCTCCTTGGGAATAAATCTTGATGTAGTGAAGCAGGGACTGGGTACGACAAATGATGGCAATACCTCACGAAGACTTTTTGAGAATTCTGCTAAAACTGCCGATATTGTTGGCGTTGACGAAAACCTGATACATAGATTTAAAATAATATTAAATACAATCAATAGTCAAGCAGCAATAGTTCCTCAAAAATTTGAAATTTATTGCATGAAAACTGCGAGGTTATATGTCAGCCTTTATGAATTTTACTATACGCCAATGACGGTACATAAAGTTTTAATGCATGGAAATAAAATTGTTTCATCCTCTATTTTAACATTGGGCATGCTATCAGAGGAGGCTCAAGAAGCTCGCAATAAAGATTACAATAAATATAGGCTTAATCATTCTAGAAAATGCGACGGAATTTCTACAAATCAAGATGTAACGCACTTGCTTTTAGCTTCATCGGATCGTTTTATTAATGGTTTCAGAACAAATCCCCAAAATAAAACTTTAGAATTGGACGATGATGTTAAAAAATTACTTGTTGAATAAATAATTAATAATATATGATCATTTTTGAATATTTATTGGTTATGTTATATGGGAGGTGGGCGTAGTTGTGGGCGGATTTTAACAACTTTTTTTTTCATCTAATTTGGCAATATGAGAGATGTGTGCCAAATTTCAAAGCCCTACCTCGATTCCTTCTATTTTTTGCCGCGGCTTGTATGAAGCGGCACCACTGTGTGTCGTACTGGTCGTACTTCAAAAGCGTTGCTTCATAGAAAATAATTGCGTGCGTATGACAGAACACGAATATAGCTCAGTACCATTAATGCTACCCTCATAGTGCAGCGAAGAATTTATCGTCTTAGTTTTTACATTCTGAGTATTTTAGTTTATACATTACTTTAGCTGAATATTTTACAAACTACCTTATTTTTCATCAGCACAGTTACTGATAATACAGTAACACCCAAGTCGATCTTAGTTACCTTAAAACTGTTATCGATAACATTTGAGAGATAGTCAGCGGTTGCCTGCAAAAATTAAACACGATCCTTTTCAACTTTCTCTCCTGTACTGAGGATTTTTTCTACCCATAAATAGCAGATCAGCTGAAGTTCAATACTCTTCCCATATCCTATCGTGAGTAAATTTATGACCTCGAAATTTTTATAAAAAACTGAGAAGAAGAATAGTCGTGTTCTCACTTCACTTCGACTCCTCTCTAACTTTAGTCTCTTGTGGCTTCGTAGATTTTTCGTGCATAACGTTGACGTTTTCATTATATAAACTCTCTTAATCCATATTGCAGGCTTCCTTATTTTAGCAGTTACATATTTTATTGTTGTTCTTGTTATGTGCTGATGGTTACATGCAATTCTGGTACAGCAGGAGTCGACTGAGTAAACACTGGCGGCGGAGTTGTTGTGCTGGGAAGGAGAGCACTATTGTAGCTAGCTTGTGTACTTACTTTCTGTTCGCAATCACTTCAGGGATTATTACACAACTGTAGATGGAACTTGAAGTAATATATAACTGTGAAATGCGTCTCAACTATAAAAAAACACATTTGCATAACTGTAATTGTGCAGATTTCACGCAACTAAAAGTTGCTTGAGAGTTATGCGATTTGTTTTGGTTACGTGACGAAGTGAGTTTAGTTAACAGGCTGCCTTTTTCTTATAAGACACCCCTAAAGGAGAAACTCTCAAATCTACACGATTTGAATGGTAATTCTTTCTTTCAGGCACTGCTTGCCTGTATTCCCAAATATTCCAGTAATATGCTTATAAATAATTATTTATCTTCATTTTCCAAAGTAACTTAACTTGACTTAAGCTATTACTGTAGCGGTACTGACGATTCGAGACTATAAGTAATTGGCTCAAATAGTCATAAAATAAATATAAAGGATGTACTGTGCGGCTGAGGCAAAAGGCGCAAATTATTTAATGCTTTTAATAAGTACAGTTAGAAATAAAAGTTAATAAAAAGCTCTGAAATTTAATATCCGGAATTCTTGTTGTTGTAAGTTTTCACTACGTTTGACTTGTTTCCTTGCGAACTTTTCGCTATCAAATGTCGAAGAGCATAGAAAATAAGCCGTGTCAGAAGTTAATGGCACAAACATTGAAAAACATTTAAAATTTCCAACTAGTTTTCCACACATACATACACACACGTGCAGAGAGTTGCTATGCTTGTTATTACTGTTAACAATTGCCCAGTGAACGTTTAAGTAAGAAGAACAGCCACTGAGAACAGGGAAAGTCCCAGCGATTATTCTTAATGATAAACGTAGCTTACTCGTACGTAATGATGAAAAAAAAGCAAAATTAAGGTAAGATTAGAAAACTTTTTTTTATTATTTTTGACGTTAAATTTGTCTTTGTCCCCCTCGCCACTTAATTTTATGATAATTACGCCTTCGTATTTGTAACTAAAGCCATCGTCGGTTGTCGTCAATTGTCCCACTCCCAGGGCCACAGCTTGCTTGGCCACCCTTTGAGTCATACTCATCTTGATTGTCATTACGCCTGCTTAGTGTAATCATTGTATGCGAAATATGTTTCATTTTGTGTTCTTTTTTGTTATTGTTTGTGGGCGTTATTACCAAACAGCTTTCATAATAGCCATTGACATTGGACGCAACATATGTGACGCAGATACAGTTACATTCACACACACATAAGTTGTAAGCCATAAACTTTAGTGGCAGGCGAAATACTCGTTAAGCAAGTGTGCCCAATTCTATGGCTGTGTGTGTATATGTGAGTCAGTGTATGCTTAAACGCGGTAATATTAACGCCTACTCATGCAATTATATCGAAAGAGTTGTGTTTCTTTAACGCCATAAAAATGTGTCACGCTTGAGGAATTATGTAAAGTGCAACACGTAACGGTTTCTATTGTCGCCAAGTTTTTACGTATTCTTCGCTTTTGTATTATGTTTCATATTTTATAATTCTATTCTCTTCTGACGTTAACACTTAACTATGCGCCCACACATATTAATTTCACACACCAAAATGAGAACAAAGAAAAACTCCTTTGATAAACAAAGCGACACTTGCTTTCAGAGAAATTGGTGTCAGTTTACAAATCTTCGTGAATATGTGACGCATTTGGAATGTATAATATGCTAAATAATTGCTGTTTCTCTTGCAATTAACATTGATTACATAGCAGCTCCTCGAGTGGTCGAACGATCGAGTGGATGAACGATCGCCTCCAACGAATGCAATTTTCTTTTCTAAATTTAAAAAAAGCGATCGGCAAGGAAAAGTGAACTTCAGTGATCATTAACTTCACTTCACCTCAGTGTTATTATCTAAGACTCTGTTAGCAGTCTCAGGCTGATCTCGTGACTATGAGGTAATCTTCAAGACTTCTTGAAAAGAAAAGTGTTATTATATTGAGACTCTGTTGAATAGTGATGACTCTCTACACAAAATATAATTTTTTCTAAGTGATCTAGTGGTCCTCAAATTTTATCTAGCTTAGATATATAATATTGTAAATACAAAATTTTCACAACTCAAAAATTACAAAAAATGGGTATACTCCGAGAAATGGCTACGACTTTGATTTTTACATCATACAAATAGTTGTTAACTGTTCCTTCACTAAAAAGTACCGTTAATTTTCTTTCAGTATTTATAAAAACACTCGATTGATACCAGGACGGCTAAAAAGTTCGTCTAATTTTTACGAGAGGGCGCTACTAATTAGAATTTATATGTTCTGTAGTTAGACCTAACCTTCAAAACACAACTTCAGCCAAAATTTCTTTCGAAAGGCTCTGCTGCTTAAAGCTACCCAACTAACTATATTAGTACAATAAATACTACAGTTAATTGTGTGTCTGTCTTTACTTACTTGTGTTTATTTTTCCACATCGTGTTAATAATTAGTACGTGTCATAAATATTTCGATTTATATATAGAACCTTATTTAACGTCTCTTATTGTTTCACACCTTTCGTTCATAATTGAGTAGACAACAGACTAAATAGTTAAACAACTTATTTTTAAATTGATTTACATAAACTCTTTTATACCCAAGAACAATGAATACATTAAGTGAGGAACACATTGGACAGAGTCTACATCCAATATAAAAAAAACATTTAAGAATATTCTACGATGAAATATACATTGTGAAAGCATAGCTGTCAATCTGAAAATCTAATATAATTTTAAGTTGTCATGTCAATACATTTATACTGAATATGTTGATTCATTGTTGAGATCTCTTAATATAATTTGAAATTTGAAAATATGTTAGATATAGAGCATAATCCGAATCGTATTTCCGGATTTCGTTTGCGCCCGCAGTTGGGCTACCTTACTTGCGTGCGTTTATTCCCAGACGCACACGTGAGTAGGTGCGAAGGCAATATTTATTTATAAATGGCTATTCACCTGCTGTTAACACAGCTTAATCTACTGTGCATATAAAACAATTCACGTCTGATGTTTGTCTGTCTGTACAAGTATGTTTGTATGTTTGAGTTCACACACATGCAATTATGCAAATAAACAACGAAGGTGCCGCTTAAGGTTAAGAAAATATTTTTGTAGCACGCTGGCAGTCAGCGCCAAGATGCAACCACAAATGCGCCAGATATACATATACATATATGTAGAAATATAGAAATGTATATGCACATATAGCATTTAGCTATGTAAACAAACAAACATTGTACAGTTATAAATTTGTATTCATGCGATAAATTGTTGCTCTTGAACCCGGAAACTCTACATATTTCCTTTCCTTCATCTGCAATGAGATGCAAACGCAATTGCCCTTGCTAAAGTAACTCCGAACCGAAAGACATCAGCACAAGAAATATTTACATATTTGCAATTCGAATTTGCTCTAAATTAAATTAAATACCTTGCAGAAAATATTACTCATTCATTTGCATAGGAAATTTATATTCAAATTTGAATAACTGCGCTGTCCTTGTGAGGACGAAGTACAAAGCGGCACTCTTCTTATTTCATTCGTGAGTATATGTTGGAAGAGAATATAAAAATAATTGTTTTTTTTTTTTCAAATATCTTTTCTTTTGCCCAAGAATAGTTACAGTTATCCATACATACATGCTAATTACTTAAGACTTTAAGGTTACATAATGGGATTTTATAATTATATCACCATCATTACACAATACTTAATCTACTTATTATAGACTTTATGTCATTTTATAATCGCAGCTCGATTGCATGCAGCTCTATGTCTAGTGACATAATTGTAATATAAATTTAACTTCAAAGAACAACAAAAGAATGAGACATGTCATACCATCGAACTTCCATTTATAACCTGAGATATTATTAGCAATACAACTCAGTTGGTTTTCCCTAACTAGCAACCAATTTTTATTAGCAATTAAACTTGAAAGGGACTATTTTCTAGTACAACTGTTTTCTTACAAAACTTGAATATTTTAAAACAAATATCGCAACTAATTTCATGAAAGCAGCTGTATGAGTACACTTAATTTTTAACAATTAACCGTAATGCCCACCTAATTAGTAAAATAGTAAGGAGTTAATAGACCGAAAAAGGTTTGTAAAATTTTTCGAAAACATATTTTATAATAATACCAGTCGATCTTGAAACCAGCTTTAATTTTTCGATAGATGGCAATTCTGGTCCAAAAAGTGCTTGAAGTCCAATTTTCCACAACAATTTCAGGTACATTTCCTTAAAAGCATATATAGCACATGGTTTTTAATATTTTGATCGGTTCTGTTTATTATTACTTTGAATACCTTCCATTATAATTTTTACTTTTTGACAGTCCAGAAACCACATATAAATTGTAAATACATAGATGTAAGCGGATGTGGACAGAATTGTCGACGATTTGGAATATTGCCATCGGTGAAGAAACCCAACTTCAAGGAAGATATCCAATACACAAACGTATTCAAAACTAAAAGACATTAAACCACACTCTGATTTTAAAATAAAATTTCAATCACTAAATTATTACAATATCGATTATCTAGACTCTTTATTCAATTGTGTTAAAGGATTAAAATTAACAGACTAAAATTTATTGATTCCGCTTTGGAAGTCTTAATTTACAATTAAAGAATTAATTCCAGTTTTTTTTGAATAAATAAAAACAATTTTTGTCTAATCGAAATTGGCTTAATTCTAAGTTTCCCACTTCTATGACCTCGAAAAAGGCAATCGACAAGCCGAAGCAACATTTTTAGTAGAAGTGAATGTAATTGTGCGCAACAACAATGGTTTCAAATAAAAAGCGATTCAAATGGCTGACTAATTATTTAGACTACTTTGAAATGGTTGAATTTTTTGTTTAATGATACGTATGTATGTGTAAAAACTCAGAACGTAAATGTGTAATTAGAAACGAAAACAGAATTTAATTAATTATCTATAACACAAATTTAAAAAATACTAATACATACCAATTACCGTGGGATAAGCCTCCTCAACATCGCGTATAAGGTTCTGTCGAGCGTATTGTGTGAAAGACTAAAGCCCACCGTCAACAAACTGATTGGACCTTATCAGTGTGGCTTTAGACCTGGAAAATCAACAACAAACCAGATATTCACCATGCGCCAAATTTTGGAGAAGACCCGTGAAAATAGGATCGACACACACCATCTCTTTGTCGACTTTAAAGCTGCTTTCGACAGCACGAAAAGGAGCTGCCTTTATGCCGCGATGTCTGAATTTGGTATCCCCGCAAAACTAATACGGCTGTGTAAGCTGACGTTGAGCAACACCAAAAGCTCCGTCAGGATCGGGAAGGACCTCTCCGAGCCGTTCGATACCAGACGAGGTTTCAGACAAGGCGACTCACTCTCGTGTGATTTCTTTAACCTGATGCTGGAGAAAATAATACGAGCTGCAGAGCTAAATCGAGAAGGTACAATCTTCTATAAGAGTGTACAGCTACTGGCGTACGCCGATGATATCGATATCATCGGAAACAACACCCGCGCCGTTAGTTCTGCTTTCTCCAGACTGGATAAGGAAGCGAAGCGTATGGGTCTGGTGGTGAACGAGGACAAGACGAAATATCTCCTGTCGTCAAACAAACAGTCAGCGCATTCGCGTCTTGGCTCCCACGTCACTGTTGACAGTCATAACTTTGAAGTTGTAGATAATTTCGTATACCTAGGAACCAACATTAACACCGATAATAATGTCAGCCTTGAAATCCAACGCAGAATCACTCTTGCCAACAGGTGCTACTATGGACTGAGTAGGCAATTGAAAAGTAAAGTCCTCTCTCGACGAACAAAAACTAAACTCTACAAGTCCCTCATCATTCCCGTCCTACTTTATGGTGCAGAAGCGTGGACGATGTCAACATCCGATGAGACGGCACTAGGAGTTTTCGAGAGAAAGGTTTTGCGGAAGATTTACGGTCCCTTAAACATTGGCAACGGCGAATACCGCAGAAGATGGAATGATGAGCTGTATGTGTTGTTCGACGACATAGACATAGTCCAGCGAATAAAAAGACAGCGGCTACGCTGGCTGGGTCATGTTGTTCGAATGGATGAAAGTGCCCCAGCTCTGAAAGTTTTCGATGCAGTACCCGCTGGTGGAAGCCGAGGAAGAGGGAGACCTCCACTCCGGTGGAAGGACCAGGTGGAGAAGGACCTGTCTTCACTTGGTATTACCAATTGGCGCCAAAACGCCAAAAGGAGAGATGCGTGGCGCACTGTTGTGGACTCGGCTATAACCGCGTAAGCGGTTTCTACGCCAGTTAAGAAGAAGAATACATAATACAGTATACTCTCGAAAAGTAAATCGATTGGTATTTTGGGTAATTTACTTTTTCGAATAATTTACTTTTCCAAATATATACATAAATTATCTGTTTTTATAATATTAAATGCATTTTTAAACTTAAAAAATTCATTCATTTATTCGCTTCAATAAAACATATGGATTTACATGAAAAACATATTTACATTTACATACATACATATGTATTTACTATGAAGAGAAAAAATCTTGAATATTCTTTTGTTTTTTTCTTTTGCAATATATTTTCTGACCATTTTTGTACGACAATTCAAAAAGTCAATTCAAGTAGGAGAGTTTATTTACTAAAAAGACGTGATAAACAAGAGAGTAAGTGTTTTTGCAACATCGTAAAAAACGCTGCTTGCTTCCTTTCGAATTTTTTATCACACTCTCTGAAAAGTAAATTAAAAAAAATTTACTTTTTCGAGGTGCATCTGTAATCTTAAAGGTGATTAACTTTTCCGCGATTATTTACTTTCTGAGAATTTACTTTTCGAGAGTATACTGAATTAAAATTAAGTTCACTAACTGATGATGAAAATGTCGGTTAACAAATCGTGACTTTCTAAGTGCGAATAAATGTTAGTATATAGAACAGTTTCTAATACGGTTGTTCACGGTTCTACGGTCCCTTAGTTTAGTCAATATGCAATTGGAGGCTGATCAATTTGCTAATTGACTAACTTAAACGGCACTCTGAAACACCCATTAAATGTCACATTTCATTATTAATATAGAAATCAGTAATAGAATAATTTCAATAGAAAATTCATTTGTTTTTACATTTAGTTGAAAACGCACTAACCGACTCAAGGTGACTTGCATGAAATGTCTCAAAGTGTGAAATTTCAATTAGAATTGGCTTCACTTAGTAATTACATTCAATAAAATGGGTGTATTTGTACTGTGTTGTTGTTGTTCAATTAGTTGTTATTAGCATGCCTGTGTGCGTGCGTGTGTGTTTGTCAGTGTGCTCATTGATTAGCTTTGCATGAAATTACACATTAAAAGCGAGTTGAGCTAATTAGAGCCCCCATGGCGCAGATATCTAGTATGTAAATGGTGTGCAGGTTGAAACAGTTTCAATTTACATTTGAAACACATTGCTAGAGCGCAGTTAAGACAATGCTAAAACAGTTTTTTTATTTGGAAAACTGCACTTGTGCTATTTAGATAGTACTGAAATATTTTTAAATATAAAGCTTATAGATGAGTTTAGTATATTCACAGTACCATTTAGTTTTAGAACATCATTAATTCATTAAACTAATTAAATTTATTATTTATGCCTCAAATTGAAGTTAATTTCGAGCACCTGCTGTGCTAATGTGTTATAAATACAGTCACTTCCTCTTTTTTCATTTACTTACTACATGCACCGAACGGCGCACGCATGACTTCAGTTGATCAAAGAATAGCAAAAGAAGGGGCCCCTCGAAAAGATCAGCAACAATCAGCTCGCGGCGAACAGAGAAGTGACGATAATTCCCCGCATTTGTGTGATAAAAAGGCAGCAAGCAGGAAGTTATGCAGACAACGGAGTAGTGCAACGAAACGGAGAAGAAGAAGAAACGATGCTGGTTACATTATTAATGATGATGCAATTGTTGGATAATTTGTTGTAAAATGCTGTTGTTGTAACTGCTGGACACAATGGGGCATAAATGGGAAGAGAATAAGTGATGAATGTAGATTATTAACGTGTCAAGTTCATGTAAACTGATCCGGCGGCAAGAGGATGGGAAGTAAGTGAAAGACGATGCGAGATAGTGACAGAACCCAGTTGTTGAAGAAATACAACTATGTAAAATCAACTGTATGGCATCAAGCATATTGAATATCTCTACTCTATCAAAGAAAGAGTAAAATAATTACATATTTTACTCACATACTAGGTCACCACCCACTTTTGTCTCTTTGAACACATCTAGAAAAAACACCCAGAATTTTGTATTTCGATTGGAATGTAAGGGAAACAGATTTGGTTTTGCTAAATGCAAACTTTTGTTATGATTTAAAATCAACGAAGTTCATACCGAAAAAGTTGCTTTTTTAATTTTAGAAATCTATGAATTTCACTTCTTTGAAATGAAATCATGAAATTATTGTAGGTAATTACTTAATAACTTATAGAATGGTTGGCAACACTGAATTTAACTTTAACTTGTGGTGTAATGTGTTTATTGGCCATTAATTCGTGAAATATTGAAACAGATTTTATGTAAATCCTCCCCCTCCTACAAAATGGAGAAACTTTATGTATCCCTCCCACATGCACACATACATATGTATATGGTAAAGCCTCATACACATATGTACCGTAGCATTGCAAAATCAGCGCTGAATTCAATCGAAACTTTACTTAATCTCTACTAAGACTCGTTCCACTAAACTAAATCTCCCCTCGAAGCTTGAAAGCACACACATTTCAAGCGAATGCCGACGCATAATTGAAGTGAGAGCAAAAAAACCAATAAAAAAATACAAAATGCATCAAATAAAACTACAGCAAGTGTGTCGCAGCCGCAACTAAAAGCAACTCCCAACAAATAAATGCATAAAACAACAACAAAACCATAAGTGGTAAGGAATATATGTATACTCATAAGAGTAAATATTTTTATATGATACAAGTGTGGGAATATGTTTGTTAATATGAAAATGCTATTTTGCCACGCAACACTGTAGCCATAAGGAAGCAACAAGCATGTAAGAAAGCAAGCAGGCGGCAACATAATAAAATTTAACATGAATACACATAACATGAAACTTAATGGCATTAAAGTTACAAGCAAAAACTTTACGCACAGCCACACCTACAACCACACACACGCGCTGGCAACAGCATCCGCTTTGACACAATGAGTGACTGCTGCGGGCGATGTGACGTACATTTCATCAAAATGTCTGTGTGTGTTTGTGAAGGAAGTAAGGAAGTTACGAAGCGGCAGACGATGCTGTAAACTGGGAGTGATGAATGTAAAGTGACGTGAACCGGAAGCGTAAGTGCTCTCGTAAGTTGCGTTTGTCCACTGATGAGATGCATTTAACCAACATTTAAATAATAAAAGTATACAACAATAGCAATTAGCTTTTTTTTAATAAAATGCTTTTTTTTATTTTTCACACGAAGCAACACAGAGCATAATAGTAAGTGACAGCTTAAAATGGAGATATGTCTATAAACTTATATATTTAAAAAAATAATAGTTATATTACATAAAATGCTTTGAACAATGAGTCGAATTGATTTTGATTCTATCTGTCCATTATTCTCTTCCAACTTCAACTTGAAGAAAAATCCTTATGATGAAATGTGTACTCTTTTCTTGGCTGTTAATGCTTGACAAATTCAGCAGGATGATAATTGCCAATGGGTGGAATTGGACCAATGCCACACCCACAAAATAGTTTTGAACCTTTTAAAAAAAAATGCGGTTTAAATTTTTCGATAAACTTATATAGAAACCGGCAATTACTGCTCTAAGTTTAAAAAGAGCTCAGCCATAAAGAATTGAAGGTATGTTCGGAAGATTACGAAACGTTTGAGCTTTATATCTGCGAATGGTGCTCAATCAGTGTTGAACTATATTCCAAAACCTAGTGCTAAAGAAACACAAAATCTTTGTTAATGGGCCCATTAGGGCTACTGATTTCATTAGAATCAACAAAAAAATCATGTAAAAACAGCTTCACAAATGCGCTTTAAAATGTGAAATATTATAAATTAAAAACATTTTTTTATTTGTTTAATTCGATTTGATTATTTTACATTGAAATATAATATGTATATGTAGCCTCTCATTCATTTATCTCATGGTTTTAAGTTTATAATCAATTCATCAGAATGCTGCATCACACAATAATTTGAAACAACTCATATACACACCAACAACAACAACTGTCAGTGGACATGAATTGGCCTGACAGCTAAGTGCACACGGTGAGTGCCAAAGATTGCCAATTGTTGTCAGACGCATTCATCCGCTGTCTGTCCATCAAACGGCGCAGCAGCGAAATTAATTGAGATTAATTAAAATAAAGCCGAGCATTTTATTGGTTGACATACAATTTAATCGCGATAAGTGCTTCTGTGAGATGGCAAATTAGTGTCAGGCAAGAGAAAAGGGCTAGAGTGAGATCAAAAAGCTTCCCATTCACACGGTGGCTGTATATTCCCGTGTGTGAGGTGTGTAATTAAGGGCCGCATTTTGAACACTTTTAATTTATGATTGTACTTTTAAAGGCGAAAAGCGAATTTTTGTTTGCTCTCAACGCTCGGCTTGATTAATTAGCGTGTTTTCATGATTTCCGCATACAAAATAAAATTGATTTGTGCGCCTCGAGTGCGATCACGTGCATTAAGTGATAATAAACCGACGCGTTGGCTTTGGCGCAGGCGTTAAGCCGAATTACCGTAAATGCATTTAAATCAGATTATTGTATCTGGGCGAAAACATAGTTTGGCGTTGAAGCTGCCACAAACACACACATCACAAATGATTCAATAACGTGGAAAAGCAAATATTAATTGAAAATGCGCATAAAATGTCTCGGAGAGTGTGCTGTTAATTACATAAAGCTGATTTTAAACTTTTGCACTCGCACGTTTGTGCTGCGTGATTCGCACGTGTCGCCTGAATTGACATGAAATACAGTAATTTGTTCGATGTTTTCTACTTTCCGTCTCTTTTGGTGTTGTTTTGTATTATAAATAAGATAAATATTGTGGCCAGCGATAAACATATCCACTCAATTACCGCTATATTCGACAAATAAACATCAAGAATAACGAAAATTATTAGTTTAGTGTACGAACTTGGGGTAATTCATTGGCCGATTTTTCCGAAAACCTAAATTGATCTGATTTGATCATTAGTCTGACTCTCGCACGTCCCCTTACCTTGACGTCACATGAGCTGACTAGTCAAAATATAAACAAAACTCGGATGAGATTAATGAACTATGATAGGGCTCAATGATCTTTGTCAATGTAGGGGACATAAGGTCAGACATTTTTTCTCCGATTCCGATCAGATATCGCACTTTATACAGAAGTATTTACAACCTCGATTTTACTCATATTAAATATTCAAAAATCATTATCCTAACTCTACTCTCAAATTCTGAATTCTTATAGCATTGCTGCTCCTTTGAGGTTAACTGTCATTTGAATATGGAGAAGTACTTAATACAAGTGTAATGAGTCACAATAAAAACATTCTTATAGCAAGACAAATTATTTAACGAAGGCTGCAACCGAGCTTGTCCCTCCCATATTTATTTTATACATATATACGCGCTGCATGCATCTACCTCGACATTTTTAATGATGCCACGCGCTTTTTGTTTTTGACATATTACCTCACGAAATGAGCTCATCGAGCTTATTTATACCCATATACCAACAAACATATTTATATTATTATGTATGCTGTTATAATTATAGCGTCGCTTTGTAGCACAGCTTGACAATGGATGCGCGTGCAAACGAATTGGCTGCGTTTAAAAGCACCGAACGCAGTCTGAAAGTTACGCAGTTGAATTGCCACGCACGTACTGTACTCCTACCCACAGAAGAAAATACGTGGAAATGTTATTGTATGTGTCTGTGCGTTGGTTTGTCTTGCGGTTGCTCTCTTGTTCTTCTTGCTTTTATGCACTCGCTGACAGATCACACGCACACACACACGCCACAATTTCCCACCACGAACAAAGCAGTTAATAAAACTCGAAGCTTGTCACCGCGTTGAGGTCGAAATTGGCATTGAAGCTGTCTGCAGTGGTGGACCACAATGTACAGTTATCGATAAGGTGGTCCATATTGCACATTTGACCCTGAAAATTTTGACAGATCGTCGATATTCTGACTCTATGTTGAACCGGCAGTATAGTAGAGAAACAGAGAACGCAGTTTATATTAAAAGTCAATGAATGCAACTTAAGCAGAGAAGTGAAAAGCATGCAATGTGAGTGAATGCGGGTGATAAGCGCTGAAATTAAAATTTCCACAATTCCCGCACACGTACACACACACACACAAATACAAATGCTTGCATTTAATGCCTTCCATTGACACCTTCATCGCAAACAACAGTCAAGTATTCCAACTTTTGTGAAGATTAATCTGCTGTTAAGGCTCTAATTTGAACTTTTCTTCTGCAGCGTAAGAAATTAATCGGTTTACTGTGTGAGAGTGTGTGTATGTAAGTGTGTGGTTTGCTCTGCAAATGGAAGTGTGAAAATCTCGACGATCCACGCGGAGCTGTCAGCGAATTTATCACAAAGTCTTACGCAGTTTGTGTTTCTGACCGCTCTGCGGTTTGCCGGCTCTGGGTGCGTGTTCATTTGTGAAGTCTTGTGCACAACAAAAAATACAATTTATTTATTACGCAATTCTCACGCAATCCACAGCTTGAGAAATGCCAGTGTGAGTATCTCCGAGAAATACTGCTGTCTGTCGCACACAATTGATGCGGTTATTGAAATTCCTTATTTGAGGTCAGACAACAGACAAATCTCCGTCTGTCTCTTGGGCATTCAAACATTCTGTTATGCGTTGTGCTTGCTTCAGCACTGTGGTGAGGCGTTGTGGAATTTCAATATTATTTATTGTTTGGTAGCGTGGCACATAGATTTTTTGGTGACATTTATTGTTTTTAAGAAATAATATAAAAGTGTATTTCAAAACAACAACAACTTCTACGAAACCACTTTTTTTGCTTGGTCTCAATGTGATTTTTTGTTTAACTCTGACTTTTGTTAAGTATTTTAAAGCTGAATTGTTATTCCCATTCTTCAGATTGCTTGACTTAGATGAAGTTTCACTGAAAACTAATACGATTAGCTAAAAAAATTGGAGTCTAGACGCATATTGTATAGTCATATGGCCTTTGTTCTCTAGATTGGAAAAGTCGTCGAAAGTCCAACCAGTTGTTCTGGAGTTCCACTATGCTTTGACTTGTTATCCCTAAAAGGGAGTAGTACTAGTTATAAGTTCATCTCGATCGGTTAATGATTTTTTGTTTATTGATTCCATTGACTTTAACGTCTTGCAATTATTTAAAAGTCATTCAGTTCAATACCTTCTAACCTATGCACTTAATATTTACAAAAGTTTGATAAATTGATTAAGGATAATAGATGACTTAATGCAATAGTAATCTGTTTCGCACTTCTCACTTGCTGTTATAAGCCGAATATTCATTAACAGAGCCATCATAATGAAACAGAGTTCACTTGCCGCGGCACGTTGAGTAGAAAAGCGCAAATTAACAAGACGCAGAAGTGTGTGGAGTTGGACAAATAACTCTGATGCCTGCTTGCCAAAAGCTAAACGTAAACAAAAGTAAATAGTTCAACGGCCATGACTCCTAAAGAACAACAACAAAGGTAACATATGTTAACCCGCATGATAATAAATATGCTCACCCAACAATCGAACAAAGGCGAAGAACTGAGCCACATGAAGAGTGGCTTGTGACCACGTACGAGTATTCGTTGGCATTCTCACATTCAAATGACCCGGGTGTAGTCAGTCGGAATGTGTTACACACTGGTTTGATGACCTAGAGGTCATATGGGGAACATCTGTTGTTGTTGTTAAGAAGATGAGCATACTAAGACATAAATAGAAGCACAAATGTGAGAATATTAGAGCAGCGAATTGCTGAATTCTCGAAATTCAGGCCCACACTGTCAACACAAAAGTTCTCCAATACAAAATGAAATAAAATACATGAAAATTAATATTTTTATTGTAACAATTCAATTCAATTTAACTAAGGCATAAATCCTAGAATTGCAGATGCTTTATTTGATTCAAAATGCTTTCAGTACTACGCTTTATTACAGCTATATATTATCAAGTACGCAAAACACTGTAAATCCCCTAAAGACATGTCTCTTCCATTCACACACACAACCAATTTAAATTATGCTGTTGTTGTTATTGTTCTTTATTATTTTATTATTAAGAGTCAGCTTTAATTTAATGCATGTGAGTACTTTGCATTCTTACAACAACAACTCTCTCTACACATTCTCACACACACACAGTTTCTTACTTACCACCAATGGCAAGGTCAAGGACATTTGTGGCTTAACTAGCAGTGAAGTGATAAACTCTTTGAAGATAAGTGCAATAAAGCGATAAAACCGTTGTCTTATTTGCACTGGGGATTTGGTTATTTGCTTGGTGCATATTTTTCGAGGCTACCGATTAACAAGATAACACAATAAGGTGATAATTATCTGGAGTTTATTTTGGCAAAAATTGAGCTTTTTGTTTTCAAATGACCTTCAGAGTGTTTATCCCTTTACTGTTTTTGTTACATAAAGTTAGTTAATAATGTAATACACGTATTATTATAAAATTAAAATTTCCACTGAAACTACGAAAATTTTGCTTATAAAATCACATAGCTCATGGTGAATGTTAAAGTTCATATAAATAAATATTATTTCTTACGATTAAATATCACTATGCTATATTAAATAATAGTTAATTAACTTATAGTAATGGTCCATCATGTCAGTGAAATATTTTAAATCACCTAAAATAGTTTCTTGCCTTCTTAAATATGTCTTTATAATATATATATTTATTTATATATGTATATAAATTAATGCATTAAAGTTAGGTAAGGCAACGTGACGCTTAACCACATTTTATTGGTGTTGTTTTTTTGTTATATTTGTGCTTAAATTCAACCGCATTATCAGGTATTTACTATGCTAATTCATGGCAATTTTCGAGGTTAAATAGGGCAATGCGCCACAAAAGAGCACTCATACGCTATGGTACACTAAGTGTAAGCTTAGATAATCTGCAGTTATTTAGTGAGTTGTTTATCAAGCTTTTTTTACTTTTCGTAGTTTTTTACTCATGTGTCGTATTATATTCAACGGAATATCGGAATATTACTTATTTTAATTAATTAGAAGTGTTGAAATTCAATGAAAGATGCACCGAATATAAAATCTGTGAAATTCATTTTAATAAATATACTGACGAGCTGAATTTACTAATTAAAATACTATTATGTTACCATTAGGGCATTACTAATTTGTAAATATTTCAAAATAAATATTCATCAATCGCTCTCTCTCTCTCTCTAACTCTGTATTTATCTTCATACTCATCTTCATCTTTTGCTACTTCTAGCATCACATTGTTGACAAAGACGTCGCTTTAAACTGAGCTATAATATTCCGTCACTAAAAAATATTTCAGTATAAAATCTCATCACTTCTTATCCCGCACGGCAAACTCTCGCAAATTGTCTTTTGCAGGCCAACCAACTGTCAGCGGCAGCGTGATTACGCTCGGATAATACGACAACGCCATTAGGCTGAGCAAATGATCGCGTCATCGACACTCTCCACTGCGTCAATGCTAACAACGTCAGCTTTAAATATTAAATTCTTTGAGTGAATTAAAAAGCAAACAAAAATAAAATAAAAATAAAAAAGAACACACACAAACACTCTTTGCTTTTCACTTTATTGCTCTCGAGCACTTTCACTCCATCTTCGCTTCGGAAATTGTTGACCTACACTTCAGCGTAATGTCTTTCTATTTGCACTGCAAAGCATTACCGTTATCCTTGACGTCTGGTAGTTAAAACCACCTCACTTCGAAGCGCATGGATGGCAGAAACGTTTCAAATCGCCACTTTCAAGGCTTTTAGGTCATTGATACAAATGTCTAGTGACCCATCCATTTTGTTCTGCTATTAAATTTTTCATGTCTTTTTTCACGTTTCGGATATAGATTAAGTTACTTATAGGTTATTTCTGCTATTTGGTTTCTTTAAACTTTAAACTAAAACTTTTGATTTAAAAATTGTGTGGTAGTCTAAAAGTAGATACCTAGGAGTAATAGAATTACAAGGAACCGGTTAATGAATCTCGAAACATAACCTAACCTAACCTGCTGTAATTATATTCCCAAATTCAAATAATTATTCACTTCCTCCTCGGTTTTTTGATATTTCAAATTCTAAACTTAAATTCACAAAAATATTTTCAAACAGAATTAATAGTGTGATGATGTACAAAACGACGACTTTCCCAGAGCAATTATATTATATTTATTTCCAATAAATCGCCTCCATTTCATTTTGCTCAATGACTTTCGGACCATAAGTTCTCGGATGTTATTTGTTTGCTGCCAAAAATATTTGTCTATTTAGTGCCAAATATCTGCATTCATGTGAAATGTCCTTTGTGAGGAGAATACAGGCGACGGGACGCCTACGCAATTACCAACACTCACTCACATACATATTAAATCTATTGTGGGCACAAGTTGGTGATCAAATATGGCGTCGGATAAATGACAACGCAAGAATGCCAAGTAGGCTAAGCACACACATACAAGGACATATGTGGAGCCCCGGTAGGAAGTACGAGCAAAGTAGTTAGGGAAAATACTAAAATTTCCTAACTGAAACTATTTTATTTGGAACTGATCACTACTACTAGTCGGATATCTCTGATCTAACAATTATCAGCCCGTAGTACAGCAGTACAAGAAAAATATCAGTCAGTTTTGTGGACTAGTTGGGCATATGTTTCATTCTCTCCTGTGTTGATTACTCTCCTGGAATACTCTAGAAGATTATACTCACACACATCCTCTAAAGCCACTTGTGCATAAACAAAACCCCGCAAAATGCTAGAAAAAAATTCAATGACATACACTCATACACTAGGTACTCGTACACTTTATGTGCGCTTATTTACATACGTAAATACAAATATGATTACAAAAGCGAATCTCACAAGCGCAAATCTATTTATTCTTAGATATATGTATGTGTTCATATAAGAAGACAACAACACCTCCAAAGTCAGCTTTGGACGGCCATTGACCACTTGGGCAGTGCAATGAAATCCCAGTCACTGACTTAGAAATAATTTCGGTTAGCGAGTTGGGCCAAGAAATTATTGCGACACACACTTTCGTTGTTCAGTTACACAGCGGGGTAGGGGATCGTAATGCAATTTAGGGACTATTGCAGGGACATTAAATAGAATTGTAATAAATAGGACAATTTGGTAAATTAGCAAACATAATTGGAAATACATGAGGCCTTTTAAGCTTGTGTGATTCGTGGATAAGCTTAGGGAAGAAGGAAAATTAGGCAAAGATGGTAGAAAAACAAAGGCTCTTGTTGTCTCTTTTTCATTCTTGTGATTTTGATAAATACAACAAATATAATTTTTTTACTTATAATTTTGTCTAAATTATTTGTCACGCTTTTGAAAATGCTATCCTAAAATCAAATAAAATTATAAATAAATATCTATTTTAGTAAAGAAGACGGCTTTTCTATATTTAAGTTGCCAAACTCTTATATTTAAATTAAATTAAAATCACTTAAAATAGAAATTTTGTTCTTGACATTTGCATGAAAATTAACTAATCATTTTCCACATTTAAAATAAATAAAGGAAATATGCACTATATGTACTTAAACATACATAGATCATAAAGAGCAATTATTACGTAAAACGTGACTAAAAATAGCAAAAGAAGAGCCTGAAAACAAAGCTCATTATAAGCACTTTGCCTCAAAACCAAAATGCAGCAATTGAGCCTGTCATTCAGGCAACCTCGAAGTGGCAAAGAATGTTAAGATAATTTAATAATTAACCAAGACATGCATGTGTCTTCTCACTTGACAGCATCCAAATACGCACGCGAGTATAATAAGATGCATTACTAGCTGAGAGCTTTGTCATTGGAATGCTTTTTTCCTCTCTCTTCCTCTCTCTAACTGCGCTAGTGCTTTCTCAGAACGTGATAATACCTTCGTGTTAATCACAGCTATTATGACGTCACGTAGCTGTATAAACGCGCTTAAAATCTTCTGCATTAGTAGAATACACTAAATGGTACCCAAAAGAGACCAAATCTCATGACATAAGTTTTTGAAAATTTCACAAATAATAAGAAAATCACTGAAAATGCTGTAAGAAATTACTTACTTGCTTGTTAACTGCTCTTTATGGTCTCTTCGGGTTATCAAAAATTATATTTCCAATGTTGACATTCAATACTCAAAAGAAATGCTCAACAACTTATACAAAAACTCAATAACACTGTTCATTTTATTGCTTCAGAAATCGCGAATTCATGGCGCAAGGCTGTCGAAGAAGAGCAAAGATTAAAGGCAGGCAAAAGGCGGCACTTAACATAATGCGGGCTAAACATGGGTAGAATATGTCGCTCATTTACTTGAATAGTGTCACAACTCAAAAAACACGATTTTTGAGTTGAGTATGCAGAAATGTGCGCAATTTCATCGTCCATATTGTATAAAAATTTCATTCCGATGCGTAGAAAAATAAACCGTGAAATAAGAATGTGCGGTTATTAAACTTGTTATATTGCATTATTTTTTAACCACAATAACGACACTTCTCAGTTGCGCCAGAATTAGTCATGGATTTTTTTCTGAAAGAGAGACATATTTTGTGTTACAACACATATTGTCATAGAGTGAATTTGGTTTTCTTTTCAGAAAGAACGACATATTTTGTATTACAACGGTATTGGTGAAAAGTAATTAAATTTTGCGTATTGATTTTTTTCAACAAAAACGACACATTTGACTTATGACGGCAAAATTGAATTATTTTTTTTCACAAATAACGACACAATTCAAAATGGGTCACGTTTATGCCCAAGAAAAAGCATTAGTATACTCTATTTGGTCCATTTATGCTCAACATTGTATTTAATATATTACACGGCACTAGATTTGTTAATAAACGTATGAAATTTTTCTATATTTACTAAATAAGAAACAATTGAAAACTTTAAATCGCTCTCCTGAAAAATCGACTTTTTTGAGTTGTGACACTATTCAAGTAAATGAGCGATGTGTGCTACAGTGCTTACGTATTTTCCAAAATAAACCAAATTTACATACAACAACAGCCCACACACAAGTAGCTACGTGCATGTGTGTTCTTTTGTAGATGACGGGCACTTAGTCGCATTTGACATCGTTTCGGCTGTAATATGCTAAACTCCGTAAATTACAGGTAAACAACCGCATTACGCCGCAGTCATGGTAAGGGATTGCCCTCCCAGTCAAAGTTGGTAAGTAGTTCAAATTTTGGCAATGACTGGCAAATGACACTTTCGCGCCTTTGCGTCGCACTTTGTCATTGTTAACTTTGGCGAAGCTGCAAAGTTGGTTAAAAGCTGTATTTATGAGCACGAAAGAAGTCTGCGTGATTCGCAAGTTCACGCATTCGCGTTTAATGTTGAAGATTAATATGGTTTGAGTTGAGCAATGTGTGTGCCCTCTATAAAGTCTTTGCAAATGAATTAGTGGTAATATAAAATAATTTTGACAAGTAAGGCATCTGTGTGAATAAGCTATAACCTGAAGAGCGGAGGCAAATCCTAATTGCACGTTGTTAAGAAGCGATTACTGAAAAGCTTAACCAAGAGATGTTCACAGAATAATTATGTAAGTAGGGTTTGTTTACATTTTGGTCGGCGTCAATGACGTTTTGTCGGAGTTTGTTTATATTTTGGCTGAGGGAATTATTTTATAACAAGATAAATTTCCTCAAACACTCATTTTGCTCTACTAGAACAAAAGTCTCGTTCAATACTTCTGTAACATTTATATTTTGCTTTTCTAATATTAAATTATATTATATACATAGTTACATATATATTTTTTTTTTCTTTCTTTTTTACAATGTGATATAATAGCTAACGAAATGTTCACATACTCCATTTGTTTACAATTTTTTTTTCATAGTTTATCCTCCAGTGAGAAACTGAGTACTTACTCATATCAAATGTCTTGTCTCGCCAGCAAACAAATTAAGTGATAATGTAATTGCAAACAATCGCGACACTCTGATTTGATAAGCGTCACATTTTCATTTGACATGATTGATGAATGATTACAGGCGCGTATTGTAAACAATCTACAAATATATATTTTAAAATTTGTAATAATGATATTTATCATAATGGCACAGTGACTTCACATAGCCTTGTGCTATACGAGGAACTAGTTACTTTGGATACAGTATGGATACTAGTGTTTGAGTGAATCTACGGTGACCCCTTTTATGCTCGTAACTGGTATTCATTCCAACTTGTTATATAATTAAATGAGAAGAAATAAGGTGATTGCTTTAATCCAGGAAAGAGGCAGCGACAGTGATAAAAAGAACCGCTAAATGTACACTAAACGTTCTTATTTCTTATTTACAACATTGGCGGTTCTTTATTGGCACTAATTGAAATGAGATGAGTAAAAAATGTATTAAACTCGTATTTATATAAGTCTGTATGTCACGAGTACTAAATGTTCAACTGAATTACTTTTATTGTGTGACAATCAAATAGTTTACGGTGTTGTTTATCATTTCGATTGCATTATATATCCGCCAAGCGCATAAGTATTCATCAACAGATTAAACGATTGAGCAACGGACGGTTGGCGCAGCAAGCGTGGATGCAATAAAACTTTTACGACGCAAACAGGCACATAAACACCTGTGCGAACCTACAACGTTTAACTGGACAGTTGTGAAGGGATTAATCCGATTCGTTCGCAACTCAAAGTCGAAATCTATAAATCTGCTGAACGCTCGGAGCTTTCATCAAACAAAGTGATAAATGCAACACTTAGTGCGAACACAAAAGAAACTAACTTTCACTAAGCCAATTGCAATTTTCATTTATTAGCGGAAAAGTTCTCACAGCTGTTAGCGATAATTGTCACTTGCGCGCCGATCGAAGCTTCGTCTCACTCTCTCTGCTATTTTAATTAATCTCCAAGTACCAGCATAGTCTCATGTCAAGTCAAGTCAATTTTTCAAAATTAAGTCTTTGGGAGCCAAATTTGTCTAAAATCCACACATAATTGACATTTTTGGATAAATAAAATCGAGTTGACTTTGTTGGTATTAAAAAATAATAACAGTGATTAATAGACCAATAAATAATTATACAAAAGGTACACTGTTGAAGTCAATAATAGAAATCGATTTATTAATTTTCTATTATCCACATATTCCATTTACAGTTACAGTTAAACTGACATAATTTCACTGAAGCAATTTTGATATTTACAATTTGTCTTACTTTCAATAATGAAACTATCACTGCTCATGCCAGCGAAGTACACTTGCACTCGCATGTCCGCATGTCGCGTGCACTGCACCATTGATGACACCACAAGGACGACTAGAATAAAATGTCATACAGCAGAGAAAATTCACTTGATCAAATGTAAAAGTTTTTAGCGGATAAATTGCAAAAGTTTCAATAAACATAATAACTCGGTCGATTGAAATGGACTGTGTTACAGCGAAATGAGGGAAGTGAATAGCAAAAGGCAAGCACTTGAAATGTGTGAACTTTCCTTTTACATACTTATGAAATATATTGTGTTGCTGTTGTTGTACTGATTTATTGATTTCTGTTTGATCCTGTTGCCTATCTAGTCTTTATATTTATTTATTAAGTGAGAGCACATGACCACAAGTCATAGGTCAGCTTAAAGGCAAAGTTTGTAAATATAACGGTGATATATTTTGAACTCGAGAATTTTTTTATTTTAGCTCTAAGTATTGCAAAGCAATAAGCGGTGAATTAATAATTATTGAAAAATTGACTCTTCAGCTCAATAAATATAACCATAAGTTATCTTCTATTTCCTTATTATAGTTGGAATATTATATAATTTGCAGTCCAAGTAAGAAAAATATTGAGTTACTTCGCTAAAAGATGATTTATTAGTGAGTAAATAACAACAATATAGCCCAGCTAAGCGATAACGGCTATAATATCTGAGAGATAAAAGAGCTGAGTGGTCATTTTCTAACACATTTGTGCCCATTTCTTTCAAAATTATTGAACTAATAAATTCACTCTCGTCTATAACAATATTAAAGACTTAGGGTATATACCCTTCACTTTCCACATTTCGACTTTATTTTCATTTCATAAATGACAATGGCGTCGTTAAATCACTTAACTCAACGCAAGCGTTTAATCGGTTTACTTATGTCAATTTTGTGTTTTTCGCCAAAACACTTAAACTAACTAACTAAATGTTAAAAGGAGCAAACGAGAAAAATGAAAAGCGCGAAATTCAATTACAAGCAAGCACAAAATGCCACGTTTAACAAAGCAAAAAGAATAACAAGACCAACAATAAAGAGCAACAGAACGCTTCAGGTGAGTAAAGTGTTGCATTAGAAGAGGGTGTGAGTACTGAGTCAAAATAAAGCGACCGCAAATTATGAAAGTCACCAAAACGAGCAGAATGACTGAAAGCAAAAAATAGGGGAAAAAACTTTCAAATAATCTGATTATGTAGGGTAACTTTGTTGAAGGAGGGAAATGGATTCGTGTACTTCATAACACATGATAAAAAAAACGAATTAAACAAAAAAGTTATTTTATTGAAAAGAAATGTGTTTAAAACTCATTTCCATAACCAAAAGCCAATTTTGTGTCTGGCCTGTCTAACTTCATACCTAACTTCACTTCACTTATCTTAACTCAACATAACTTCACTTAGCTTAAGTTATACCAACACCTGAATACGAGACCTTACCTATCCCAAACATCTTAACTAACTTCACTTAATTTTACTTAACTTAACTTATCTCAAACCCAAATTATAATGAAAATTGTATGTGAATTGTTATCTGATCGGGACTAGAAAATGATAGCACACCACCACCAGCCAAGTAGTGGACTTCCTCCCTACAATTTCAAATGTCCAAAGAAACCTGGTGGACTAATATGCATCGTTAAACAGACAACACTATGCTTGGTGAAGTCATTGCTTGTGTTGGACGTCTGAAATTTTTCATTACAATGAATGCCTTGAGCATGCGACAATTAAAAACTAAAACAACACCAACAACCAGACGACGCAGCATGAGGATGAAAGAAAATAAAGAAAATCAGCGACACATAAAAATTCAACGAGTCATTGCACACAGTGTTTCTGAGAGGTGAGTTGGAGAGGCACTGCGACGCGCGCCAAGTGCACACATTAATCATACGACTCGGTGACAAATCGAACTAAAGCAGTCAGCGCTGGTATTTGCATCATTCTGATTGTTTAGAAAAATACGTGTGGCTCACTAATCCCAAGACGCTACAGTCTCATAAAGTATTAAAGATTTTAAAAGTAATCAATTTAATATATTAGAAACTGTGAAGGTTTGTCCCACGTGAGCATAGCTTCGGCTTTGGCATCCACATTTTCTTTGATATTCTATTTTCATTCTGGATTGAAGCGCTTTCTTTTGTCAAAATGCCCTTGAAGATGCGCGTTATATAAATAATAATAATATACACATTTCAAGTTGTCTTGCGAAAATTGATTAGGCGCCGTCGCTTCTGCGAATATAAATAAAGCTCTATTTTAACGCCTGCTCACAAAGCTATTAATGTAAAATTGAGTTTTAGTAAATTATCGTTAAAGCAACTATCTAATATAGCCGTCTAACCTACATATAAAGGAAAGGTAGAGATAGCAATACATATTTGTTCATCAAAACATTTTGTCTGTCTTTCATGTCTGGCGAGGTCGCAATAAGAGGCGTCTTAGCGCTATTGAATGCTACAAGTAAATAAAGAGGTTCGTTCTTTCTTTATTTATTTTTGGTTATTGACTACCAAAATATCAAAAATCAATTCAATTCTTTTAAAAACAAATGGATACAAAGAATATCTCGATAATAGATATTTATTAAATAGTCAATAACTGATTTTTCACAAATGAAACCTTATTCACCTTGAAAAAAAGTCTGTTGTAACTACTTTTCTATTTTCTCACTTTAATTAGTATTTCATATTAATCTGATATATTCCACATATGTTTAATTCATGACTTTAGCAAACCTCTATCAAGTCTCTAATTAATGCTTGCGAGTGTTTGCACAAACATTTCCCACATACCAAAAATGCCAAATTCATTTCAATTGCCTTTTTCAACTCACAACTCTCTTGGATTTTGAATTTTTTTCATTAAATTGTGATTGCATTCTCAATGGTTAGAGTCCATAAAAGCGCAAATGTATCACCATTCACAAAAACAAAAAACAAAAAAAAGCAACATTTGTCATCACTCGCGGCGGCCGCAATGCATTTATTATTAATAATTTGCCACGCACAGTTTAATTTTTAATACAATTAAATTGAAATTAATTAAATATGCTCTTAATAACCATAAAAAGCTGGGCGTTCAGTTAAATTGAGTAATGAAATGTTTATTTATGGGAATGCTACCCACTTGTTTCGACTTTAGCACTTGCTGTAAATTATTTGAGTCGCGTACATATGGCAACCTGGACAATATTAATAGGCATACGTAATATCCATGGGTATACTGCTGTATGATTTAAGTTGTTGTTGTTATGTGGTATAAATTACGGCTTATAAATAACTCACGTTGTTAAAAAATCAAAGAACTATTGTAGAAAATTTATGTTTATTAAATAAGACCGATATTACGAAGTAAATCAAATAACAGCTCACACAAAGTATGTAACTTGAATATAATTTTATTAACTGGATGTTTTACCACAAATAGGAAAATGCGGGGGTTTGAGTTCAATTGGGGTTTTATGGAATTTCTTAGTAAGCATTTGTTGATAGAGCGATTAAATAGATTCTTCTTGAAGGGAAAAACGTAAGTGTAAATATCATCGAGGACTATCGCATATCGAAGAAATATGGATCCACTGATACCCAGCAGAGATCACTTGTATTACACAAATACTAATACCCATTGGCTGCTTAGTTCAAATTGTGGGTATTAGCGAAAAGAAAAATACCACAATCTAGATTTAAAAAAAATATATATAATATAGGCAAAAACTTACAAAATATTTAAATATAAAAAATAATTATTTTAACCAGCAAAAACAAAATAAATTTCAATAATTATCTATTCATTGTCTCTTTGCACGCATTTACATAAATATGGCATGTATTCCCCACAGACACGGCGGCAAAGCAAAGTTACATGAAAAGCACTTAAATGCCACACGCGCTGCAACAAAATGTGGCATGAATACTTACTTCAATAGCGCAGCATTTTTTACGCTTGATTTTTATGAACATAATTTGCGGTTGATTTGTTGAATCGGTTACGGTGAACCGCAGCAACACTAGGCTAAATGAGCAGCGAAGTAGAGAAGCCACGAAGGGCGACGGTAATGACATTGAGCCACCACAGCAACACAACAAATGCAAAAAAAAGCCACAAATATTTTCTAATTTTGGTTTCAGTGTGTGTGTGTATGCGCGTGTACATGACAGGGCCATGACACGCCATTTGAGTTCAATGCACACATAAACGGACAAATGGCGGTGCTGGCGCTGCTGCAAAGTGTAATTTCTGTGTTTGGTGTTGAGGTGTGTAATACAGGGTGCATATAAAGGGTGCTTGTGAGGTGTTGATTGTCTTTAGGTACTTTGGGGTGCACAAAACGCGCTTCACTCACCAACAGCTGCAGCTGTCGAAGTGTCGAATTGTCATTGTTGCCCACACCGAGTGCAAAACTGTCCAAGCATGGAGCAAGCGAGCTACAGCCACACCATCAAGCTGCCGTTGTCGGCATTCAGGCATCGACCGGTTGGTTTGTTGACTGGCTGATTTGCTTTGTGCTGTTCCTGCTCATTGCAGTTTCGCATTGACCCAGTTTAGGGCGATTCATGTCAAATGCTCAGCAATAGCAACAACAACAGCAGCAACAACCTGCATTTGTGAAGTCGCGTGGCCCTTTGTGGGTGCAGGCATGTGTTGGTGGTAAGCGCTTGGTGCCCTTCGGTGCAGATGATTGCTTTTTGCTTGACAAGCTTTCGGTGGATTGGAACGGTGTGTATCGTACAAGAGAATTGCTTTAATTTCAACGTTGCTTTTGTGTGTAAAATTTTCGAAAAAGTTTAAGTTGAAGGTAGTGCCGCTGGCAGTTGCGACAATTGCGCTCAATCGCCGCTTATTTTTTATATTTTATTTGAATGTCGTTTAATTGAGTGGATGCATATGCTTGAATAATAATTAGTGCGATTTGCAAAGCGGAAGGTGAATTTAGAAATATTAATTTGAAGTCGCTCATACGCAGTGGCGTACTGAGATGGAGAGGTTAATATTTGATATGTAGTTAATAGTAGCTCATATAATAATAGTTTTTTAATTTTTTTTTTTGATTTTTTAAAGGACAAAAGAGGTAGCAATAGTAAATTAATTGAACAATTCGAATTTGTATTAAATATTTTAAGAACTTCAAGAAATATTCTCAAAAATTTTAAGAAAAAGCATCTCCCTCTTATAGCAGTATACTTTCACTTTATAATTTTATAATTATTGAAAATTTTGTTTAATAAATATATATAATCTCAAAAAGGCTAACAACATTTCAAACTCATCAACATCTAACCTTCTAGGCAATTTATCACAAGCAAAGTGTAAACAAGCGATCAATAGCACTCGGAGGCCTGCAACTTTTAAAGGTTCCTATCTGTGGCGGTGTCAGTTCATGGCAACTGAAAGTTCACGGTGTTAATGCGAGCTCCTTTACGCGAGCTTACACAAGGAGTTTTAATTTAAGTTTCTTGCAGCCTTTACATTTGCGAATGGCTTAACATATTTTTTCAAAAGCGGTGAAGATTATTATTTGCTGTTATTATTCATAGTTCCCACAGTTTCATAAGGACTGCCAGTAGTATTAGCTTATTTGATAGAATGGTCTTGGTGTTGAAAATTTATAGTAAATAAAAATCTTATTTTGTGCTACAGTTTTTCTTATTTTTCCTTCTCTTGTTCAAACATTTGTCATTACGTATACGCACCGTTGTCTTCTAATGATATACTATAACTTCTAGTATAAAATATAGTTTAAAAAGTTCATACCGCTATCTAATTTCTAATGCAAATAAATCTATATTTTATTTTGTGAAGAAGAATGTATCCGCAGCACCGCTAATAATTAGGACAACAGGTAAACAACAACATATAATCCGCACTTTAATAAAGCCGGCGAGTAATTAAAACGCAATTCATACATCCAAACCTCATTTCCGCGCTGAGCAAAGCGCTTCAACAACGCCGTCGTTGTGATGGTAGAGTTGCCACCTTACCAAAAAAAAGTAATTATGCAACTTACTCTGTCTAACTGTTTATTTTAGCACATATTATAGAGGGAGGAGCTCTCAACCGATGTATGCATCCCCTTTAATGCCTGCGCTAAGCCAACAGGTAAACAATTATGTTCTCTTTGTGCACCGCAGTGAAAAGGCTGTTGCATGAAGTGGTTGCCGCGAAGTGGAAATTAGAAATTATAGACGCGGTAATGTCATAAATTTACGCTCATTAACTGTGGAAATTAAACTCGACGCCATGCTTCCGCGCCAAAGCCACTCACTGCAGCCCAGTTATCTGTTGGGCGCGTGAATCTAACTACAACTACAACATCACAAGTTGTAGTATATTAAGCACAATTACAACTATAACAACTGTGTAAAATGACAACATTAAGCCAAACATGGCGGAGGGGCGGGGCGCGGAACAGAGCAGTGAAGTGTCCAACGCTCGTCAGACTGTGCGTTTCTTGATGCTATTAAAATTGTAATTATAATTTCACTGATTTTCGACAGCTGATGGAAAAGGCTTAGTGCTGTCTTCGCGTTTTGCGCACTCACCACGCTTAGGCAAATAAATGGTGAAATGCATGTACATCTGTATACGTTGTGGGTGTGTATGAGTCTGTGCATCTGCCAGGTGTAAAATATCGGCCAATGATATTAGCAATAAGCTTTTGTTAATTAATTTCTCATCATTATTAGAATTTCGACTTAATGAGAGATTTGTTTCGAAGTAATCTATTTAGCTTCAACTATTTCCGTTTCTTTCAGTAAAGTTTTAGATTTTCACTAGTAGGAAGGAGTAATCGAGTTTTAATTTTATCATCTAACATATGGGTGGAGCTATAAACCACAGAACTATTAAAATATTACACTACAGCATAGTCATTCATTCAGTTTGAGAACATATTTGCGATGTATTAGATGTACTTAAGTTGTTTTTGGGTGAGTTTTCCCGTTATTTTTCGAACACACCTCGTACAATACGTATGTCGTATATATTACACTATGTTGTGTAATTTCCTTTCTTTATTATTATTATTCTGTGTACGAAATCGCTTTTCCTGTATCTCAGGAAATTGTATTTTCCATTGAATATAATTGGCACTTTTTACACCCGGTTATCTTCTTTGTATGGACAAGGATGTGTCGGCATTGTTGGAAGGACATCATTATAAATGTTGCACCTGTGCTTTCTTCAATTCAATTGTTACCTGAATATATATACATATATATAGATTGAACTTTGTGTAAGAACTTTATTTAGTTTTATTTAAACTGGCATTGCCAAGGTTGGAATCTGACTATTGTGAGCTACGGAGTTCATCGCTAAGGAGAGCGTAGCTTCTTCTAACAAAGAAACCAACAAATTAACGTTTAGTGGAATTTTCTTGATTATCAAACACCAATTTTTATATAATAAACCCTCATTAGCTAGTGACAGACATCAAATGCCAGCATAACTTATAAAAAAGACGTCTATTTAATTGTATATTTTGGTTAATGCACGTGTGTTATAAGGTTCCGCCTCTAATTTATGAAGAGCATATATCAACTTCATTTCACACATGGCCTAAAGGTGACAACAGCCATACTTATATTGAAGTCTTTTGAAGTACTATTTTATGTAAGGTAAATTTGTCCCTCTAATACAACTTTTTTATTGATTCCATCCTCAGCTCACATAACCTCACATTAGCAATAACTACACAATAACATCAATATTGCTTCACTATTCTTCATTAGCATTTTAGTAATTGAATAGCTATGGAATTTTTTTTATTTGAATTAATCCTATTGTCACTGAAATATTAAAAAATATCCGCTTCAGGAGAATACAATATATTACATGTACACATAATAATTAATCAATAATGCGCTTGTACGTGAGTGTAGTGAGGGAATTCGTTGCTTTACTACATATGTGTTGAATGCTCAGCTCTTGTACACGCATCGCCCATGTAAGTATTTTTAAATATACATACATGTAAGTATTTAGAGTAGGAGCTCATATTTTATGCATTTAGAGGCTACAGCAATAAAGTGACAGGCAACACAGAAAGCGTTAAAGTGGGCGTGAAGGCGATTTTAGGGCGACCATTTGGACACGCTACGAAGTCTACGAAGAATGTGTAGGGAACATTTACGAACTGAATGAGGGTCAAGCAATGATTTATAGGTTCCAAAATTGTGAAGTTTTTGAAGCGTTTATAAGTTTTGGAAATAATTGATTTTAAAATTATATATTTCTAATGTGAATCAAATACTACCGCGGAATGCCCATTTATCAAATTGTTAGTTAGCATCTCAGATTTTATTCTTACAGAAGGTTCCAAAATATTCCGGCCCCTTTTTCATTGATATTTTACATAATTAATTCCCTGTAACGGTTGTATTTCTTTATATGGAACTTTGGTTTGCCATTTCATAATGAATAGACTTACTCCAGAGCAACGTTGTTGCTGACGTACGGCCCAATTGCTGCAAAAAGTGGTAGAAAATTTGGCCTCTCTGCTAAAATTTATTCGAACCAGTCACTGCAGTCACTTCGCCGAAATCATTTTAAAACATAACGGCAATTTATTTATTATCTATCTTATTTATTTTTGAAAACCACATGTCTAAAAAACACGATTTATTTCACTCACACCTTCATATATTCAACTGCAACAAAATTAATTACCATTAGAACAACAGGCTGTTGTTTTTTAATACAGGAATTCTGCTCTTACTCTCACAGGTAACAATACACGACGGAGATAGTAATGTTCTTTTGAAGGAAGCGAGCTTTTTGAAGATAACACAAGGAATATTAAGCATAATTGCTATCGAGGGCGGTAAACCGATTATGGCAAACTTTCTACATTGCGATACAATTTTTGTAGTACGATATCTACTTTGCTTCAAAATTTCCTCTTCATTAGATATACCAATCGACAAAGCAGATAGAACTAGAAGGCAGCAGCTAGAACGACAGCACAGATGCTAGTGAGGGCTGATTTCCAAATGTTCCGTATTAAACTCTAAGGGGATAGTAGTGCTCCTTTCAAGCCTACTAAAGCTCTTCAGCCCATTAATTACCTGTGATTCCGCTGTGGCCAGGCACCCCAACTAGTATAATTGCGAAATAGCTCGACGCCACTAATGAGGGCAGACAATCCTTTACTAGTCTCGAGAACACATTCGGAGAGCTCAATCCAAGTATCGCCGTTTTGCTATAAGAGTGAATAACAAACTCCTTCATCAGCCTTCCCCGCCAACATCGACCCATCCGTAAAGAAGCCTTTTCGCCAGCGACTCCAATCCATCCATACTCCTTTCGAAGCCTCGGGATAAAGTCAAACCATGCGAACTAAATTAATTACTATTCGTGAAATACTTGCAATAAAAAAAACATAATTTCCAGTTACATTTCGCGATTAAAACAACCAACATTTCCCTACATGGACAGTAGTAAAACCCAAATGCAAAGTATCTCAACATTTCTGTGCATTTGCAGTGAATGTTGCTGAAACCATTTACAGCGCAACAGTACTCAGCAACATTTATACATATACACCTTTAAACACAGATACACACACTCATACCAATACCTGTATACAGTTGTAAGTGCTCACACACACATACATCCACATTAGCAAGCGAAGCCGCTTATTCTTGCCGATGTTGTGTTTTGTTCGATGCGAACACGTTGCCACATCTCCAACACCGAGCCAACCAACCAGGCGGGGGGCAGTGACCAACACACAAATACACACGCATGAGCGCCATCGAACGCGGCGTCACACGCATGTGGCTGACCTGCGGCGCAGCGCTGGCGACAGCAGTGCGGCGAACAAAAATCGTTCCGTTGCTCAGTTGTGTTTTGTGCGGCGCGTGTGACGGTCTCCACGGTTCTCTTTGGCGCATCGACTCCACTCGAATTGACTCGATTTGACTTGCCATGGCTTGACTCGCCGTTATTGACACGCAAGCCAGAATGAAACGTGAATTTGCTCGTAAACACAAATAAAAATGGAAAAAGAAAAATAAAATAAAAAAAACAAAATTTAAATAATTATTTATATGGCAACAACAACTATAGTGGAAACAACGATAAAGTGATTTAGAAAAAAGTTGAACTGCAGTGTTTAAGCTAAGTGATTGACGGCGGTGATTCTAGTAGAATAGTGTTTGGCCATCGATTTTTGCTTTTCTTGAGTTTTGTGAGCAACAATGTGGACCATGAAACTCGCCGGCCGCGCGGCTACGAGCATTTATAAACGTACAAACGCGTTCTGGTTTTAGAGTGCAAATGTCAACAGTGTTTTTTGGCGTGCTAAATTCGTCGCAATCAATACAGGTGTTGTTGTAATTATTAAACTGTTAGATTTTGAAGTGAAAATAATTTACATACACACATACAAACAAGTGTTTAAAAAGCAAAGGGTGAATATTAGAATCAGAAATAGTGAAAAAAAATTAATTTATGAGACCAAAAAATAATTTGTGTGTGAAAACAAAAAGTTAAAAACAACAACTAAACTAACGTAAAATATCAACTTTAAGCAGCAACAACAAGCATCAACTGTTTCTACTAAGTAAGTGAGTGCGATGTATACTAACGAGTATGCGTGTGTCTGTGTGTGTGAGTGACTAAATCTTTGTTGAAGCGTTTTTTTATGTGTAGTCTTCAGATGCTGTCTGTCTGTCTGTCTGCCGCTGCTGCTGCGAATTCACTGAAAGAGTATGAGTATCTGTGAGATACATTTTCGCATGCTTGCAACGCAGCGCCGCAACAGCGCCTAGGTAGCGCTATATAAAATGAAAAAAATCAACAAAAAGTATACAAAAACAAGAACAATAGGAGACAGTGAGCACATGCATTGCAGCAAGTTTGTTGCCTTTTTATTTAACTGTCGCTCTCTCTCTCTCTCCTTCTCCGTGTTTGCGAATTTCGCTTTACTCTTTCCTTTGATTTTTCGCCTTTAAGCGCGGCTATAAAATGTAGCTGCACTTCTACTTGCTTTCTGGTTTTAGTATGCCGTATGTTTGTTTACTTCTTTTTTAAGGGGTATTCCCCTGTGGCAGTCTTAAAGTTTAATGCATTTCGCAAGCACAAATGGATTTCTGTCATTTAGTCTATAGCTAAGTGCATGTCTGTATGTATGTATCTCACAGTGTGCAGTTGCAGCGATTATAAAATTCACTTTTCCGCTGCTGCTGCTACATTTAAGTTGCAACTGTTTCTTTTTCCCCCTTTTGTTGCATTTTGGTTCACACAACTGTTTGTTTCTGTTGTTGTTGTTTTTGATTATCTCACGCGGTTGGCTTGTCTGTCAGTCCAACTATCTGTAAATGTAGCGGTTTATTTGTTTGTTTCCCACTGACATTATCACTTTTCATGGTGCATTCTCTCAGTGTATTGCCTTTGTTGCAGCTTCTAATCGCATGCTTATGGAAAAATACCGATGGTGGGGGGTGGTTTGTCAACAGGCACTGATTTTCTATGTGTATTTAAACATTCATATCAGCATGAGAACTGCAGTCTGCTTTGAAGTCTCACTTTAAAGTTAGAATGTGGCAAGACTTCAGTGTTTTTGTAGAACTATAGCATTTTTTCTGCTCAGTTCGAAGTTGTTGAAAATTTAAAAAACAATTTGACTGATTTTTCGTTTTATGAAATCGTTTACAAAAAGACTAACAATAATCCAGCTGTAAAGCAAGTGATTTCCCATACTGGTCAATACTATTTTGGATTATTTTATAGTTTTTAGAACACTGAATTGTACTCTGAATTTTTAAAATTTTTATTTTATTCATAAAATTTGTAAAGAAAGCTACGACGATTGAGTTTCCAAGATATAAAAATGTCGTAATGTAATTGTGGCGACCCAGTCACAAGTGATCATTGAGATGCCAGACCTTACAATAATACCTCTTCTTAAGAATGAAACAGAAAATCACAAGACATCTTATCTGTCTGAAATCTCTTTTAAAGTCAAAAACTCTTTATTTGGTTTCCAAGATAGTCACAGTAAGATTTACCAAATCTGAAGATATCGGGAATCGTATTCTTTAATATTTCCTTCATGTGTTCCATTGAACTTTATGGATTTTATTTTAAGTATATTTATTCTACGTGGTTCATACAATCTTCAGAGACACCGTTTGAGTTAAGATTACCTATGTATATAGAATGTGTTGTTAGATCACAATCACATTTTTGTTTGTTAACCACATGGCGCAACAAAATATGAGTTTAAAGTCTTTGAACAAAACTAAGCAACCGCTGATACCATTTGAATTGTTTTACGAGTCAAAATGCTATTGAAACACTCACTGAATCTGCTGAATTCCCATTAAATTAAATTGAAGCTTACCATCAGCTAACGTCTTCTAGCTATAATAAGTAAGCTCCCTCAACACAATCCCATCTATTTCTTGGCGCTATCTGCACATAGTTTTGGAAGAGTTAACATTTCCACACTTCTATTCTGCTTTTGCGCGCTGAATTTTTATTCTTTTTCACTCAATTTGGTGTTTCCTCGAGATGCTGCAAGTGTTGCAAGCAACCACCGCCATAGAGTGCTGTATACTATATGAATTTTATGTTTTGTTGCAGTTTTATGATGGCTTTACCGTTGTGATGTGCTCAGCGAAGCTTTGTGGTTAGCCAGTGAGATTTTTCGTACAAATAATGTTCGTAAAAGTTTTGTCTTTCTTCTGTCGCCTTGGAATTTTATGTTTTCCTGGCTTGTGATACACAGTAAATACAAAGCGTTTCTTTGAACATAAACACAAGAATTATGGATATTAAATTGGGTTGATTTTTATAAATTTTGTATGAAGACACCGATTGATCGTATAAATAGAGTCAAGTTAGACCAAAAATTCTTCAATTTACGGTTAATAAAACATAAGATAGATGTCGAGTAGAATTAATATTACTATTGAATTTTTTCTCTATTTTTGCAATAACGGTATTTTAATTCTCTACCATTTATAGGTTGATATCTAAGATATTTATTTGATGTACCGTTATCCCCCTCTACTCTCCACCAATTCAATTATAATTGTTTGTTTAGTTTTTATCCACCACTTGTAATATTGCCATTACAATAACTTCACAGCCGACATTATTACATGAATAACTGTAACAAGTGCGTGCTTTTATTCAAAGCTTAACTTTTACATACAATTACCCCCCAACTCCCCCTTCCTCGCAGGCGCATTAAATATTAATGAGCAAGCGCGTTGTTACTCCCGCTTCAGCAGCAAGCGAAGTTGTAATGTCAATTTGTAGGCCAATGAGAGTATAAATATGTAATTTGTATGTACCGATGTTTATGTGTATATATATATAACTGTATATGTGTTTGTTTGTATGTATTGTAAACACTATATAATGCAGGTACAACGCTTTTATTGTGGCCTTTATTGTGTATTTTACTGCAATTATATGGCAACAATATGACTTTAACAACAAAATACAGAAGCAACAACAATGAAAAACGTAAACTGCACCGAACTGAACAACAAAACAAAATGAAATGACAAAAAAGAAAAAAACAACAAAATAAACTGCACACGAGTGTAGTGAATTGAAACAACGCGTTTTCTTACCATTTTCCCGCCACTTGTTGTGGCTCCAGCCAATATGTCACCACACATACACACACACAGATGTTTCTCATTGGTGTACATTTGTGTGCGTGCATGAATGCAGTGCTGGCCGCGAGCTCCACAAAGCATTCCAACAATTTCATTAATTATGCATTTTATGCCATAACATTCGTTCAGCGATTGTATAACACTCGTACATGGCGATTTGTGTACAAACACGAACGAGTGGCTTTTTCGCTTTTCCACTGCGGCAGCGGCAGCAGCATTGCTTGTGTGAATTCCAGCGTCCGCCACCAACGGCCATATCAACTCTATGCAATTTGGCTGCAAAATTCTTTGAATGACGAATGCTTGTAAAATGCAAACAAATGAATTAAATAGAAAAGAGAGGAAAGTTGAATTCTTGATTATTGCAAGAGTTATAAAGAATTAAATACAAAAATGCAACAAACAAAAGCGTGTTAAAATGCGTATTGTTATTATTGTAAATATTTAATTTAAATAATTTTATTATTATATTAAAAGTGTAAATTTTCACATTAATTTTTTAAAATTAAAAATAACTAATTTATTTTCCATGCTTAACATTAGTATTTCTTGAGATATTAAAATCTTTTATATTTCAATGTCATTGTCTAAGTTCATTGTTTAAGATCCTCAAAGTAAATACATAACTTTCAAAATGCGCTAAACAATCTTAAGTAAGAAAATATGTAATAAAGCGGGATATATGACGATAACTCACATTGTGAAACACGCTCCCTGTCCCACATGAATGCGATGCCCCGCAACTACGGCCCTTTGGAAGTCTTCCGGTCTTATTTAAAAGGCTTTAGTTTCGCCGACGAGTGTTCATAAGTACATTAAGTAAAACATATGTAAGCATCCAACTAAGTTTATAAGCACTGCATGCCTTGTAGTTGTTGGTCGTAGCCGGCTTTACATTTAGGATTTGCGGATAGCTCCTGAAAATTTACATTTCTTTTAATAAAATGTTGCTTCTTCACTAGTTCGTCGCTTGCTGTGCATGTGTGTACACTTGTGAACCGGGAAACACTGCAGTGGTGGGTAAAAACCCGCATTTCCCATGCACCGTCATGCGTGTGTGCCACCCAAAGTTAGTTGCAATTCTCAGCCATCGCGTGTTCTTTCACTGAGGGGTATACAGTAAACTTTCATACATATGCAATCTGAGAACATTCGAGTTAACCTAGACAAAATGGTATTCACTTCATTACCATAAAACCATTTTGCCCAAAACTTTAAGTAGTCCTAAGTTATGCTCTTTATATTTAATTAATTGAAGACAATTTCCCGGAATACGAACTTACGGAAATTAAAAGTTGTTTTAAAAAGGAAATGCGAGCTAACAATTTTCTCTCACAGACAAAAAACGTTTTTCAACTCCATAAAAGTGAGCATTTGTCAAATTATTAACAACTTCATTCTCCATGTCTTTCCACCTCCTTTCTCCGCTGGGTCACACATCAACTGTAATCCCTTCCATGTACAACTTCATTTCGGTAGCAAGTAAACAGGACAGACAAACATTGAATAGGCCGCATTGGGGCGCTGTTTTCCTCTTCGGCCTCCTTCTGCTGTATACACCTCTCTATATAAATATTGGTGCAAAAGTGCTCGTGTTTTATTGTGCAAAGTTGCTTTCAAACATTTACTTACATAAATTCCATCCCGGGCCTTTTGTAGGAACTCGCATGCCACTCTATTAGTCTAAAAGGTATGGAAAACTAGTAGATATTATTATTTACTGTTGTATGTGAGTGAGAAAAATTATAGACAAATTAGAAAAGAGACTCGAAGTCAGCTTGAGATGCAACCAGCTTTTTTGATTTTACACACTTCTCTGCCATTTACGTATCATTTCAACTGAATCATAATTATCGATTCTTATTTGGCAAAAAACAAAATACCGAAAACTGACTCACGACATAATAATTCGAATTATTTTTCTCCAATTACGGCACAGAACACCACAAGTGTTGCCAATAAAAAACATAAAAAATGGAAATAAAATAAAAAGCGCTGAATTGAACTTGTGTGTGCTTGACTTTCGAGGATCATGTTTGTAAGAGTGTGTATATGTCATATGAAGCCGATTAGCGGCGCTGAAGCTCATTACCTCACACTCGACGTACCTTATTTGGCGAGGAAGGTGTTAATTTTGGCAATTCAACTCAACAGACTCATCAGAATTACACCGCACAAATTTCAATTTCAATGCCTCGCTGTTGTTGTTATTGTCGCCGTATTTTCTTTATTTTCGTTTCCAGCTAAATTATTTGGACTTTTATTGTTCAGCAATTTCGACTTTATGTATTTACTAGTGCTGGCATATGCCGAAGACGCTTTGATGTCTGGCGCGTTAAGCTTGAATAGTCACATGCACACACATATACAACACACATAACAAATCGAATCGAACTGTAGAGACGTGAAAAATCTGAAATAAATTTTTAACCAACTTACGCTAAACTATTTTAATGCCTTCCTCCATAAATGCTTTTGTAAATTGTTATTTTCCAAAAAAATTCAATTATTTATATATTATTTTCGCTTTTTAAACGCAAATTAGCAATTTAATATTTTTTGTTTTTAATTTTCTTTTGTACGCAAATCGCTGTTTGTTTACGCTCGAGCGGTTTTTGATGTTCCCACTTAGAATGACATCATTTTCACCAACCATCCTCTGACCACCCGGCAGAACGTTCTAATGGCGACCCGCTCGCCTTGTCTTCCCACCTGCTCCAACACATAGAAAATGTAATAAAAGTTTTTGAAAAAGCCTATTTTGGTTTACACTCTTTGAATGCCTCATTAATTATTGACACTAATTTGGAATTAATTTTCGCTGCTGATCGATGTGTTCAGCTGTCAGTATTTCCTTTCATTTATCATATTTTTTTCCACAATTTGTTTTCGAACGCAGTTCATCGAAAAACAGCAGACACGTTGATAAGGCAAAAGTCATGACTGACACATGAGTAATTATTATAGACATACATAAGTATGTTTGGCGGTGCAAGCGATCTCACTTAGACTGGGCACCTAGTGGATGCCAGTGATTCGTTCAACAAGAAAACATTTAAGGAATATAAACATTCTTCGAATATCCTTTCTATTAGTTCATCAGCTTCCTTTTTCATTTTTCAATTAACCACAATAATTTGAGTTTCGATTCTAATACATATTTGCGAATCTATTACTGATCTTGCTATTAGCTATTAGGCTTGACTTTAGCTGAAGCCATCGCCGACCTACTACAGATCAATATCTGTTTACATAGTACTTCGGAAGCCTTGTGAAGTTTTTATATTTTTTCAATATTTTCCTAAATCAGTAATTATTTTTATGCTGTGTACGAGTGTTTTTTTCTTCGTTTTTTAAACTATATTCCATCCAAGTATGTAACTGAATACTTCATACTCCCCATATTTTATTAATGGACCACCGAAACTTTTATTTATATTTTGCTTGTATGTTTTTCCAACTCAAACAGAAACGAAAAGGAAAAACAAAAACTTAGCAAAATACATATTTACATACTTTAATTGTGCAAAAGAACCGAAGAGCACCAAGAGCGACACGCCGCTTCAGCACCTCTGAGTCAAGGTGACGTAATGCTAAGCCACGATCAGCTGTGAACACGCTTGCCATGCATGCTTGTTGTTGTTGTTTGTATACTTTTGTATATTTATTTATTTTTGTTTTTGTATAATATTATTATGTGTGTGTGTGTGGGTCTGTGTTGCGGTTGTGGCAACTTTTCGCTATCCATTTCAATTTCGTTCTACTGTAATACTGCACTTGGCCAACGCACGCAGCAACACATACACAAATATATAAACAAACGGCGAAGAACACATGTACATAAAAGAGTATAAAAAATACACAGAAATATTGGCAAAATGAAGAAAAACGACGATTAAAAAGAGTTAAAGCTAAAAAGCAGCGCAGAAGTCGCCGCTACAGATCGCTGCTTTAAGAGGCGTGTTGCCCCCCTTTTGTTGCTGTTGTTGTTGTTCGTGGCTTTGCGACGGTCGGCAAGCGGTGCGACTACAAATGTTGGGCGGCATTCGCGCATACGCACACAAATATTCACACATACATATATGAACTATGCTCCATAAATACATACAAACAAAACTAGAATCTCTTTGCTTTGAATGTTTGACCGAGTGGGTTTGCAAGAGTTTGTGTATGTGTAACTGGCTCCAATTCACTTTGCGTCATTTTTTACCGTTTTTTTATATTTTTTATTGCTTTTATAACATTGATTTTTCTTCGCTGCTTTTGGCATTCTACACAGCTTTAATTGTTCTTTTTCAAATTGGCTTTCAATAAATATTATGCAGTCGCGCGTTCTTCTATGTCTTTTTTATATCACCGCATTTTTGTTTAACTATTTTTATTTGTTTTCGTTTTTTTATGCTTTAAGTTTATATTGTTGTTGTTATTTTTATTTTCATTTATTTAATTTCATTCGGCGCGTCGTCTTCGGCATAAATGATTACCAGCCGGCAGCTTTGCAATCAATCGAATTGATTTTAATTGAATATTGATACAACAAGCAAACAACAACAACAACAACTATCAACAAAAAACCTCTCAAAAGGGGGCAAAAAAATGTTTTATTCAATTTTGACACATTTATTTTATCGCCACTTCTATTGGCGCGCACATCGGCATTCTTTACGCGCTTCACAAACCAGAAGTCAACCGGCAATTTGGCCAGCACTTCAATTGGCAGAGCATTTGATGCGCGCGCCCATAATTCGCCACTTAATTAAGGCAATTACGATGCGGTCAGCTGCTGCACTGAAGGGGCGCTTGTTATTCATGTTTACATTTACTTAATCAAGTTTATAATTGTGGAAATAAGTGAGTTTCTGTGTAGATATGTGCACACAATCTTTTTAAAATCTTTCACGTTTTGTCATACATATTTATATGAAGGAACCTTTCTTATTTGAATCTGTATAAATAGAAGTTTCCTACCACAAAAGAGTATTCTCACATTTTGTGGCTTTAGTCCAATGAGAAGAAAACCTTCTAACTACTTTTAGCAACACAAATCCAAGCCATTAACACTCGAATAACCTTATAAAGCGTGTCGTTGCAGAGCGAATCTAAAAAAACATCAAACAATTATGCGTGAAGAATTAGCAACAAATTAGCATTAAAATGTTGATACACATACACACCTATGCACTTATGTCACACGCTAAATGTCAATGACAGTTATGAAGCGCTGAAGCCAGCTGTCAAAGTCACTAACAACAAACAACAGCAACAACATCATTAAATTACGAAAATTGTTGCGAGAATGAATGATGGGACAAATGTGGCATGTCTGACTCGCTTGCTTGTTCGACACTTGATACAATTAAAAGAAACAAGCGAACAACAACAAATACAATACATTTCTGTCGACTGTGACAATGACATCTAGATGACAACTGCGGGTATTGATGGCACATAAACACTGAGACACGACAAGTAACCTTAAAGCGACAACGATAACAAACACATTGCTGGCATAAACATGATATTAGATAAGATACATTTAAGGAAAAGTTCGCACCATGACCTTTGACATGCAGAACTCGTATCTGTTTTGGTATATAACCATCCCAACACATTTATAAACTACAAATACCTTAAATTCTCTCTTGGGCCTGGGCAAACCTTTTGCTTGAACTACAGAAACTTACTCATGGACAGAGAGAGTAAGATTCCAAAAGGAAATAATAATAATTATATCAAATTTTAATTCCTTCAATCCATTAATTTTGAAGAAATGTAATTTGAAATTCTGTATCAGCAATCAGTGAATTGATGTGTCAGTCTCTTTGTCACGTTTCAATAGGAATTATTTGGACATTTTGTGTATGTTCACATTCAATTCACATAATTGTTGTTTTTTTCGAAGCTACAAAATAAATTAGACTATTTAACTGGGCATATGTATATATGTATGTATGTGTATTTTTGAATATTTAAATGTTCAATGAATGTCATGCATAAGTAATTATCAGATTTTATAGCTATCAAAGTGATAATTTATCAATACAAATGATTTATTAAGCAAATTAATTGTGAGAAATATTAAATGGAAATGTTTTCTGAGCATTTATTACAAATGAAATATTCAAAATTGAGGTTGTTAAAGCAGAATTATTTTCTTAAAAATATAATTTAAAGTTGATTTATTTTTTATATGATTGCCTTCGCGATAAATCTTTTGGCCTTGAAAGTTATGTAGTAAAGTACAGCTGTTAAATTTGGTCATCGGAGATTGGCGAATCGGAGGATATATAATGAAACCATCCTACGAATAAAACCTAAAAAAATTTTGAGTGTTAACACTGAAATTAATTAAAAGAGATTTTGTACCGATTTGAATAATTTTATTGAATTGTTCGGTTTCTATATGAGTAACTAAACAAGATGAATTAAGAACGTTTTTGATTGAAACTATGATTTTAATAGGGTTACCAACTGTTAAGGTTTTAATGATATTTCACAAACAAATTAATAAAAAACAGATTCAAGAGGTTAAAACTACTTCATATTTAAGGAAGGTTGTCAAATGTTAAATATATTAATGTAATGAATATAGATGATAAATTAAATTCTATTAAATTGTTATCAAATAAAAGAGGTGTAAAAAAGATAAAAATTGTGGAAATATTTTTTTTGAATATGATTAGCAACTGTTTAAGAATTTTAGTACAGTTTAATTTGTATCATAAACGAATTACAAAATTGGTAACAAATTAGCTAGCGGTTGAAAATATTAATATGACAAATGTGAATAATCATGGTGATAAAATGTGTTTAAATGATTACGTTTCCAATTATCTTTAATAGAAAATCACTTTTGTTTAACTTTTAAAATTCTTCCTTTAAATTTATTTCTGCAATAAAATTCTTAATAACTTCTGCCTAACACATTTATTTGTAGAAAAAATCACTTGACACAAAATCGTTCTTTATTTCTGTTGTGACAGGAAACACATTTTCAAACTACTAATTCATATTTTGTATATTTTTCCGTTACTGAAAAATTATTTTATTTCAAAAATCTATTAGCACAAGAATACAGCTGCTTTGAGCATACGCTTGCAATTATTTACAGTTACAAATCATAAATATACATTCAGCTTTCAAAAAAGTAAATATTAAAGTTTACCCATTCAGTCGACGCAAATGGGTTTATGGCCCACTCTGCGGCTACAGGTGGCTGCTGGAAGGCAAATATGCGCATTTTCAATTCTGCACAGACGAGTGTATGGTGATATATGTATATGTATATACATATGTCCGAGCATGTGTGCGCTAAGCAAATAAACTGTAATTACTAGACAAATTGGTTAAGCTGTTTTTATTGCCAAGGTCAAGTCAATAAAAATTTAAGGGTGTTCAGCACTAAGTTAATGAGACCAGCCAGAAACGCCGAGTATTTTTATTTTATATAATTCTTTTGTTAATATAAACTTATGTTCTGAAATCATGTAAACTTAGTCTTACCGCATTCCCCAGCGAGATTATTCATTCTCTGGCATTCAATTCATCTCATCCTCATTGGTGATGTCTAAATTTTATTTATTTGTCTAGCGAAATTTCATTTCAATTAACCGAGATGTTCACCACACACCCATATTTGTATGGAATGCACTTGAACTTTACACAATTTACAATTAATTGCAGTGTAAAAGCACTTAACGTCCGTAAATGTTGTTGGAAATTACGAGCTAAATGGATGCCGGGTGTGAAAATTTACATCAATTCGTATAAACACATTACCATATGTATATTTATGAGATTCCCATCAATTTCAGCGAGTGCGGTGTTGAAACGGACATGACTTTACAATTTATGTCTCTAACTTATTTCTCACAAACCAAACGCAAATTGCGGCAGTTGGCAACACTCAACCGATAAAATTGTGAAATACTAATTTTTTGATATTGTAAAATGTTCGAATCGAAGACTACTGGGAGGAGGAATGAGGAAGATCACTTACATAGCCTCAAAAGTTGTTTAGGATTCCAATGTTGTCTACTTTTGAGGCACCAAAAGTATTCTATAGTTCTCGCCACACTTCAAACGATTACATTTAAAATATTTTGTATTTAAAATATCTTGAATATTTACACAATGTCTCGTATATGTACTGAGCATTAACGACAATTTACATAAGTGAATATTTATTTATTGAAAAGCATTTAACTCGGCTCGTTCGCTCGCTCGCTCCGTGCGTTCTAAATAAACAACAAAGGTGTAGGCAAAGGTTAAACGTATGGAAATGTTTGCACTTATTTACTTTCGAAAGCAGCCCATAGGTGATTCAGCGAAGCTAGTAACCCAGCGGAGAAATCAATTCATCCGATATAGAACATTCATTTGTGGTTTCAGGAACGAAACTAGTTTGTATTGACATTCTTTCGTATATAGATCTGGTTCGGAGAAACGACAAAAATGTCAATAAATCGATTAAGAATGAGTAAGTATGTAGTTACTTAACAACGCACTATCTTCTTTGAGTGACTTGATTTCCAGAGAAAATAAATATTTGATCAGGTGTTGTTGCGACTTCAACCAAATTAGCCATTCTAACCTCAAAATGACCAAGAAGAAGTAGCTCAAAGCGTTGCAACACTCTAAACATTGATAAAAACAGGCACATTCCATGTTCATCTTCGGGATCCATTCTTCATACTTAAAATCATCCGTAATTTATCAAAATTTTTGTATCTTTGCTTACTTCGATTTGACGATTGGTTATGGATTCGAGCCTGACTTCAGGGCTGCGGGTATTGCTTCCAGATAGACAAAAGGGTACAAAACTATTTTATTTATATTCAATGTATAACGAAATAAGTTTCAAACATTTGATTGTTAAAATGAAACTCACAATTCACCTATTGGTTGACACACAAATATAAAATTAAACAGGGTGACCAATAACCTCATTTATTAAAAAAAAATTAAAAGAAATTATGCCTTCCTCTTGTTGATGGCTCGTTTGATATTCAGATGAAGTGCTCGAATTGTCAATATTGAATAATTCTTGAACAAAAACTAACAAAACGTTCTATGGTAGCTACGAGATTGTCCATAGACCTTGCTGAGTTTGCTAATAACTTGCTTACCGAATTTGGCGGACAATAAAGTGACTGAAGAGTGAATTCTCTGAACCGAAAATCATTCAAATATAATGTCTTGGATAGTTATAGGTAGAAGTACAGGAACGTGCACTTTGGTAGAAAAGAGTTCTCAAGTGAATTCATGTGTAAATATATTCCAAATATTACTCAAGTGTGACGATCAGTCCGATTGAGATTACAAGTGTAAATGAGTAAAATTGCCAAAAACACCATATGGACCGCCCTTCACTTGTTTCATATAAGCATATAAAGTATAACATGCGTTTGCCATCGAAAACTAATGTTAGCATATTTTCATTGAAAATAAATTTTGTTTGTGTTCGAAATTGCACCATTTGTATTGTGAACACATAAGCACACACACACACACACGCATGGAACATATGTAAATTTGCAAAACTTTTATTAGCGAAATTCACATTCTCGTACACTTCTACACTCTCTCATTCGAATGCTTTTGTATTAAAATGTGAATTGAATTTTTGGTTTTGTTCAGCCGCCACGCGCCCTTGTTTCACTTAGAAATTCAGCTCGCTAATCCGCCGCAACCCTTTGATTTATGCCCCAACAAACAGCTAACGGCACAATGCGTACGAAAATTTGGCGCCGAAAAATGCGAAAATCAAGCGAACAATTGAGGCGCGGTTGGAACCTTGCTCTAGTTCGGCAAGGGAGAACAAAAACATAAAATTCTAAATTTGTTGTTTCTGTTTTTGCAGTGTTTATTTCAGTAAAGCGCTCAGAACTGAAACTGAAAAACTTTGAAAGGCTGCGCGTAAATATCTGCATTTTCATTTGACTGATTGCGTTCAGCTCCGACGAAATTCGCCTCTAACCCTCTCGCACCCTTTATATGTAAATATGTGTATATGAGTAGATTTATGTTTACTCGCTTTCCTTCAATGTTGGCTGGGTAATAATTTATAAGTACACATGTCATACATATGTTCATACAGATATATTCTGATCATTTGTTGTTGTTATTGCAGTCTTTTGAAATGCCATTTTTCTTACATGTTGTCTAGGCAAACCTAAATACTGACAAAAAGTTGAATTTACAAGTGTTTACCGTTTCGCTTATATGACTGGCTACACTACAGTTTTATGGACGCATTTAATCTCTTAATACGAATGTTTTGCCATAAATAAAGATCGTCAGAAAAAAGTTATGGTTTATATATATTTTGCAGTCAAGCATTTTAGCCACCTGTTGTAAGTTATACCTTTGTAGTTATAAATTTCCCTTTTTTGCGAAAGTTGTTTCAAAGTAGTTTATCCGAAGTAGAAACATTTATTGACAGATTGCCAAATGTGAACCGGTTGCTTTACTTAGCATATATTTTGGTTTACTAAAACCAATTATTTCGAATTTTTATCTCACATTTATAATATTGGTGCGACTATAAGGAAAGTGGCTTTGGAGAGAATTTTTCTTATGGAGTGAACTGTTATTACTCGCGTAATATTTATTCCAAGAGAGAACAGAATTTTGCAAAACTTTAACCAGTAACATTTATTCCTTTTCCGCCTAAAGGTAGGCAACAGTTTCGTATATATTCTAATAGTTGTTCGAAGTTTGCCGGAGATCAATCACTATGAGAAGAACATGGTAAATGGAAAAAGTATGCTTAGATCAGGTTAGACCACTGACAGTGCTATTTTCTACTTTGCTTAAGATCACATATATCTGTCAATTGATCCAATATACTCCCGACAAACGTTGAAAGTATAATTTATCTTATTTAAAACTTCTGAAAATATTAACTACTTGAAAGAGAGTACAGTGGAACGATGACAATATGCTACTCGTATTATTGATAATCACACTACTATTATAGATTTTTTTTCAATCACGGCATCGATAGTATTTTCTTAACAGTTCGACTCACCTACTATTCTAATTACTGTAGTGCTTGCAACTACTGCTGCAGTTTCATTCAATTTACTTTTACTTAATTACTCGCCATTCTCACACAATCACTGCATTCCACCATATTGGGATTATTTAGTGAACACTCTGAGCTCGTAGAATTCATCAAAGTCAATGCGTTGCGCTCGTATTTGCATAATAACGGAGACAAATGCACCAGTTTTAATTGAGCTGGGGACCAATAATGTATGCTAAATACTGCGGCAATTGTTGCTGGCGAGCATTAAATTGCTCACTAATCGCACGAAATTACTCAATGGCTGCACAATTCCAGAGCATTCATAGTCGGCGGCCGTCAATTGTGGCTGTCATTTGTTGAGCTTAAAAAGTATGATACTTTTATGAAAAATTAATAATTTGAAAGTTGTATTGTACGATAACCATATTTTTGTTTTAATCGAATGACTTTGTGATTTGTGGGCTATTCTAAATATAATTGACATAATTATAGTATAGCAGACAGTTGTTTAAATTTTCTTTTTTTGATTTATTAAATGTCTATTTTCGAGTATCGATGTTATATTTTATCCCAAGGTCATAGAATTAGAAATACCTAGTTTAGCTTAAGTCGACTCATGCTATTTTAACATATTTTATTGTCATGGATTAAATTTTTTCTTAAACAATATTCATACTGTTACTGATTCTGGAAACAATTTCAATACTTGAAAGTGACGAAGAGAGCGATTATCTTTATGCTGTGACTTTTCTGGACATTTCCTCTCAGAAAGTAATTTGAAATCCGACAGCAGAGGATTCCTTTACTTCATATAATTTTCTACATGTACGTTCTAAGTTCTTGGTAACTCAGTTGGGCGTCAAAAGCCTCTATTAGTTCGAATAAAGTGTCCCATGTAGACTGCAGTTAATATTATAATAGGCGACTGATACCATTCCCGATGTATTTATGTTCGTTCCGATTAAGTAAACTTGACTGACTCTCATGGGAACGTCTATGGACCTTAGTGTTTTCATCAAAGTACATTTGTTTGGGAGTCGAGAATGGTTCACATTCGACGACTGTTCTGAGATAGGTTCGAAGCTCCAAAAGAAATACCCAATATTGGACGCATCATCAAATAACTCACATATCTACCATTTTAATACCCAATACATCGTATAAATGCCGACCACAACGCCTTCCCCCGCCCTGAAACGCCCTCTGCATTAAGCTTATTATCACATATATTTGTCATTGTTGTTGCAATTTTCAGTAATTTTAACTCAATGAAAAGTGCAAGAGCAAAAGTGAAAAAGGCGAACACACGCACATACAAACACTCGTGAACACTTATTTATTATTGGCGCTGCAGTTTCGAGCGTCGATCAGCTGAGAGCGTTGCTTCGTGCTTTTTCACGCATTTTGTTTTCATTTGCCACATTCGCTGCTGCTCAGTGACAATTAATTGTTATTGTCTCAGACTCAAAATTACCGCAACACATTACATATACATAAGTACATATATTACTACTGATATACTCAGCCACATACATATGCAAGTGTGACTGCGTACGTGTGTGTGTGTGATGTGTGTGTAAAGATTGAAAATGGAATTAATTACGTGTATTTATAAATGCATTTTTATCAATTAGCAATTGAGAATAACAATAACCACACTACTACTTTGAAGCACATACATACCTACATACATCGGTATACAGTTTATACTTGAATGTAGAATTGTATTTATATATGTTTGTATGACTAACGTTGCACATTGAACGTGCTGAAGTCCCTTCGATTCTTCTATGAATAATAAAAATAATATTTTTTCGTTTACTACTCATTTCTCTTCCTTGTAAAGTAAATTTATTTGCATTTAATGACCAACAAAAAGACACCTATTTTATTTTTCTTTTGATAATTTTGAAATATGTATATGTGCGTATGAATTGAATGTGAAAAATGTATTTTACAATAGAATTTTTATTTTATTCCCTTGTATGGAATGGTTTCTTTGGAAACAGCTTCCGATCTCAGATACAGCAGGCTAGCAGCTCAGAAATTCTCCAAATGTCTACTGCAGTTTCTTATTTGCTTTAGAGGTAATTTCAAGAAGAAAATATGAATAATAAGAAAAGATAGGATTTTAATTACAAAATTCGGTCACTGAAATGGATATTAATGGAAATACTTGCATCTGTTCCTTTATCAGAGTTACAAAAATGCACACATGCGCAAGAACATACGTTCTGTTATGTTCGTTTTAAAATTTAAGTATTTTCTGAACGAGTTCGGGAGCTATACATATATCTGCAAATATGAGTGGTTTTAATTTCACTTATCACACATTGAACACAATTTAACTGATTTCCCTGAGTACTAATCGAAATAAACTGCTTCGAAGTATTTAATTAACCTGTCAATGTAAGTCTGAACAGACGCATTGTTCAATTTATCATATCGAGTACCTTAACGATAACCACGTGTTGATGCTACATCGAGAGAAAACCAAAAAGTCGGTATTTCTTTTTGCAGTTGCAAATACTGTTGCATGCAGACTGGATGAAAGTTACGGTGAAAGACGACACTAAATTTCACCGCAAGTGGGATGCACATACCGTAAACCTTACAAAACCAACAGAAATAAAATGTCAGTGCAACAAACCCAAAAAATAAGTGAGCAATGGAAGCACATGTGGGTTAACCTTTCGCTTCAGAAAAAAGTATCTTGAGACAACTTTTTCGTAGACATTTTTGGGAGAGCAGGTTTTTGACGCGTCTATTATCAGCTGTGGCTGAACAAAAAAATATATTTTTGAACTTTCAATGAACCTGAATTAATGTGTGCCCATTTCTTTAGCGCACAAAGGCACTTGCGACCAGCTGATTGGCCAGCGCGACGCTTTTTTTCTTCCGCATTATCACTTTTGGCTTTTTGAGTCTGACACCTTCGGTAGAAAGCCCGTGCAAATTGATGCTGAAATCTGTCACTAAAATTACTCTTTGACACTTGAGTTACACTTCTTTAGCATTCTGCGCTGCTTCTTCGTCTCCCTTTGTTATTCCTCTGTTGCTGCGCTCTGTCAGCGCTTCTGTTCGACTGAATGTGCACTCAACCTTTGGCTGCCAATTGCACACGAAAGTGATATTTAATCAAGAATCCAGCGCAGTTACTTCACTCGCAGAGCATAACAACTGGCTTAACGCATCAGCTGTTGACGTCAGAACCCACATACCCACACACGAATGGGGATCACATAACCGGCTTTTGAGCTCTCATGAAGCCGTGCGTTTATCATCGCTTCGTCGCCAACGCAATCGCCGTAAAGCGAGCTGACGACGAGTTCAAGCATTTCAATGCTTTTTGTCTCGCCTTTGTTATTACTGTGGCGTTATGTCGTTAACATATGTTGTTGTGTATGCACCTACATACGTACGTATATGATATGTAACTGTAGTTATTTATATATTCGCAGTGTGTTTGTTGGTGTCTCGCAATCGCCGGCTCAGTTTACATGAACTTGGCACTTTGATTGCTTCGCTTGATTTTTTGCTTTTTGTTGTTTTTGCTTTAACCTTTATAAATGCTATAGTTGTTATTGTTGTCTTGAGCTTGTGTTTCATCGTTACATAGATATACATTGGCTTTGCTCTCGGCTTGAAGTCGCAGCATCATTATGAATATTATAAGAAGATGATGAAGAACAAGAAGAGAGCAGCCAGCAGCTGTTTGGTCTGTTGGACTTCCTGCTGTCCTTTTTCATAAGTTATTAATGTTGTTTACGTCAGTTATTTTTGTTTCCTGGACACTTTATAAAAAACTAAAAGTTGGCTTAAGACTGTGTTCCCTAACACATATTCTCAGTTCCTATGATCCATTAGGAATCAGCACGAATTTGATTTGTTATTTGTTGAGTTACAAATACAGGAATCGAGATATTCTAAAATTGCCGAAACCATACTATAACTTTTCAAGACCCCAGATATCGAAAACGAGGACCTCAGCGCCTTATCTTTTATCATAATCTTTTAATTGATATGGTCTGATCTAAATCTCTTCGATAAGCTCACAGAGCACGGATCGGATAGCTTTATAACTAAAATGGATATCCGATATTAGGGTAATATCCAAATTCAAATAAAATTTATTTTATTGGGACGATTGAGAATTAAGAAGAAAAATCAAATATACAGTAGCAATTACTAAATTCCTCTAATACTCACTTCAAAATTAAAATATACTCAAAACAATTAAATTCAATAAACGCAAAATTTCTAAAATTAATCTCGCAATTTTTATGAAATGGAATTCCAAAGTTAATTAAATTTAATAGAAAATTATAAAAAAGGCAGCCAGTAAGCCAATAAACCATTTCAAATTTTAACACAACAAATTAGCGAGCGTAATCACACAAATTGCCATTGTTCTCTCTTGATTTGTTTTTTATTTTTATTTTTTTTTTTTGGCATTTATTTGGACAGGCATTCATTTCACAGAATTAACAAATGAAATTGGAAGCAAACGTGCATCAGCAGGGGGCTGTCAAAACAAGACGAAAAAATTAAATATTCATGTACAGCGTTATATGGTCGTTGGTGTTTAGAGTAAAGAGCAAAACGTAAAATCAAAAAAAATATGAAAAATTTATTTTTTTGAAAACATGGGAGGTGCATTTTAAACATAATGGAATATTGATAAATAAAAATTAAATAAAGGCAAGAAAGGATAACTGAGTTCATTTCATTGTAAATAAAGAGGTATTTTAATGATTATTTTATATTTTGATTAACCGGCTGCTAAATTGAACTTAATAAGAAAGCCATAGTATCCTAAAAGACTAGGTTTCTAGCACAGATCTAATGAAAGAGTCGAAAGCATATCTCTGTAACAGCAACTGGAGGGTTTATGTATGATTTAAAGATAAAATGGTGTGAAAGACTCTCACTTTAACACTCCAATAGATTCATTGACGATGGAGAACTTTCGATGGGAAAAGCTAGAGAGCTCATAGAAAACCCAAAACATTGCGATGAGTTATCCTTCAAATGAAAGAAATAAATATTTTTTTTTGAAAAATCTGCAATAACTGTGGAATGCACCCTTGAAATATTTAATAAATATATATATCCATACTTCGGTATATATGCATTGTCCATTTGTTCAACGCGTCGAACTGCAATTTTTCGCTGTCGTTGACAAAATTCTATGTTTTTATATTGAGACACAGACATTTTTTGTAAATTTTTCTCCATTTATTTTATTTGTTTTGTGCATTTTTTGTAGTGTTTGTTGTAGCATAGTTCATTTTACCAGCTTGTTTTACATGTTCGCTACATTTGTTAGTTTGTTGTTTGCAATTTTTTCTAAGTACAAGTGTATTGGCGTGTCCATGTGTGTGTGTTTTGACAATTTATTTTATTTAATTTTTATTTTTGGAATTTTTTGCTGTGTCTGCAACTCGCCGCTTGTGTTCACCGCTTGATTGGTGCAATGTTACAGACATTTGTTATTTGTCCCATCGGATTGCAATCTTTTTTTTTTTTTTGTTTGATTTTGATTTGATTTTTGATTTTTATTTTTTTAATAAAATATTTCAATTTATTTTAATAATATATTAACCAAATAAATCTTCATTATAATTTCAAATAAATAAAAATGTTTACTCTCAAATCAGGTATAAATAATCCCAAAGGAAGTAACAGCTTGCCAAATTCTCTCTTATTTTTTTCTGCATAACTTTCTTGCGAAACTTTATTTGATCGAACGAAAAGTGTAAACAAAAGTAACTAACTTTTATTTGGGAAAATTTATTTCTGTCCTCTTGTGTAAATAAACAAGCGAGTCTCCCGTTGGGCCGCCACACACGAACTGCTAATTAAGCGTGACTTGCGAGTCACATGTGTCTTCTGACTGATTGCCGCCTTTATTTGTGTTTCGCATGTGGCTCATTTCTATATATAAAATATTGTCCATATGTGCAAAATTTTATTAATCCCCCTTCCGCATTGCCGCCTCGTCACCTGCTGCAATTGTGTCGCGGAATATTTTCGCGTTTATATTTGATGGCAAACAAAAATATTATGATTTTGCGGCTTTGAATGAGTGGCAGCTTTGCAGTGTCAATAAATTAAATTGCGCTTAAATAAACTGCTGGCATTTTCATGCAAAAAAAGATCTGAAAAGTTTTTATTTTATTGTCTTTTCAGCATCAATAGTAGATTTGAGTCACCTTTTGTGTGTGGAAAAATATTTATTTTACTAAATGTTGTTAGATTTCTGATAAAACTCAATGAAGCCGTGTTTAACAGTTTGTTTTAACGCAAAAGCATAAATTCATATAACAATTTTACTTAAGAAGTGTTGAAAGTTTTATATTTTATTATCTTAATCAAGAGTCACACTGTTTTAAAATTGCTAATAATTTTCTTTCTTCTTTCAGGAAACCTAAGCTGAGCTTTCAGCTGCTGTGACTTATCGAAATTAACAAAGCAACTAGACCAAGTGTTAATCATGTTTACCACATTCTTTGAAATATTCTACATAAAATCTTTATTGCAACGAACTAAGCGCTACTAAAACCAAACTCAAACTGAAAAGCGTAGCTTATTTATATGGGCTTTAAAAACATATTTTGAAAAAATTAAAATAAGTTAACAAAAATAAAATATTCGTACAAATAGTTAGTAAAGTAAAGCCAAACTTGCGCATAAACAGAAAACTTATATTTGCGTGTGTGTGAGTGAGCATTGGTGTTGGTACATAAAATCCATCATACGCCGTGTGCTCCATTGAGGCATACGCCAAACAACAATCAGCTGAGCCACACCACATAACGGACAAGTGCGATAACCTGAAGTGGCAACGCGTGGCTCGCTGAGATTTTCACACTTCAGGAAACTTACGATAAACACACGCGCACGAACACACGCGTGCGCGCTAATAAAGAGTTCCTCATACGCCCTAGCTGGATGCGAAAGAATCGAAAAATGTCTGAGGTAAGTGCGAAGTCAGTCAGTCAGCAGCAAATAGTTTCACTTTGTTATTCTTGCGTGTGTATGTATGTGTGCGAATACTTTCAGCGCGTGGTGTTTATTCACTCTTCTGCCACAATTTTAGAAACTTTTTCGGTTACTTTTGGTTAGTTGCACACTAAACCACTGTCAAATGTCTCTTTCATAGTTTGGCATTTCACTTGTCATTGCTGCCACACAGACACACACACAGGTAGCCAGCTGCCTTATCACCGCAGAGCTGTTCAAGTTCTTTAGAGTTATTGCTGCTGTCGCTTCTATGATGGCGTCTTTTATTCTTCGGCGTTAAAGAAACTTTGAAATGTCAGTTTTTGTCTGTCATTGATTGTTTGTGCTGTTATATTGGCTGCCAAATGAAAGTGGCAATTTGTGTGTGTGTGTGTCTAAGTTTTGGTGGACTTCAAGCATTTTGCGTAGGAACTGCGCTACAACAATAAACTTATTGCCTAAGGTTGTAGCCGTTTACCACAAACCCTCACAAATGACTAAGAAAATCATCGCAATTTTTTTAATTATTATTTTTTGCATAAAAAACTTGGAAAAAAATCTTTCAATATATTTAAGAGAAAATATATTTATAATTATATTAAATAATTCCAATTAAATACTTACTTTGCCTGCCCACGAGTTTTTTCTGCTTTAAATAATAGTTCGACAGACCTTTGATTTTTTCTTTAAAAGTAAGTTAATTTTTAATTCGATTAGTTTCTGATTTATGCGTTGTTTATATACTTTGAATTTTGGTTTACATTTCACTTTAATTTATAATTTCACTTTAATCCACTTTTCTAATTCGGTACGATATAATTTTATAAATTTATTTAAACGATGGTTGTTCTCGGGGGGAACTCGGCGGGATACTCTGGTCACGTTGATCGATGCTGCTACGGGACGGAAATCTCGATGAAAAAAAGGGCCGTTTTCTTCGCGTGAGGATCCTTTTATGGCTTGTTGCGTGGTGAATATGCGTGGGTGGTGTGATGTGTTTGATGATTGTATTGTGGATTTAGTTGGTGGATGGTATGGTGAATATGGTAGAATAGACTGTAGGGATGCCACATGATCACTTATTCTAACTCATGTGAACATCCCGGCCCCCCTAGGCGAGTTAATTGCCTAGAAGACGTTGCAACTGTTGTAATGTGTCGACGACGGCGCTCAATCCCGTTGAGCGTCTATGTTGCCGATGACGAAGAGGCCCATATGACATCGGAAGTGGCCGAGAACGTGATGAATAGATTTGCTTATTACGATGAACTGGAACTCTTCGCCGCTGGGTAAATTCGTTCTTTGGTCTGCGCCTAATGCTCGAGGGAATCGAATTCATGCAATGCCCGTGTGCTCTGGCAATCTGCTGCCGTTGCGTGGGCTTCATGCTCTTAAAGATTGAGCATCTCTTCAATGCGTGGGCTCGATGGCACAAACTGCATCGGGAAGGTCCCAAATCGATAACTGGCTGCTATTCATTGGTATCCACTGCTACTGTGGCTGACGACATTACGGATGTGCTGGTATGAATGGGTTGGCTGGACGTCCTCGTTCCTCTTTGAATTCTTGGAGCGGCCACGGGTGGAGCTGATATCCTTGGGGCGTTAACAGCGGACCTCACTAGTTTTGGAATATTAGCGTTATCTTCTCCGTCCATTTCTATGGGAATAAGGATATATGTTAAAAACGTGGTTTCGTTCTTAATTTTGGTTATGATATTTGTTTGTAGTTATTAGTATATCATACATAGTCCTATTTACATATTTTCATTCAGTTTTATTTGCATTTAATTTCGTCGGTTTACTTGCGATTACGGTTTTGAGTTACACGAGTATATTAGCTTTTGAGTTTATTTATGCGCTTGATTTCGCGGCTTTGGCGTTATCGGTTCTTCAGTGTTAGGAAGAAAACACAATTTAACGAGTGGTCGCGTTAATATGCCGGTTTGCGTTCTTACATCGACTACTGTTATGTGAGTTTGAGATAATCCTCCTTCCACCTGTGGCTGAATTCGTGATGGAGAATCTTTATTCTTTCCCATCGATTTATTAAAGAGAGTGAGTCTCCTTCTGTCTCAGGTATGGCGAGAAGAGGAGCTCCTCTTAAGAAATGACCTGGTGTGAGGGCTGTGAAATCGGAGGGATCTTGCGAGAGGGGTGATATGGGCCTTGAGTTTAGTACGGCTTCTATTCGAGCGAGTAGTGTGGTAAACTCCTCGTAATTGAATTTATGATTACCTGCCGTTTTCTTCAAATGGGATTTAAAGCTTTTCACTGCTGATTCCCAGAGTCCGCCCATGTGTGGAGAACATGGGGGTATAAATTGCCAATCGATCCCTTGGGGTGCATATTTATTGATAATCTCAGGGGAGACTTCTTTCAAGAAGTTTATAAACTCCTTCTCTGTGGCTCTTTGAGCTCCGACAAAGTTTTTTCCATTGTCGCTCATTATCTTTGAAGGAAATCCGCGTCGTCCGACAAAGCGTGCAAATGCTGCAAGAAAAGCCGCAGTAGTCAGATCTGAACATAGCTCGAGGTGTACTGCCTTTGTCGTAAAGCATACAAAAACAGCCACATACCCTTTTCTGAAAGAGGACGACCTTAACATTGAGGCCTTTATCTGGAAAGGTCCAGCAAAATCAACCCCAGTGATGGTAAAGGGTAGAGCATAATTGCAACGTTCGGGTGGTAAGGCTGCCATTATCTGAGTACGCATCTTGTGTTTGTACATAGTACACTGTTTACACGTGAAGATCGTTCTTTTTATTTGTGGCTTTAATCGCGGTATATAATATTCTTGTCGGACCATTTGTTGCATCAAGCGATGCTCACCGTGCATTGTAAGCTGGTGGAGATATATTAGGAATAGATAAGTAAAACGGGATTTCTCTGGAATAATGATGGGATATCGTTCGTTGTAACTAAGGCTGGAGTTCGCTAGTCTTCCATTTGCCCTGATTAATCCCTTAGCGTCCAAGAATGGGTTTAAGACGAGAAGAGAGCTTCCCTTTTCGAGAGGTTGTCTATCGAGCAACTTAGATTTCTCTCGATTGAAATGGTGAGTTTGGGTGTATGTGATGATACTGACTTTGGCATGTTGCAAGTCTGAATGCGTTAGTTGCACGCAAGGGTCATTTGGTACTCCTTTTATTTTTTGTTTAAGTCTTTGGGTAAATTTGTGCATATAAGCGACTACCCTTAGTGCTCTAGGAAATGATGAAAATCGGTGGAGAATATCATCCTCTTCGGGAGTGATATAAAAATTTTCAATTCTCCGACTTTCTGGCGGTATTATATTCCGAGCAGGAGACTTTGGCCAGAATTCTTGTGATTCTGTTAGCCATGTAGGACCGTTCCACCAGAGTGTAGTGCTGGTGAGGTGAAGTGGTTTACAACCTCTTGTCCCTAGATCCGCTGGGTTATCTGCACTTGCAACATGTTGCCATTTGGCTGGGCCAACTAAATCTAAGATTTGTGATATGCGATTAGATACATAGGTCTTCCATGTATATGGTGGTTTTTCTAACCATGCTAAAACTATCTCTGAGTCTGACCAAAGATACATTTTGTGATTGTTTAATTTGAGATGGGTTTGAATTATTGAAATTAATTTTGCTAACAGAAGAGCACCATTCAGTTCGAGCCGTGGAAGGCTTAGTGTCTTCAAAGGTGCAACTTTGGCTTTGGCTACCAAGAGATGTGAAGATATTTTGCTATCGTACTGAGTTCGTACGTAGACCGTTGCGCAATATGCCTTTTCAGAGGCGTCACAGAAACCGTGTAATTCTACATTCATGTCAGGGGTGAAGTTAACCCATCGAGGGATTCGAATTTCTGATATGGTGTGTAGGTTGTTAGCAAATTGAACCCATTTAGTTAAACGTACAGGTTTTACCTGTTCATCCCATTCAGTGCCATCTTGCCACAATTCTTGAATGAGGATTTTTGCTTGAATCATTATTGGCGAAAGCCATCCTGCGGGGTCGAAAAGTTTTGCCACCGAGGAAAGTATTTGTCGTTTTGTAATGGCGGACATTGCAGATATTGACTCAATTGTATATGAGAATTGATCTGTTATCGCATTCCATTGAATCCCTAGAGTTTTGGTTGTGCTAGCCTTTTCAAATTTAAGAAAGTCTGTATCTAATAAGTCTTCCTTTTTTATATCTTTTATTATTTCGGGGTGATTTGATGTGATTTTCTTTAAAGGAAAACCTGCTGATTTCAGTGCTTCGATCACTTGCGATAGTGATTCGCCTGCTAATTGAATACTGTGGCTACCTGAAAGTATATCGTCCACGTATGTTTGTGTTTGCAACACAGAAGATGCTAAAGGCAAGTTTTGTTTACATGTTTTTGCAACTTCATGTAGCGTTCTAATGGCCAAATATGGTGCGCAATTTATGCCAAAGGTTACTGTTTTGAGTTTGTAGTCGTTAATTGGACTATTGTTTGATTTGCGGAAGACTATGCGTTGAAAATCTTGGTCATCTTCGTGTACTAGAATTTGCCTATACATTTTTTCTACATCCCCATTGAAAACGTATTTAAACATGCGCCAATTTAGAATTAGCAACATGAGATCAGGTTGTAACGTTGGCCCTGTGTATAGTACATCATTAAGTGATTTGCCTGAGCTAGTACTCTTCGAGGCATTGAAAACTACTCGTACTTTTGTTGTAATTTTATCTGGTCTTATTACCCCGTGATGTGGCAGATAAAAAGATAGATATCTACCTTTAGATACTTTTTCATATGGTACAGTCTCTTCCATATGATTGAGATCGAGATATTCATCCATCACATTGTCATATGCTGATTTAAGCTCGCTTTTCTTTATCAGGCTTTTTTCCATGCTTAGAAATTGCTGGACTGCTGATATTCTAGAGTGGCCTAGAGCTGTGGTTTCTGGAAAAGATGGTTTGAATGGTAGTCGCACAACATAACGACCATATTCGTTTTTTGTTGTTGTGGACTTGTAGTAGGCTTCGCATGCCTGGTCTTCTTCTGAAGGTTGGATAGTCTGAGGTAATTCTTCTACTTCCCAGAATTTTTTAAGTTCATTATTTAGATACTCGTTTGAGATATTTTCCACTTGAGTGGTGAAAGAATTGATTTTTTCAGTGACTTGGCCACTTATTATCCACCCAAAGATTGTATTTTGGGCTAACAATTTATTGGAGATTTTCTCAATACCTTCAAGAATTATTTGAGGTATTAAGTCACTGCCTAATAATATGTCGATTTGGGATGGGGTATGACAGTTGGGATCTGCTAACTTGAGATGTGAGCATTTTTCCCAGTGTTTTTTATTAACTTCATAACTTGGAAGCACATTTGTAAGTTGCGGTAGAACGATGGCTTGCGCATCTATTCTAATATCCGCACTTGGAGATACTATGGTGATTGGGCATATTTTGTTGGAATTTTGAATAATTCTTCCACCCATTCCCGAGATTTGAAAGTTAGAATGTTTTATTGGCAGTTTGAGCCGATTTTGAGCCTTTGAAGATATAAAGGATCTTTGAGAGCCTTGATCTATTAGTGCTCTTAGTTTGAATAAATCACCCTTATGTTCAATGGTGATGACCGCAGTGGGTAAAAGAATTTTGCTTTCATTTTCTGAATGAAGCGCTTGGATTTTTGCTGCTTTAGAGCAACTTGGTTGTTCTTCCCTTTTTTCGGGATTTGATGTTTCGGGATTACTACATGAAGTTGTAGCGACTAACCCCGTGGTTTTTTGATATTGATTTTGCTTCATATTTTGAAAATTGTTAATATGAAGCAACGAGTGATGTCTTCGTTGGCAATATACACAATTGAATTTGCTTTCACAGTCTTTTGTCATATGATAGTTTGACAGACAGTTTTTGCAAAGTTTGTGTTGCCGAACAAGATTGTTTCTATCTGAAGTGGGTAATTTTTTGAATCTCTCGCAAGATCTTAACTTATGACCTCCTTTACAGAGTTCACACAACGATTGCCGTTGATTATTTTGATTTGACACGAAGGAATGACTTTTATTAACGTGTCTGTTGTATTGAATATTATTGCTGGCTTGAGGTTTGAACGAGGTTTTACTCGACTCATTTTGAAGACTTGATATAGTCATATTTTGGCTGCCCATTCGCTCAGCTATCTCGTACTGAGCAGCGAGGAATTTTTTCATTTGCTCCCATGTGGGCATTGCTCTTCTATCGTCAAGTGATTGTTCCCATCGTAGTAACGCAGACTGAGGGAGTTTTTCTGCACAGATGGTTACTATCATATGGTCCCAATATTCTACTGGGGAGTTTTGTGTTTTTAACACTGACAGGCAATTAGTCACTGTCGAGTAAAATTTCTGAAATTCCTGGCTGGTTTCTTGTTTAATTTTTGGGTAATGTAATATAGTTTTTATGGGGTTTTCTATCATTACCCTTTTATTTTCATATCTTTCAACTAGTGCTTCCCAAGCCAGCTTAAAATTTTCGCCATTTATATCGAATTGCTTGACGATAATGCTTGCTTCCCCTTGCGTTTTGTACCTTAGTTGGAATAGCTTTTGTGCTTCTGCAAGTCTAGGATGGTTTATGTAAAGGGCTGTGAACATGTCCCGGAAGGACGGCCATTGGTCATAACATCCAGTAAAAACTTCAGTATCACACGTTGGTACATTTAGATACATGCCTTTATCTAGGTCTTCTTTTAGTGTTGTAACTCCTCTTGGTGGAGGAGTAGTGGCTATAATTGGCCTACATAAATTAATTTGATCTATTATCAATCCTTTTGTGTTTTCATATTGTCCGCGACAATTTTCAAACTTGGCTGACGCCGAAGATTTTATATTTTCTGGGAGTTCAGCGTCCTCAGTTTCAAGTACTGTATTGTACGCTGTCAGAACGCGTTCCCAAATTTCGTCAATACTTTGTATTTTTAAATTTAAAACTGTTTCGGTATAATCACGTAGGGGAGAAGTCGAAACCTGTGTGCAGTATCTAATGAAACTGTCGGTCTCTATAATGAACCTTGACACTAAATTGTCTTTGGTTCGTTTTTGTTTTGCTCCCTGCTTTGAGCGTGTAGCTTCTGCAGGAGTGCCTTGTGATTTATCCTCATCAGCCATTTTTGGAATTTCTAATAACTGAGGTGTTCTTGGTTTAACCTCTTTAGTCTTATCTGATTGCATTTAATAATTTTATATATATATAAATATATATATATATATATATATATATATTTTTTTTTTCGAAAAGTGTTTGTTGAGAAATTTTAATTTGTCTCGTTGTTCAAGGGAATTTTATTATTGATATATTAAATATTATTATTATGTTTTTGTATAATCGCCACTAGAACGAATAAACCGATTTTACGTATTTTTAAATTCAATTTAAGTTTTTTTTTTTTTTTTTTTTATAACATTAACGCGGAATGTTGTATATTTTGTTTGAATAAGTGTACGCTTTGTAGCGGGCTGAAGAGATTTTGCAACGAAAATTTAAATAAATGATAACATGTACATACATATGTATTTGTTAACCTGTATAATAAAATAATGTAGGTTGTAAGTATGTGAATACACAAAGAAAATTTTTATAACTAAGCAATGAATATATATGTATGTATTTATTTATGTATATAATTAAATATTCCTGTCTATGTTGAAGGAAATTTAAATAAGTGAGAAATATGTATATACATAAATGTATTGTATTATTCTACATACATATATGTAGGTAATCAATTACTTTAAGATGGTAATGCTGAAAATGTGAGATAGATAGTACATATGTACATATATGTTGGTGTTTATATATTTATATATGTAAATATATCTTTATTTATTATGTTTGTGTATTATATAACATATGGTTGACATAGGTTGGAATATGTACGTGGTATTATAAATTTATATATATAATTTTAATTTTAATTTTTTTTTTTTTTTTTTTTTTTTTTTTTGTTATATGTGATAAACGCAGAAAAGTGATTAAATGTATTTAAAGATATGAATAATGAATATATGAAATTATTGGAACATATGTCTTTTTTTTTGTATTTCAAAGTATGTACAATATGCAAGTATGTGTGTATATGAAAGCTTCTTTTGCTTTTTATTTTTTGGTTTTACCTTTGCCCCTGCTTAGGTTAGCGAACCAGCTTGTTACTTAATAAGTACAAGGGGTATCACTGGAAATTCTGCAAGTAATAAATACTTGGCTTATGTAATTTTTTTTTTTTTTTTTTTTTTGGGATTTATGGTGTGTTTGAAACACGACTAAGCATATAGGCAATTAGCGGTAATGTTTTGTTTTGTGTTATAATTATATAAAAAACGAATGATCTTACTGTTATTAAAAGGTTACCGCTAACCGGTTTTTGATTAACGGGCTTATAAACTTGCAGTATATTAAAATACCTGTTAAAGCTGTATCATGTACATACATAAACGCTCAATTTAATTATTTTTGTTTTATATATATAAATTGACTAGATACGACTCACTTATTTTTCCATCAAGGGTATTTGGTCGTATACTTTTTTTTTGTTTTTTTTTTTTTTTTTTTTTTTTGGTTTTGTGTTGCCGCTTTTCCTGTGTTGGTTTTGTGTGGATTCTCCCTCGTTGCTTGTTGGTGTTGTTTCTGTTAACTCCTGTAAATCTTGTACTCTCCTGTGTGCCGTAGGTTGTTTTTTTTTTTTTTTTTTTGTGTTTTTCGCGACCGTGATGTTTGCCGAAGTTAAATTGATTTCGCGCCCGCTTGTATTATTTTATTGTTTTCCCACTTGTATGCATATATAGATATATTGTTCAACCGTATGTAATATGTTGTTTTTTTTTTTTTTTTTTTTTTTTCGAAGAGACACTTTTTTAGAGGTTCACTCACTTCACTTTGGTTAATTTGGTAAGCTTGGATAGCAAGAGTACGCAAGTTATGATTTGTTTCTTTTTTTTTTTTTTTTTCGAAGAGACACTTTTTTTTAGGTTCACTCACTTCTCTTTGATTAATTTGGTAAGCTCGGATAGCAAGAGTATGTAATTTATGATTTGTTTTTTTTTTTTTTTGTTCGAAAAGACACTTTTTTAGGTTCACTCACTTCTCTTTGGTAAGCTTGGATTGCACGAGTATGTACTTTATGATTTGTTTTTTCTTTTGGTTTTTTTTTTTTTTTTTTTTTTTGAAGAGACACTTTTTTTTAGGTTCACTCACTTCACTTTGGTTAATTTGGTAAGCTCGGATAGCAAGAGTATGTAATTTATTATTTGTTTTTTTTTTTTTTTTTTTTTTTTTGTTCGAAAAGACACTTTTTTAGGTTCACTCACTTCTCTTTGGTAAGCTTGGATTGCACGAGTATGTACTTTATGATTTGTTTTTTCTTTTGGTTTTTTTTTTTTTTTTTTTTGAAGAGACACTTTTTTTTAGGTTCACTCACTTCACTTTGGTTAATTTGGTAAGCTCGGATAGCAAGAGTATGTAATTTATGATTTGTTTTTTTTTTTTTTTTTTTTTTTTTTTCGAAAATACACTTTTTTAGGTTCACTCACTTCTCTTTGGTAAGCTTGGATTGCACGAGTATGTACTTTATGATTTTTTTTTTTTTTTGTTTTTTTTTTTTTTTCGAAGAGACACTTTTTCACATATTTATGTAATTATGCATGTAATATAAATTGTTTTTTTTTTTTTTATAACTGTTTCACATAACTTATACGTACATTTACTTTTTTATGTCTATAATATTATACACGTGTTTTAACTTGTAACGTATTATGTCACTTTTAGACTATATAAAATTTTTACCATAAATGCCTTTCAAGAAGGCTCGAAGGACCATAAATACTTACTTTGCCTGCCCACGAGTTTTTTCTGCTTTAAATAATAGTTCGACAGACCTTTGATTTTTTCTTTAAAAGTAAGTTAATTTTTAATTCGATTAGTTTCTGATTTATGCGTTGTTTATATACTTTGAATTTTGGTTTACATTTCACTTTAATTTATAATTTCACTTTAATCCACTTTTCTAATTCGGTACGATATAATTTTATAAATTTATTTAAACGATGGTTGTTCTCGGGGGGAACTCGGCGGGATACTCTGGTCACGTTGATCGATGCTGCTACGGGACGGAAATCTCGATGAAAAAAAGGGCCGTTTTCTTCGCGTGAGGATCCTTTTATGGCTTGTTGCGTGGTGAATATGCGTGGGTGGTGTGATGTGTTTGATGATTGTATTGTGGATTTAGTTGGTGGATGGTATGGTGAATATGGTAGAATAGACTGTAGGGATGCCACATGATCACTTATTCTAACTCATGTGAACACCAATAAATTATTAATAATAAAGCATATTATTTATTCGGATTTTAGTGTTGCCCTCTATTTAGTAAATAAATAGTAATAGAGCTACTCAATTTAAAAACTTTTCGTGTTATGGCATATTTATATAGGGTTGCCATGTTAAAAAAATAAGATAGATTTTTATAAAGTATAATTTGTTCATCAAGAGAATTTACTTCTCATTTTCCTACTTTACCAAGGATGGTAGCAATTGACGCTAAAAGTAATATATTCCGCATTGGATAACGAGACTGATATTGCCTTCGATGATTAGGCTGGTGTTAAGTTGAACGAAATAGTCTATAACTTTGAGGTTATGGCATTCGAATTTAATGTGATCCTTATTCACCACAAGACTCTTGCATTTCTAGTCTGGTCTAGTCTAGTCTGTTCGTTAATCGATGACAATTTAATGCTAAATTAGCATCCTCTCAGTATACAATACTCCATTATTAGCTTTCTGCTTAATTACCTTCACAGGTTTTCAATTATGAATCGACAATTAAAAATTCACAAAACTTTTTCGCGAAAAATAGAGTAATAAACACGTCAAATTAGGAAATAATGACCAACAACTAATTACCGCAATAACAAATATTAAAGTGCACAGAGGAAGAGGCAAAGATTCGCTAGACAAACTTTAGACCGGCACCAACAATTTGGCTGTGAGTTGCGCAGCTCAAGTGGACTTCTACACAGAATTACAGGGTGACGCAGGACAGCGGTGCTGTTGGACACGACTGTAAACATTAATTAAAAAGTAATTAAATAAATTGGGGAGGAAGGGGAAGGTTGGGCTCAAATATTTATTTCTGTCGTTGTGACGTGCGCTGTAAATGAGTTAGTAATCAACCGTTAATTGCGTGTAACCACAACGAAAATTTGTAAAATATTAAGAGAGCGCAAACACAAACAACTTCAAAGAGTGACGGGCGAACAAATGTTTCACAAAATTTAAAGAATCTTTCAGTGTTTTATAGTCAAATTTAAGACTCTTCTCAACCGGCGCAGCAAATAAATTGATTTTTCATTATAGCAGATAAAATTGAAAAGGTAAATAAACAATAACAATTGATTCTCTCTTCGCTTATTGTGTTGGGTTTAGCGCTGTTGTCGGCACCGCGAAGTCAACGAACGACCTTAACAAGTAAATTGTAAACACACGAAGCTATGCAGCGTTAATCATTTCCGTTATATCGAAACAGTTAGTTTGCATTAAACAGCCATAGTTAATAGACATAATAGACAATGAAGTGATTGCGGCGGAGGAAAGCGACGAGGCAGCGCACGATAGATAGTTCAGTGAACGCCCCAGCTATATATTATATGTATGAATGTGTGAATGTGCATCGCCTCTAATACGAACAGCAACCTTTTCTCGTCGAAGTAAACAGACAATCTTTGCTGGCGGCCAAATTCATAGCTCATTTCCGTATAGAAATTACAATTTAATACCGATAGAGGGCAAGAAGGCAAATAAGCTCCTTTATCTCTGCTCCAATCAGTGGAATGGTTATCTATTCAAGAGTATTTTCGATGCCCAAATTTACTTCAAGCAGTTGTAGTAAAACACATTCAAGGTGCTATTAATAGTTAGACTATCGATTATTCAAATCACTATTAGACGGCATGAAAATTTTCATAATATATTCTTGTAAGCCATTTGATCAATGAAAATTTATGATAGATTACAATTTAAAATCATGTCTTTAATAATTTGTCTTATTATAAGATATTATTTTTAAAATTCCTCTAATGTCAGTTATTTTTTCAGTATTCATACAACGGCATGATATATCCATTAGGTTTAGGTTTCCTTCTTCTACTTAAGGGCTATCTTCTCATATTCGACAGTAAACCAAATCCGATATTCTTCCTAATCATATTTTAAATATAAGTGACAGGCTTAATAACAAAGCATGACACCATAGCGCTTATTATTATACAACTACTGCTTGGCCGGCTCAGTTTACCAGCAAAACAGCCCACAAAATGCTTTAAATTTCAGAGTATTTTTTATATTCTAGAATGATTAATTATTCTGTTTAAGTAGCTCTTCCGAATACAAGTAACTTTATCACTTTATATCCATTTACATTTTCCGTCACGAGGCGTCTTATCCTATTTATAAACTCTCCGATTACACTTCCTTGTTAAGGCAAATTTATTGAAATTCATATCATCAACTTCTAAGCCTCTCAGCCTCTCAACTACACAACCGACCGCAGGCTTTAATGTCAATGTTGACTTTATGTGGCCGCAGCAAACTCGCGTTTCCAGTGTTTCAACAAAACGCCCTGTCTTTCTTTATGCTCAGTCGTTGCACTGTCCTCACCACATTTACACACAGTTACACGCACATTCAGACACGTTTGAGGCCGCCAACCGTACTTGTGGCATTTATATTTATTTCATGGAATGAATGACTTCGTGAGTTTGTCATAAGAACGTGTGTATGTTTGTATGTGTTTCGGTGGCTTCAGCTGAAATATTTCGCGTTCTCTCTGTAATCCATTATGAGGGATAAATTCCGTGACCTACTTTCTTACTAGAGGCGCATTATCATGATGTATTTCCTCAGAGGCATATTCATCTTTTATTCCCAGTCTTTCTAACCTTTTAACTCACAGTTTGCTTTTCTTGACACACATTTGAGCTGTGATTTTGGCGATTTTGGGAGCGGGAATACCGATTCGCTTCGAATAACCATACTCACATGCACACTTGATATATCCAAGGCCATTTCGTTGTCAGTAAAATATTTAATTGCCTGCCTTTTGTAGATAAACCCACATTAAAGATACAGTAGATTTGAAAGGAAAATTGGGAATATACATAGGTCATTCGTTCTAAGTCATCGTTCGCTTCGTTCAATCGTAAGCCCGCCGCTGCCTTAAGTAATTATTGCTGTTTCCTCCTTCTGGTCCTTCCTCCTTTTTTTGAATCTCATTGACTGAGTTGTCTTACAATTTGCAGCGTCCAAGTGCGCCTTTAGTTCTGCTCGCTTGAAGAAAATGCGTATTTAGGCGTTTGGGTCACCATCACTCATACGCACTGGCGCTTCACATATGCAGTGTGTGTATGTACATATAAGTGTGTTATGAGCTGCGTAGCTTTTAATGGAATTTAATGAGGTCTCTGAAATATTTAGTAATGAGAATTACTGCACAATGCTTCATTCTACACATTCACATTCACAACTACTTCACTTTATAGTGTACATTTGTTTAATAGGTTATATTGAATTTGAAAAAATAAAACAGGTGGCAACCTTCCTAAATTTTTTTCATATAAACTTCATATCTCTTATCAATTTCATACCTTTTATGGTCAATATTTAAAAAAAATAATCAAAGTCCTTTTTCTAACGGCGGTGCACGTGACGTAATTTTGTTACGTAACGCAATTTCGTTGCAGTCAGTCTATTTACTGGCGTGCTTGGAAACTCCTATTTCAATAATTTGCAAAAGACGCATTGGAATTTTGAGTTCACATTCGTACGTTTCTAAGAAAATATCCGTTGCACGCGACGTGAGACTTCCTTTCTCCTTTTTGGAATTTCAAAACATAAACAATTTTCTACACACATGCGAACATTACATGCTAATGAAGAACGAATAAAATTAATCATTTCTCGAATGTAAAAATACAGTGCAACCCCATAACCCTCCGTTATTTCCTAGCGCGTAAATATGTCATTTGAATATTTCATAAGCCACTTTGCACGCAATAACAATGCGAATGAATGAAGCGAATATGGCAAAGGCAGAATTGGTGCAAAACGAAAGATGTGGGCCAACATAAAAAGGGCTACCCAAAATACTATTACTTATATTAATCAACAACAACAACGGTGGTTGTCATGTAAGCCAAAGCTCTCGCCGCATTAGCAAATGCCTTGTCTGCCGAGTAACAGACGCCTGTTGCTTCTAACCCAAACACATTTGAACTCACACACACACAGACAGACACACATCGCAAATTCGAAATGCTCGAGCGCCTTTAACACGACGTTCTGTGTCAGCGAGTGCTCGGTTCGGAGCGGCACTTTAATATGCGCAAATTGACCTCAAAACCTGAAGGCCCGCTGTGCAAGGGAGAGAAGAACGCCAGTACACAACACTGCAAAGCATATATAAACCCTTTTTACATGCATTTATAAAGAAATAAAATTTTACATGGCTTTGTATTTGTGTAAGTGCGTGCCATGATATTTGTATGAATGTGGGTGTGTGCTGTAGAAGTACGCTTGAATGAAAGCAAACCAACACAAACAAATATTTTTTTAGTTGTTGTATCCATGCATCCTTGTTAATATTTCCCTTTTGCTTCAGCGCCCTTTTGCCCCATTTCACCATGCCATTGCGGGTCGACTGCCGACATCGACATATCGATTTTATTCAAATATGCCGGCATGACACACTGCTCGCACATAAATTCCATTTCAATTGTTGGTCTCTTGCATTTTTAATAAAAATGCGCTCGCACCGATAACCTGCACGATAATACGCAACTGCATAATAACAGAGGTGTGCATACTTGGGCTTTGGTGTTTCGTACTGTTGTAGTAGATAATAATTAGGTTTATTTCTGTTCAATGTTAAAAAAATATATAATATAACCCTAAAACATATTAAATATATATAGTATACATTTTTTAAGTTAAACTGTCAAAGATACTCAATTAAAGAACTGTTATGACAGAGGCAAATTTTGATGTTGACAGCATTAGACTTCACATTTTTAACTTTATATATAATGGGTGTTTTTTAGACGTGTGGCAACATCTTTTTTGGTGTTGGTCTTCTTGACAGCTGTTACTTGATTTATGCTCATTTTAGTTTGCCATTTCATAAAGAATATGGACTTACTCCTGAACATCGTTTGCTGGCGACATGCGGCCCCAATTCCTACAAAAAATTGTCGAAAATTGGGCTTCTCTGATGGAATTCAGTCGAGACAGCCGCTGCGATCATTTGCCCGAAATAGTTTCTAAAACATTATGGCAAACCCGTATCTTTATAATAAAGCAAAATTCTTTGCCATTACATTAAATTATATGCGTCTCATTTTCTCTAAAATTTCGTCCAAAAAAACATCCTTTATTCTTCAATGCATCTCTTGACCATATGTCTGTGTGTAGGCGTATTTAATTCGCTTACATTTTTATTGAAATTTCAATGGCAAATGAAAAGCAAACTCATGAATAAAATACTGACAATTCAACTAATGCGATTACCACTACAATATTTAATGCCTTAAAATGCAATTGATCACAATCATTGCACCGCCCATGAATAATCAATGTTCGGTTGCATTTGAGATTAGTTAGCATATACGATAAAATTAATTCAAATGAATGTTGCAATTTAATTTTAAAATGTTTAATTATGGAAATTATAGCGTTCAGTTGCGCATAGATAAAAACAAATAATGAGTTGCCTGAACTGAGTGAAGATTATGGCGATCAATTTGTTGCTAAAAAGGCTGAACTAATCTTTTGTGAAACAGCGAAACCGTTTTTCATAACAGAAAAGTCATCATCATGCTTAGCTCAGTTCGTCTAATCATAATTTTCTTTAATTTTACTACTTTATTTCTAGCCAAAACAGAATTTAAATGCAATTAAAAATTAATAAAAATTTAATATATTTCCAGTTTTGTTTACTAGTATCTACCTCTATTACATATTTTTATGGAAACTTTATGAGAACTATTATTATTATAGTTTTCACAAAATATTTAATTTCATTCAATTTTAGTCCGAACCGACCCACTGTGCAAAGACAACAGCAGCATCAAAATGAGTACATTCTGAATTAACTTCACGAAATTAATTTATTTTTCCTTTGGTTGCATATCATCTCACCAACTGTTTTCCGAGCTCATTTTCATATTTATTCTAGCATTTCGTCAGTGATTTGGAGAAAAGCAGATTTTGCTTTCAGCGCCGTTGACGAGCGCGAAAAAACCCACTTCACACCAATTTTCACTTTCACAGCTTTTCCTCTCACCTATTTGCTGAATTACACAGCGAAACAACACGTACAATGCTTCGTGTTTTCCTTCCCTCCAAGCTAACGCCTGAAAATTGCGTTTAATGTTTTTCCAAAGTAATTTGTAGCCATCGCCAGCGCAAACTCGTCCAAAGTAAATGCATGTAAAATGCCGATGGCGAGAATAACAAACACACACAGTGCACAAATGAAAGCAATAAAAACCAACAACAACAACAAAGCTTACAAAGAATGGAGCAATAAAAATACATAAAAGCGCTGTCTAATAGGCGTTTCGTTGCTCCACTTTTATGCGCTAACGCCGCCGGGTGGCAACGCCAGCTGTATGGAACGGCAGTGAAGCGTTTGCTGCGTCGCTCACTGAGGTGAAGCGCCCTTGTAAGTGTCAAAAGTGTTGAAAAACTCTCGATATGCCGCAGCCATTGTTGTTTTTATTGCCGCCATTGTTAAAATATTTTGTTGTTACTTGAAACACACACACGCACATGCAAGCGCACGCCATAGCATACACAGGCGCTCAAATGGCTTGTGTTATCAACGTTCATTGAATCATGGGGAATACAATTTATTTTGTGCTCCAAATCTATTATGGAGATAGTAATTGAGGTAATTCGCCTTAAAGTATGCAAATGTGCCGACAAAATGCGTAAAGTGAAGATATCTCCCTGCCTTTAACACTTATACATATACGAACATATATTAGTGACTTTCACACTCTCATTTTATTTTTTTTTTGTTTTTATGTAGCTCTCTTCTCTGCATGTTTGAAGATGTGCGCATAAGTGAATAGTTTTGCATATTCAGTTTCATGCACCCCCATTGACCCACATTGTTCGCCAAAGTGCAGTTGGTCACCTTTTTTAGCGCACGAGCAAGTAAATGTGTGCATATAAATTTCATTTCAGTCGCCTAGAGTGTCTGTTTTTAATTGAAAAATATTTTTTTTATAAAGAAGAATTAAATAACTTACTTACTTCAGTTATTTAACATAATCCTGAACTGTTGTTGTAGTGGCAACACATAACATTTGGTCATAAAGACTTATCTCCTGAACCAGCAGTTTTGCTCGGTTAGCTTTCGAAACAATTTAACTTTCTCTTGGCCTTCACTCATGTTATTTATTACAATATCTGTCCATTCCTTTCCCTAATAATTTCTTAAAATAGCTCAGAATGTTTCTAAAATGTTTTTCATCTGAGTTTTGCATGTTGTGTTGGTTGTTTGAATATAGTAAAAACATTATGCGATTTAAATTTTATAAAAAAATTTTCTTGTGACAGTTAATCGAGTTTTGCTCGGCATAAATAAAATGATATATGAGTATCCTAAAGTAATTAAAAGTGTTAGGAAACGCATCCTTCGATATTGAAGTCAGAAAATATCTAAATTTACTTTTTGTGCAACTAATCCATCATTTGTATGAGTTAGTAATCACTGTATTTTGTACAATATATGGAATCTTAGAGAAGGTATTGCCAGATAACTGTTTTTCATTTTAAGTTAAATGCATTAAAATTTATCGAACAATTTGAAGGATACACATTATATATAAATGATTTATAAACATAATGCTGAACATAAGACAACAGAGAAAATATCTTTTCTTTTAACTTGAAAAAGAAAGTAAAATGGTAAATAAATATTCAATAGAATAGTAAATTAAATTGATAACAGAATTCCAATAGTCAAATTAATACTATGAATTTTTCAACGGAATTTCCCAATATCTCTCTGAATTCAAACGAAAATTACCACACAAAGACCAAGCTCTCAGTAAAATCCACTTTCGAATTTTCTCCAGTGGATGGCATTAAAAAAAGACGTGACGAAAAATTCCGTTTAAAAAGCGATACATGCTTGTAGCAGCTTCAGACACATTTCGCCGAAAGCGAAGCGAACGGAACCAAAATGGGAATTTATGAATTCTGTCATTTTGTTGTATTATACAATATAATTTGAAAACAATGGGGTATACTGCTGAGAAAGTGGCAAAACTGCATGAAGGGAGTACATAACAGCAGAAACAGCACCAGCGGCAGCATATTGTCTTCATCCATACTAAATGTCAATAACAATAACGGAGCACAAGGGTTTCATATACTCTTATGGGGACGCACATGAGTGACAGTTCTGTCACTGAAATTCGTAATATACTTTAAGTGTGATATTTGTCAGTTTCTATAAGTAGAATGAGGGAAATGTGATTGACATAAATGTAATAATGGACATGAACACCCATTCATATACATGTTATATGATAGTTGTAATATGCAAAAGTTACGTATACGCCATGTTGTGGCAATATTGCTTTATGTGGAAAGTGTCTGGATTTCATAGATTCATGAGAATTTTAAATATGAAATGATGTGTGAATTCGTATGAAATATTAAAAAAAGTAGTTTAAATTTGAAAATATATTAAAAATTTAGCACATGAGGAATGCGGGCATTCAAGCTTACTCAAAGAAACTCTATACCAATCTTTTTTCGGACAGCTGTAAAAATACTTGGATGGTAAATGATGCCTCTCGGAGTGACTTTTTCAAAGTAAGTTTAAGAATGCACAAAATGCATAGCTGCGACTGCAAAAGGCAGCCTTATACTACACAGGATATTTAATACATATAATATTTCACCATCGGATATATAATTCGATGCGCATTCAGTGAACTCGGCAAGCATTTGATTACATTTATAAGTGGATATGATGAAATTCACGTTTGACTGATTCGTGCATCTGCAGCAGCAGTTGTCGCTGTCAACATGAATGGCCTGCGTCAGCAGCAGTAAACTTATCTAGAACGTCACCAGACGCTTGGCACATACATAACCAACGTCAACTGTCGCCCGTTTGCATATGCACATGGCATTGTTGTTGTTGGCATTCATGCATACGCATGCATTATTATTAACGTCAGCAACAGTATTTGAATGGCAGCGCAGTTTTTTCTGCTTCTTGCATGCCGACTGCAGCGCACAATCTTAGCATACATCTTGGCGCTTCGCTACGTTCTTTGTATGGAACAGATTTACACACACACACAAGGGTGTGTATGAGTAGAATGATAACTTGCGATGGTCATTGTCAGTGCCATTGTCAATATTTTCAATACATATATATGTACATTTATACATACATACACACAAACATGCTTAAATGTTGCCTCTGAGGGTCCTTGCTATTGCTTTTGTGCAAACCTTAAATCCAACTACTCGCCTGCTTTAACGAAATGCTCGTCTTCAACTCAACATTATGGCATGCTATGTCCTTTGCTCGAGTTGAACGTGATTTTTCAAAAGTTTATCTGTGTTCACAAAGAGTATGTTTGAATGTCTGTATGTATATGTATGAGAATGTCTGTATGTATATGTAGGAGTATTTATGATTGTCAGCGTTCCATTTTGCTAATGTATTTCAATGAGCTCTAATGCCGCCATCGCCATCACTGTTGCTTCTGTTGTTGTTGTTGGCGACACTCAAATTCAATGCGGCTGTTATTGACATTCGTTGCAGATTTTACGGCCAAAGCCACCATCAGTGTCATCAGTGCCACAGCTTTGCTCTGCTCTTTAAATCTTAACTTTTTTTCTGTCAAGCGATTTGCATTTTATGGCGACGTCTGTCATTTGTTTCGCATACAATTCGCTTTCACGTTCGTTTCACATTGATTTTATTGTTTGTGGTTTTTATTGTTGTTATTTTTGTGGTCATTAGCAGCAAAGCTGCCGGCAATAGGCATTTAAAGTGCTTAATTATTTGTTAATTTGTTCTTGTTTCATCTTTCTTTTACAATTCAACTTTGTTTATGGTTACAAAAAAAATCAATTTTTTTAAAAAATATTTGAATATTAATGAATATAATATATTATGAAAATGCAAACAGATGGCAACTTCTGGTAATATATTTTTTAAATTTATTTTTTTCTATTTATTAAGGGTGTTTACCAAATTATTAACTCAATAATTTTATTTTATTTCAAACTTTAAACAGGTGGCAACACTCATAAAAATTATTATCAATTGACTCAAGAAGTTCACATAGTGGCAACCCGACTTGATCACTAGTGCAACTGTGAACTTGTTAAGACCTCTTTCGTTTGCGAGTAAATTAAGTTAGTAGTTCATAATTTTATAAAAAATATAATATAATTTTATAAAATATATATATTTTAAATAAGAAATTTGGCAAACGATTTTGGGTTTAAGTTTATGATTAAATTATAGTATTTCATAAATATACAAAAACTATATGCCTTAAAATTCTAACAGGTGGCAACCCTCAAAATTGGTTCTGTTTTTTTTTATTCAAATGAACTAATTTTAAAACAATTACCCTAAACCATTTACTAACTATCTGTTTATTTCTTTTCAGGTATGTTCAGTGTGTCAATGAATTGTAAATTCTAGGAAGGGTATGTTTTAAATATCAGTAAGCCAACCTTCCTAAGAGCTTCAAATACTTTTATTGAGCATATACATAAACATTCTTACATATATTTGACGATATTTACATAAAATTTTCCGCGCGGCTTTTATCTAAATCTCTTTCAGTTCTTACTCATAGAATTTTGTGTACGTCAGTTAGCGATAATGGTTTAACAGCACATTAATCTACAAATATTTGACTCAACTCAGAAGCAGAGAGAGCAAATATGTCAGCTTCGCAATCAAATTGTCAACACACTGCAGACACTATGGAGAATTCTACACACATACATATTCATAGTTAAAGTGAAATATTTAAGTTCTGATTTGATGTCTGGTCGGAATAAAATTGCATTATGCGAAACAAAAACAAATTAAATTGTGCTCAAACTAGTTGTCCAACTCAAGTGACCAGATAATAGAGTGCAACTTAAACTAACAACAACACTCAAGCCAATTAAATACAGAATAGAACGTAAAACTAGCTCGAGATTAAAGCAATTTCAAATTAATTTCACTTCGCATATGTAGACACACACAGACATATGTACATACATACATGTAAGTTGTGGTTTTAATGAAAACACTTCATTTCCCTCAACATTTCAAACACACACACACCAACAACACACATGCTGTTGCTTGCGGTACTTATATATGTCTCATATATCAGTTGGATCCACTCGTGGTGTCAACGCTTTGTAGGACAACAACACCAATAATAAGGATGAATTGCAAAAGTTCACACACTCTTTCTCTTCCTCTGGCTATGGAAGTGAGGAAAAATAGCAAATCAAATAAATGAAGCAATTGAAGATCTCGAAGAAGTCGAGGAAGTGAAGCAGAATAGAACTAAATTAAGAGAAGTGTTTATGAGGAAATGAGCAAGAGTGTGAAGGACTTTCGCAGGACGATGATGATGAGTGGTGCTGGAAGTAAAGTCATCAACATTGAAGATTAACTCAATAGCAACAAACGCTGATGAACCCAACCAAAAGTCAACGAAAGTGACAAACTGACTTAATATTACTTTAGGATACATACAAGCATACTCACACGTGTCGAGGAATTCTTCGTGTGTACGAGTATGTGTGTGAAACCGCAAGGAATGAGCAAGTGAAAATAAATAAAACTGGCTGAAGAAGAGACACTTTCACAAAAAGCCACAAGTGCGCAATTAAATTTTCAGCTTTCGCACGAGCCAATCAGGCACCAATGGAGCTTTCACACACGAGCGGTGGAGGGGTCAGAGGAGACAGTTTGCGTAGAGTGTGAGCGGGAGAGTGGTGTGATTGCTGACAATTTGTATGTGTATTGCAATGGGAATTCGTGGTGAAGTTTGGCAATTCGCCAGATGACAAGATTCTTATCTTTTCTCATTTAGAGCTTACAAGTGATAGTGTTTTTCCCGGAGACATGTGTATTTTGTATGGGTCAAAAGTGGTGTGTTGGGCGTTGTTTCCTCTGTCCCTTTAAGCAATTTAATTGTTTTTATAGAATTTTAAATTTATTTGCGCACAAGTGAAAGCTCAAAGAGCAAATGTACAGTTCTGATGAAGGAAATGAAATTGATGTTGGGAAAGCGAACAATTTGGTGATAATTGAATTGCTCTAGGGGAAGGGTACAGGAAATAGATGTGGCTGAGATAAGAAATGGATTAAAAATGAAATGAAAAAAATTGCTTTTAAAATTTAGGAAGCTTTTAAAAGTAAGCTTAAAACAAGCTTTGGAAATAAAAATTTTCAAAGCACAATAATTTAAAAAAAGTTGTTATAATACATATACAAGAAAAAATAATAATTTCTCTATCATATTATATTTATATGTTATCCAAGTAAAAGTTAAAGCATTGACACTTTTTGTATTCAATTCTCATTTGTTTCAAATTATTACTGTCAATAGAAATTCATGTGTCTTATGCCACGATTAATGGCTTCTATATGAGGCATATAAATAAATAGTTATGCACATAGAGGCAAACAAAATTAAATTTGAAGCCATTATAGGTCTTCAAAGCACAAGCAGAGAAATTATAGAAGCGCAAAGTTCAAATCAAAACTTTTTCACTTTGAGTTGCAAGAACTTTTGAAGGACTGTGCAGACTTTGTAGACCTGTCGTAAGGGTGACTACAGACACAAACAGACACAAACAATGTGACAGGTTCGCTGCGTACATAAGCGCTCCATGAGAAAAGTAAGCTCCCAAATGGCTACTAAAGCATCCTCAAACTAACAAAACCAAACCAAATAAAGGGTGTCATGCGTGATTTAAATGCTTTAGCAACTCAAGACAGACACTCACAAACATATGTATGTATGTTTCCTGCTGTTTTCTTTTGTTTACAATTCAGATATGCTCGCATGCATACACATCCCAGGCGTTCAACTGCAATCAGGTGCTCACGTTGCTGATAACACAAATCACTTGTCTGCTAACAACTTCTCACTCATTTATCCATCCGCCTGTCTGTCTGTTTGTTTGCAGATTTGTTGGCAAAATTCACACACAAACTCACACACGATATGTTTGCCGATCGCTTGTTGTTGTCGTACGTGCGTCTATCGCGATTCTCAAACATGTCACTTTATATTCACAAAAACAAAAGCAACATATTATATGAGTAAGCACTACAATAAATTATCTTTCTCCCTTTCTCGTTTTTGCATGATAATTTTTGAGCGTTTAGCTCAAACGCGTTCGCGACACACCCAAAACAAAGATATTCTTAGTCCATATTGAGTATCGAATAACTGTAAAAACACGCGGAACATTTAATAAATCGATTACATAACTGTAAACATTGGCGTGCTTATAGATTTCATTCGATAAAATTACAATAACAACAAATTGAACAGAATTTGCAATGATTTATGAGTGGTGGACACGCCTTTATTAGCAATCGTACTTTGATTTTTCGAGATTTATTAATTGAAGTAAGAATTATTTGGCATTTTATAGTTATTAGAAGAGCAGACGGCGATTGAGATAGCATTGTGCGATATGGTTAGGTATTTAGCGAAATCAGTTATTGTATCTAAATAAATACGCCTGAATAAGTATATTTAAATAAGGCTAACGGAATGTAGAAGGGAATCTCTCGAAATCAGTAGAACAGTCTAACTGATTTGAAGAACCTTACACGTTGGATTCATGGAAATACATCGAACTATGGTAACGAGAAAAGATTCAAGAGGACCTATCCTCAATCGGTCAGCGGTCTCAAATTGGAGTTCCTTTACAAATACTTAACAGGTTCATGTTTAAAATTGCTTCAAATACAAAGTAAAGTTGGACTTTGTTTAGAGGTATTTGGTACTGCCATCGCCAGCTATACTATTTTTACATAAGTCACCCGAAAGCAAAGCATTATGTCTTCCACTTCAACGTCGAATTTTTAGGATTCTGAAATCCCACTTCATAAAGTGGTCCATTGTCTATGGATCTTGTAGACATTTTGAAATTTGAAAAACCATAAAACATACACTCATGGCAATTATTTTGATCAGAAATTATGTGCAATCCAAGATTTCCAAAATTCAAAAATGCATTTTCTCAATGTGTTTAACTTGAAAATTCGCCCAGCTTTTTAGCATCATTCTCGACTGTTAATATTAAAGTGACATTCTAAATAAACGGTGGCGGCGGTGGTGTCAGTGGCAGTAGCAGTTGCTGAACTGTTGAATGTCGACAGCCAAACCCACAAACAGAAGCAGCCGAACAAAACAAATCAAACAGAACACTCAACGGTGCTACAAAGCTGTTGAGTTAACTAGAACAGACTGCCACTTATGGAATGCCGAGTAGATTGTGTAATTAAAATTACCAGTATTACGAAATCAAAATGAGTGCAATTAACAAAATACGCGCATTTATAGACACACAAAGACATACACACACAGAGGCACAGGCATAAGCGAGAATAACCGAATTGAATTATGTGACAATTGAATCATTGCATAAGAAGCGAGTATCTAATATTTGCTTAGCTAAAGGCGTGCATAAAGAGGCGGAATTTTATTGTAAATTTTGCAAATAATACAAATATTTTCACGAGCTATTAGCTATTAACTGTTTGCGTAAACAAATTCATTGCTCTAAAGCTTTCAATGCAACAAAAGAATATGAGAAGTGGGGACGGGGCTGAAATAATAGGTATTATTATGAAATATTGCAGTAATTGAACAACTTTTGCATATGTTGTTTTTTTTTTAATTAAATGATCGACAGTGTGAGTTATGACAGCGAGTAGCTCGCTCACCAAATGCACTTAAGTTTTGTCTTGCGCTCAATTGGATAAATTTCACTTTGGGTGAAACTTCTTTCTCTCTCGGGTATGAAGAGAGCTCCACGCGTATAAGTTCCGTTATGCATTTAAGCTCCCGCTGCAGCTTACTTCTGCCAGTCATTTGACTAATTGCAGCTTCCAATCCATTTGCCGGCAACAGAAACGAGTTGAAAGGGTCTGTCACTCACTTTATTGTTGTTGCTTTTGTTGTTATTGTTGTTGGATGAAGTTTGTCTTCGTAGCCATTTGTCGAAACATGTTTATCCCATCAATGTAGTTGCTAAGACTTTAATGATGCCATTCAAAGTTGCCTCAAGTGCACAGAGAGTCAGTGTGTGTAAGAGCCTGTGTGAGTGTCGGAGTAGCCACAGTAACAGCTGATAGACGGGAACTCAGTTATTGCATACTCGCGTGTATGTATTTCTGAAGTGTTATTATGGCGTTATCGTACTCGACAAACTTATTCAATTATTATCATAGAAGAGAACAAGATTGATGAGAGGAATAATATATGTTTGAATTGAAAAGGAAGGGTTCAGTTCGGCTAACCGTATTAACCGAGATATACGGTATAAAGTCCACCGGAAGTTTGAAATCCCTAAAAGTAGGTATATGGGAGCTATTTGGCCCAGAGGTACTTTATTATAAGAAAAATATTATCTCTGAGTTTCTATAAAATATCTGAGATATTAAATGATATTTGAGGGTAAAATTAGTCATAGGCACCGACGTCCTGATATTTGGTATTTGGGACCTTTCTTCCAAATTCCTATTTTCCAAAGTCTCGCTTGATGGTTCTAAGCATTTTACTAAAATTTAAATTTAAAATTATCGCGCAATAACTTCTTCGCAAACTTTCTTATGAAATATGGTACATCCTCAGTGAAATAAAGCTTTATGAAAAATGCGTTGCCTACATTTCGGCGCCAAAAGAGTTTAAAAAATATAAAAAAATCATAGAAGCCAATTTGGAATTGAAATCAGTAATTTATATAGGTAATTTTTCAATTTTTCATGAAATATTCACACAAAAATTATTTAAAGATATTATTTCAGTCTTTACGAGGGAAAATTAATTGACACCAATATATGTACGTATGTGTATCTATATGTAACTTAGTTTTGGCGTGTTCAATGCAATCAATTTATTATTTCGCTATGACAAATTGGGCGCCAATTAAACTCATATAACTGACAAATTCTTTAAAAATCATTATTAAATTCACTTAATCAAAAATGTTACATTTTACTGTTTTTTACAGTTTAAATCAATTTTCTACATTTCATATTCATCAGCAGCATTCACTAATTGCCACCGAAAAACGTCCGTTATATAAGCAGTCGATGCATAATACACACATTAATTGGCAGCAATTTTCGCCATTCTGACATGTCGCGTGAGCTCACCCATTCACCGGCGGCAAGTAACAGCATTTAACGGCACTCTCGTGACAGTTAGCGCCCGCTCAGCAGCAGACAGTGTGACGTGCATGGCGACAGCGCACATATTCCTGCCGCACGGCCATGTCTCTCCACTTAGAGCTTGTGTCTTTGACCTCGTCCTTTTCAGGGTCTCGGCGTTAGTTCTTTGTCAGCTAGTTATTGCTTGGCTTTGCTTTGTGCTTATGTTTTGATTTTTGCGAGGAGAAAAAATGTAATAAAGCCACTCATCAGCACTTGCGCTTCATTCACATTCAAGGCAATGAACTCATATTTCTCGAGTGCAGAATCGTGGTTAAAAAGTGTGTTTCCACTGCTTCCTCATTGCTTGGCTAACCTTTGACGACTTGGCAATAGTGCACGGATCACGCGATAGATATGTATGTGTGTTAGTTAGTCTGGAATGTGTTGACAACGAAATTACTATTTATGTATGTGTATATGTATATGAGCTTTTGGGGTTTCCTCAACTCTCTTGCTCCCAACTGACCTTGTAAATTTCCCTATAGCTCAATCCCAACTTCTTATTTAGTTTCTAATAGTCACATTTCATTAGAAACTAAAGGCGCCTTTCTTTGCCTACCTCCAGCACCTAGTCGGACACGCATTCTCTACAATCCGCGTCTCTCTCTTTTATTAATTTACATTTATTATTTTATTTTTGAACAAATACTCGCCAACTAACTGCTTTCGCCACTGCTTTCGTGCAAAATTTACATAACAGTTTTTATATCGCTCACGCTTCAGTTACTAAACGCACGATTTTATGCAAATTTTGCGACAAATCCATGCAAAAAAGTGCGCGCTGATAGTTATCGCCTGAATAAATATGAAGAGAACTTAAGTTAAATAACTCGGAATATTCGAAAAAAGCTCACAATTATGCAATCCAAAGCACAAAGTATTATGTTAAAAGGGAATATTTGTAAAGAAAATTTTGTTGGAATGAAATTCAAAGTCAATCAAAGGTTCACGACAGGAAATGTGTGCTTCAAAGCGGTATTTATTTGAAGCCAACATTTATTTCTGATACAAATTTGGATAAAAGCTTCTAAAATTTTCCACTAAAAATTGTTGAAGAATTGAAATCTACATGTCTGTACATATGCTCCACACCACCACATATCAACTATCTCTACATACAAATTGAATATCGATTGCGCTGCTGCATTGCAACTACTAACACAGCTAGCTACTTGGCATTGACATTGCCTTTGCCTTCGGTGCACTCATGGAGCTTCTGGCAAGCGCCAAAGCAGCACGCCAGTGAAGCCAAGTCGAAGGGTGTACACGGTGTATGAGTGACAATACTTAGAAAGCCTCTCCAAAACCCATAGCTTAGCCATAGCTTGACTAAGCTGTTGCTATACTAGTAATGTATTGAAATCATTTATATACATTCTCACTGTTTAGCTGCCCTCATTTGCTTTGCCAGTTTCTTCCTAATGTCACTGCCAAGGTCATTGGTGCTTGAGCCTCTTTATTGCTGCTAATTCCAAATGCTTTTATTTTGATGTTCTCATGTGTGTGCCGAGCCAGACTCAAAGGAGGCGCCGTTCGATTGTCAGCGAAATTCTCACATATATTTTGCACACACAAGCAAATCACAGAAAGGCATTCCAAAATTATTTCTAAATTCATTGTTAGCTGCAGAACTGGAGGGTAAGCGAGTTATCGGAAATCTACGATATTTATGCGAAATATTTGAATAAGGTTTGGTTTCATTGGAAGTGAGAAATATCTTTTTCCTTAAATGACTAAAAAATTATATCAAAAAATTTTCAAGAAAATTTTGTATTTCTAACTAGAGCATATTAATCTCAGCTTCTTCTTTAAACATCAACTGAGCCACAATGGGCTGCAATAAATATTAGAATTTAAACCATAGTACACCGATTTCGTAGTGTATATTTATACAGTGCTTGAAGAATCTCAAATTTTAACATCATTTGATTTGATTTAAATAAGATTATTTGAAGTATTTATGGAATATAAAATTATTGCCAAATCCTAAAATGAAAACATTTCTGTAAATTTCTTTATAACCAAAAGAAAATCCTTCAACCATGAATAGAGCTGTTTACACACATTACCTTATTAATTTGCAAAATTTTATATAAAACACTACTTAGCAGCTTATACTTAGGGTATATTCCACCTCAATGGTTTCTTGAAATAAACCCGACACACACATCCATGTAATTAATTACTTCGAGCACACATCAATGAAAACTACATAATTGAAACCACATTTTTAATTACTTTCGCATTAAAATTCAAGTATTCACATTAAATAACCATAAGGGTAAAGCAATGCTGTCTGAGGTCGCCTTTACTCACCAACCCAAAAGGCTTACACACACATACACATGCGAAAAGAGGCGCTTACAGAAGACTGCCTACTTAATTAAAGAGAAGCCTGTTCGGGCATTTAAACCGCCGAACCGGATCACCACTCACCACCTCAGGTGAGTGTAAACAAACCAGAGATCAAAAGCCAAGGGACGGCGACGGAAGCCATTGTGGCTGCACGCAGGCCGAAAACCAACAAGCCGGCAGGTGGCCTACTTAAAATGTGTGCCCGACCAAATACAACAAACACGCTTTGCACGAAATTAACAGACACACCGTCGCACCACCGCCTTTAAAGCGCTTTTCGAAGTGGCGGATGGTGACCTGTCGTTAGTGGATGGCTGAGTGCAAATACCTGCAGCAGCATCTCGCGTGCGTTGACCAACGCTTGGCATTTCATTAAAATTGAGTATGTAAAACAAGCAGAAATTAAAAGGTATAAGGTTGTAAATACAAAACAAAAACAATAAAGATGGAGGCAAAAAATGTTGTAGTCAGCCGCTGGTCATCGCGCACATTAATCATACGACCTGATGACCGCTTGCTACACTTTACGTGGCTCCTGAACGTGTCGGCGCGCCATTCTACGTGCGATCACGTTCGCCACGTTAAGCACAAGCTTTAAGGCCTGCACCACATTACTTACGAATTAAAATTCTCATTTAAAAATATAATTTATTTTCGGTTTGTTTATTTTCGTACTGGCGCCGAGGCATCGCGCACTGCTGCTGTCAGCATCGTTAGCTAGCCTAGCTTCTAGCGCAGCTCAGTGCCGCACAGGCATGTCCCCAGTGACAGCTGTCATGTTGGCGAACAGTTGCTGCTGCCGTTGATGCCTTTTTGATGTTGCGCCATCATCATCGGCATAAAAAAACTCGATTGTCATGCTGCCAGCTGCGCAGTGGGCGGAGTAGAAAAAAATCACGAGCCAAGTGTCCTTGCTGGCTTCAACGCCGGTTGTTTGGATATTCTTTTCGTTTATTTAGCGCTTAGTGTGTGCGCTCTTGTTGTTGTTGTGCTGTCATAACGGCATGTGTCAATGTGTCACATGTGAGGTCAGTCGTCAAGCAAAATGGCGTTACTCAGCGTTAAAAGCAGCGCGCAAAAAAGTGGCAAACGAAGAGCAGTTAAAATCCCATGCGATCAGCTGTAATCGAATGTATGACAACAACAATAACATATAAGGAAAAGGGTACAAGGGCTGAGGCGGTCAAGCTCTCACTAAAACCACTTTAGTTTCTAATTTGAGGAGAATGATGGCTATACAGTATGACTGCAACTATTTTAAAGTGATTTCATTAAGTGTTTGTAAAAAGTGCTTTTATGGCACTGACATTAAACAGTTTTTGTCACTGAAAATCAAATAACAAAAATATAAATTATCGTCAGAGAATTGGCTCGAATTAATTTAGAACTAAGTTTTTCAAATGGTTCATTCAACTAAATGAATTCACTTCGGTAGTTTAACTAATAAAAATAACATAATTATGGTCACACGAAGAAAAACCGCAAATTGCGTTGCACTGTTTTGAACTCCAATAAAATTAAGTTAAGGCAGTTTTGAGTTTACAATAAGAAGTTCAATTAAATTTTTATTGTGTACAAACTAAACATTTAATAGAAACAAAGCGCTCAATTTTAATTTACAATTATTTTTTATAGAATTTTCATGAAACAAATATTTTAATGTATGACTATATATGAATTAATCCTGTATGTATTTGAAATTCAATTTTCAAAGCTGTGTATTCTTATAAACTATAAATATCTCTGTATATAAATATGTTTATACATAGCTCTCTTGTCTATCGATAAAAGATTCAAGAAAAAATTCTCCACAAATACATTTTATATGCGAAAACTTAAGTTCAAACAAAATATATATAATATAATAATAATTATCTTCGATTGACCATTTCTTTTCTCGCTGTCTTTACTCGTTGCTCTCTTACCGAAAAATATACAATAAAAAGCAACAACAAAGTTAACGAATTAAAGTCGATAAAAGTGAATATGCGACAACAACATAAAAATGGCAGAACCGCTATCCTCAGGGGCTACCAGATTTTGTTTTATAACAGCAGTTAAAACCTATGTGCCAAAAATTAGGCAACATACTGTTTTAGCTCCTTTGAATAGCATACATTTTGGCGAAAAAATAAAACCTTAAAAAATGGATAAAGATAGCATTTCAAATTTCATAACAATATTCAAATTATATCAGCCAAGAAATATTCAGAAAATACTAACAACTGCAATATATTTTGTCCATATTAACGCCTTCACCGTATGCCGCTACTCTCAAAAAATCACACAAAATCTGCGTATTTAACATTCAAATATTCTGTAATGGACAATAAATTTCAATTTTAAGCATCAGAACCTGATATTTATGATACAATAGAAAACTAGAAGTAATTCCCCTCAGAAATCGATATTTTTCCATAAGTTACTTGATAAATTTCGCTTATATTTTCGTCGAAAGTTAAAAATGGAAGTTTAAATTTAGCAGGAAATTTAACCTTAACAACCAACGTATGAAGTTATAAATAAACGAGTATGTATGCATGTTAGTAAGCCTACGTAACGCCGAAATATAAAATGAAACAATGCCAAGAGTCAAAAGTCAGTTTTAGCAAACAATTTAAAATAAGTTATTTGCAGCTTTAAATAAAATATCTGTTTCACTTTGTTGCATTTGTTGTATATTCGTACACCGTAAGTCACGTAAATAACATAACAGCTCTGCACTCATTTTCGGCGCAACAGTTCAAAAATAAATTGACGGCATATTTCCAGGGAAATTATTTATTTATAGATTTTAACGAATTTATTTTCGAACAACAGAGCACCGCACTCACTCGCGCTGTCTCCTTCACTCAACCCACAGTGCCGGCAAAAGCCTTTGTTCTTTCATCCCACAAACCTTTGTTCCTTTCGTTGGGCGTTGAATTTGGTGAAACCCCCAAACATTGAATGAACAGGCAAATTCGTCATTGCTGTTATAAGGTGAAGCGAGCAGAGAGAGAGTTAAAGAGTGCTTACTACAAAGGCTTATGATAATGAATGGAAGCTTTAAAGTTAATAAGAGGAGAGTTATAAAGCCAAAATATTGGTAATTTCATTAATTTTCTCTAGGATTGGTTGAGATAATTATTGTATAGCTCTAAAAAAGCGCTATTTAATATTCCGAAAATATCTTGTATCATTTTGAAGTATTTTTAAGTGCTTTGCCACTTACGAATGTCGTCATTTTTCACAAGGAAAATATCAATGAATTTAATTCCCATATTTCGGATTATTACGTAATATACTCCAAAACCAATTTCATTACATTTGATTGTGAATGTATTTTTATTTACTTGCCTGCTTGTTTTAATGTATTACGATTTCAATTTCCTCTTATTTCCGTTCTTTCTCATTAATTCATGAAGCAATAAGTGAAAACAAAAGCGTTGGGGCGATAAGCGCAACAGTAACGACAAAGTCCAAGCGTCCACCACAAAGCTAAAAAAATTTCTCACCGCAAGAAAACTTGAAACAAAAACACCAAACTTTTTACAAAAAGCCGCGAGACGGCCCATTTGAAGAGAATTAAATTATAATTAACAGCCAACTTCACTTAACAAGTTATCGCGCCCACAAATCGCTGAGTTATCCGGTTGCGCCGCTCTCATTCTCTCTTCCATCAATCTTTGTTTCACACACTGGGCACTGAGCAAATCACTGCACTTTTGTGCGCTTATCAGTGTCTCCTTATCAAGTGCCAACCTTTGTTTGAAATATTTAGTGTTCTTCCCACTCTCTCTCTCTTCTCTCTCTCTTTTCGGACTCAAATTGATTTCAGCGTGGATCAGTGATTTTTTTTCGTTAATTTAAAATTTGCGCTCACTTTTGGTGTTGTTGTTTTATTTCGTTTCTTTGTGTTCTGTGTCTTTAAGACATTTGCTGCTTTTCGGCGCTCGCCGCTGCAGTTATTTTGAGTGCTTCACTATCTTATCACAAGTGTTGTGGGATTTAATAAATCTTGTTGTGACTCGGAATTTGGTGGCATTAAATTGTGTCTTGATTTTCTTGACATTTATTTACACACACTTGACTTTTACAACATTTGATAGAGTATTTTTAGACGACTTTCTTGTCTTTGTTTTCACTACTCAAAGGAATAATATTTTCAGCTCTTTCTTGTTTTAATTTAGCCACTTAAATATTTTAAAATGAGTTGTTAATATCAAAATCGAAAATCGAAGTGCTTTAACGGATTTTAGAAGCGAGACTCGAATACTATAACTTAACCTTGAGGCTTGACCCTACTAGTGTCAAAGTAGGAAATTTAAAGAACCTTCTACTGATCGTATTTTATGGACTTTTAGATCTTCCTCTTCTTTATTTTTTATGTTGAAGGCATGTATGCCATAAATAAGAAATTAATAATATATATGAAATTTTATAATATATTATATATTTAGTTTAATCAGAAAAAACGGTCGCTAATGATGGGAAACCCACTGATGACTCATATAGACTACTTTAAGCGAAATAAAATAATGATTGAAGTCGAATATAATGCATTGCTCACGACCTGTAGAATCATGTTGTTTATCAGTTGTGAAATGTTTATGTTGTCATAATAATAGAGTGGAGAAACTTGCAACAACAACAATAAGTAATAATTGAAATATTAAATGGTAAAAGTCCACGATTACTAGTATATTATTATATAATAGACTTTTGAGAATGTATTTGTTTACCTCTCAAGAAATGAGTAGACACTTCTCAGTCTCAACTATGAGTGTGCGAGAAAGCGTTTCTTCTAGAAATTAAATTTCATTTAAATAGAGAGGCTCATTTTCCATAAATAAATCATAATTATTAGAAGGAAATCTAACTATTGAATTAATGGGTTTTATATAGTGTGAATTTTCAAAAAATCGATGTTTTTTATTTCATTTTCTTAATGTACATATATTTAAGAATACACCCAGAAAATTTCATATCGTTCCGGTGAATATTTTCAAAGTTACAAGCAAATGAAAAATTTGAAAAGGCGTTTCAGAGTGCTTTTAAGTACAAGGTCCAAACTTTAAACGCGTTTTTTCAAAATGGTGTTTTCAAAGTCGGTGACCAACATTACTCGAAAACGGCTGGACCGATTTGTCTCAAATTTTAACACGACATTCTTAAATATATTTTTTAGTAATTAATCGAAGAATTTTTTTCTCCGATAAATTTTTTTTTTTATAAACCATTTAAGGCCGAAATTTCGGTGAAGAATCGATTTTTTTTTAGAAACCGCCATTTTGTCAAAAAATTTTATTTTGCTTATTCCTTCGATTAATTACTAGATTTAACATTATTTTAACGAAATCTGTTTGGTTTTTTAATTTCGGATGATCCAGTTCAGAGATATAGTGGTCACCGCAAAACGTCTTTTTTGAGAGGAGCTCCTGGAGATCAGCTGTAGCTCTTTTTCAAATAAATATTTTTACCAGTACTAAGTCTTAAAATACAGTTAAAAGATACCATAATATGTGTATAAATTTTTGGATCAATAAATTAAAAAGTTTTCTCAGAAAAAATTCTGGAAAATTCACTTTTTTTCGGCCGTCTAACTGTATATAACCCCTTAAGGCAAGGTATATTACCCACAAAGAGCATTACTTTTATATATTTTTCTTTATGGAAAACTAAAGGATTCTCCTTAAGAGGGGGAGGAATTCGGCAAGATTTTGTTATAATTTTAGACGTACTTTTTGACTTGACCTTATCTTTACAGTAGAGCACTTTATTGTCAATGTCTCTTATGGGAATGAGTACATAAAATATTCGTGGAGAACTCCGAAGATAAACTGAACACTTTATAGAACAATTATAAATACTTTGCATAAAACAAAATAATATTTAAAAGCATGCAAGCTTTATATACTCATATATTAATATTAGATAATGAGTACTGAGTAGGTACTGAGTATTTTAAATCCATATAATCGAGGCACTTTTAGGTCACTCCGCATAGTATATATAAACAGTGAGTACTCTAAGGCTTTTGAATAGATAAATGAATACTAAAAAGTGAAAATGAGTCCTTTAAATATTTACTTTATGTTATGAAGAGCTCTTAATCGAGATTGAGTATTTTATACATCATAATTAATTATGAATAACTGTTACGATACTAAACTATTCCTATAAATGTTCACTATTCCTTCTGATGAAATTATATGTTCCAATTGAATGAGTATTATGAGTCAAACTGAGTAATAGCCAGTAATCATTACACACAAATTGATCTTTTTACAGGAGGGTTGATAGTAATACCAAATCTCCGCCATGGAAGAAATTATAAATATTCTTGTTATTTATTTTCCCTTCCTGAAGATTTGCTATGCAATGCCAACTAGATCCCCAGTGCTGTCAATCAATTGAGAAATTTGCACTCTTGCGGACTCTTCATTCATGAAATAATTAAATGTAAATATGTACATTATGGCCGGCAGCAAGCACTTACTTATAATGCTGTCCATCTCCTAGTGCTAAACGCAAACATACTGAGGAGTATACTATATAATATTTCACTTAATATTTGCCGACTCAAGTTACCAAAGAAATTTTCCAGTTTCCTTAGGACACTGCAAAAATTCCACACACACACATACTCATTCCGATTTCCTTTACAGTTAGCAACAAGTCATGCACAGTAATTGAAGAATGCATTTGTTGGTGGAATTAGATTGTCAATGCAAACATATAAATAGCGGACATGACATGAACTCATACTCATACAAATGCACTCATACATGGACATGATATTGACAGGCTGGATCAGGCCCACTAGAAGACTACAAGGACTTACATATATGCCTACATATGCACGTAAGTGTATAACGGGTGTTTATCTGTCGCAAAATAATGGCTACTAATTCGGCTGCGAATGGCCTTCGTCAAGGCTTTAGGGTCGTCCGGCGCTGGATGCCAACAGCGTTGCATTTGTACAACCATCTCTCTCTGTCTCTGTGTCTGTGTGTGTTTGCGTGTGCAGTAAATACAAATACATATATATATATGCAAAAAGCATTTACTTGCGCATTTTGATGGGGTCTGCAAATCCACAACGTTAGGTGACACTTTCATTAGGGGACGCGTGCGGTATGAGGGGTGATAGGTTGGAGGAAGTGTGCAAATATTCATAATCCAGCGACGGCTTGCCTAGAAACGACCATAATTTGAAGGTTGCGCCTTTCCAGGAAGCCGACCCTCTAGCTCTTTCTTGGAACTGTTTACTTGGCTGCACTCGCGCACACTTGCAAAGTACCGTTACTACTCAAACCACCTCTCTCCACAAAATGAGAATTTCTTATCTGGGCTTTTGTTTTCATTAGAGCACTCGCTCCCTCGCTCGGTCTTATCTTTATCTGTTTGCTTATGCTTAGTTTCTTATAATTGTTTTTGTTTTCTATAATGTTTTCATTATTGTTGTTGTTGGTATTATTGTGTTTTTTATTAAACGTTTCGCTTTAGTTTTTGCCGCATCATCGTCAGCTGTTGCTCACTTGTTGCCGGTTTCCACTTGAATTGTTGTTGTTAATAATTTTGTTGTTGTGCTGTTATTACTCGCTCATTTAATCATTTAATTGTAGCTACAGCGAGCATTAGTCAAGCGCTGAGCGCATGAGGCAATAAGTAGACAAATTCAAGTAAGCAAATACTAAGACACAATAACAACAACAGCAATAAAAACAACAATAATACATTCAAATATGAAGTGTTTTTGTACCCGTTCATTATGTGCGTTGTGGAAATGTGGAGGTTATCAATGCGGTGTTTTATAATGCTTAGGGTTGCCACACAAAAATTAAAAAGAGTCCAGACTTTTTAATGTTGTTGTAATCATATCATTACCATTACATCAAGAGAGGTAATTCCTTTTATGGTTCCTCTTGCATAATCTCCTTTACTAATCATTACTATACTGTATATAGAGGGTTTCCACATTAACAAAATAGAAGATATTCAAAAAAAGAATATTAGAAAATAAGCGCATATCATCGAAGAAACAAGTCCAACAACAAGCTAAGTACGTTCCATCCAACGTAGAACATCAAAAGATCCCGTAAACTAAGGCTATAAAAACATCTGGTCCGAAACAACCTGGACTCCCCAATCGAAAAAAGATGCTGAAAGCTCAAAGAAATAAAAAAACAATAAAACTCAAGGAAGGTAAAGTCCAGAAAGATCTTAAAGCTCAAGGCTTAACGGAATCATTCCCCTCAAATAAATTTTAAACGCTTATGTTTCATATTACCCGTGGAAAGGTTGTAACTAGCAGCAGAGTGGGCTAAATGCTTTCGAACACCTTGCGTCCCCCGTATATTCTACCACCTCGCTAGTGTGTTGTTGTTTTCATTTATCACATACATATTTTCTTCACATTTATTAGCTCATTTACTCGCCTTATTAGGCTCCTATTTGAGACAGAAACACGGGCATATAAAATGTCGTCAGAACGCTCTCAACCGGCCAGCCAGAGCGTCAGCGTAATGGCATGAGAAAATTCGCAACGAACAAATTCAAATCAGTTTTGTCGCGTTAACTCGGCCGTTTGGTTGGCTGAACTGGTTGGACGGACGCCGGGCGCCACTCGTTACTTACTCACTTACTAACTATTTCCCACTTAACAACCACAACTTTAGAAAACGACGACGGCAGCAAAGTGAAGTGCGGCGAGCGCCGATCTGTAATCACTCATAGGCAAAATAACAAATTCAATATTACAATAACAACAAATAAATAAATAAATAAATATAAAGTGACAAAGTGAGCGATCGGTTGCTGTGAAGAGTTGAAGAATTGAACAGCGTGTGATAAGCGCAAAATCGCGAAATCTCGCCAGCGCTGCGAGCGGAGGCTGCGGATTGTGCAAAAATCTGAGTAAATATTATTTCCTTAATTGATTTGCCGATCGGAAAAAGTGAGAAAACGAGCGCGTGTGCAAAAGTGAGCAGCAACGCAAGTGAGAAGAAGAAGCCCACGCGTGGCATTGACCGCTAAATATTGAGAAGAAAAGCTCTTGAGCAGCTTCCGAACTGCGTATGCGTAGCTGATCTAGTGCCAGTGACTGTGTGTTTGTGTGAAAAAATTTTGAAAATGCCGTCGGTTAATTTGTTGCAGACACGCGCCATTATGTGCTGGTAGGTTACGTCTTGTCTAATTTGCTTCTCATTTATCAAATTTTCATATGAAAGAAACTGCAGAAAAACATATTTACAACATTTAGGTTTACTCGTGTCTTATTTGACGCAGCTTCTTCTGCTTACCGACGCGTTTCCCACCAAGTGTGTGTGTGGCAGAGCGCTTTACAAGCAATGCTTATTAATATGCCACGCTATGCGGGTTAGTGCCAGCGCGTCGTAGTAGGGGCAGACAGCAATTTGTTGGGCAGAAGCCACACGAGAGCAGCGACGCGCCGCGGCGTTAATCTAGTTTTTCCATGCTCATGTGCATGCGTGTTTCTCTGAGTGTTTATGTTAGGTTGTAATGCGTGTAATTCCGAATTATTGCCGCACCAGAAAGCACATCATCAAGTAAACAATGCCGCAGCATCTGTTTTTATTTGATTTCCGATAATTGCCGACGCATTTAGCTCGCGCGTTCAATGGTTGCTTACGCGCGGCAAGTAGCTTATGTGGCAAGTAGCTTAGTGGCATGTTTTCGGGGTTTCAAATAAATTTTCGAATTATTGTTTATTTTCAAATGCCAAATTTATTACCTCAATTGTGTTGCTGACACAATGTGGCTACATTTGTTTGTGTAGAATCCAAGAGGGAGTTTGTATAGAGGTTAGCAGCTGAAGCGCTATATCGTAAATCAGTCTTGCCGATTTTGAAAAGCTGCCGCGAAAAGAAAATTTACAACAACAAACAAAAATACATACAACAAATGTTTTGCTGAACATAAAATATAACTAGAGAAGATTAGAAGATTCAACTGTGTTCTCAATGATTTGAGATGTGAAATCACAATAATATTATCCACTCAAATTTAACTCTAGAGAGTATAAGGCTACAGATTAAAGTGGTATAACCATTTACAGCACTTAATATATTAAATTATGCCAGTCTGTTAACTTTATATCACTTTTTGTTTGTTTGATTCACCACTGCAATATATTTTTAACTCGCTAATGAATATTTTTTTAATACTAACCACAAGCAGAATTGACGGGAACCCCACAAGGGCATAGCAACCGATTTTTAAATTCTAAAAACATGCTTCAATACATAATTTACGTAAAAATACTTCATTAATAATTGTTAAGCTGCATTATCTAAAATCTCACATGCTTTCCCAAAGCTATTATTGGCTGATTAATTCTTAAGTGCTGATAATGAGCTTACAACCGCACATATCAGCATATGTAAAGCTCTAGAGCCAATCTTCCGCCGTTGGTGCAACATTTTCCCTCACACACATACATATATATTTTTTTCTAGAGCAGCGGTATTTTGAAGTACATACATACATACTATATAGTATATTTGTGTCAAGTTGTTTTTCTATGCAACGCTTACGCATTCACCACGTAAGACTCATTAACAACAACAATAAATCCATAGCAACAACATCAATATGTAAAATAATAAACAATATTTGGAGCAGAGGAAATAGCAAAGAAACGGCTGATATCAGCACAACAACAACAACAACAAGAAGGGCACCAGAATAGAAGCTCACTGTATTAACTAACATACATACATACATACTTAGTGGATTATTGTTATATATGTATGTATGTATGTATACAAAGCGTTTTGTTTTCTAAATGCTTTTGGATTTAAAAACGCACAAATATTTATTAAATCAAAATTTAATGAGGCAAAGGCGAACAAAATAAATATTAAACATAGAATATGTCTGTTTGTATGTATGTGCGTGCGCGGCAAAGGTGTGTGAGTTCAGCATAAAGCATTCATTTAATATAAACATTAAAAAAGTAACGATTTAATAAACTGGCAAATTAATTGCGAGTTCCTTTCATATTTAGACCGTTTAATTGCCAATTATATAAATTCACTGTGTGTTCTCGCTTTCTTACGTAAGTAAGAAATCATGCTATTGTTGTTGTTGTTGCCACTGTGTAAATATGTATTTATTATTATTATTTTTTTCTAAATTCACCTTTGTTTTGATTTAAGCGATTATCGCAAAAGCACGCCCATTTTCGCTCAATCATAATGCTCTTACATACAGACAGCAGTACAAGTACAAAAGAGTGCGCTTCTATGTTGGTATGTCTGTCTGTCTGTTTGTGCATTTCTAATTGTTGACCTTGGGTTTTCGGGTGTGATTAAATTCATAAAAATAAACGTACGTGTTTATGGAAAATTTTAATGAAAGATTGTGATTTCGCGAATTTCGCCAGCAATTCTATTTGTTTATACACAGATGTATAAGTATAATATTTAATATTCCACTAAGCTATTAAACAAAAGTGAGAGATAAGGGTTGTAGCGTTGACTTTTCTTAAAGATGAATATCAGCAAGCTTTACTATATTTAGCTTAGGCTCTATTTATTGCAAAATTAAAGCTTAATATTTGAGAAAGAAAACTTGAATTTTCAGCAATTCAATTCTTAGACTCAAATATCAAGGGAGGGAGAGGAGTCTAACTCTTCAAGCACAAAAATAGATCAGCCAAAGAAACAGCTAGCCGATAGTTCTATAGTGGAGTAACAACTTAGCGCAGGAAAGAGCTCTAGTATCTAATACCTACACAATCTGAGCTCAATCGCAGTTTCCCAAGAATATATCTTTAACGGTCATGCCTAGGCTATAAGTGTACGAATAAATTTCTAATACGAAAAAGCTATTCAGAAAACTCAGTATTTTACTGTAAAACAGCTCCGTATGTTGGATTAATCAACAAATATTTCTTCACTACTCAGCTGATAGCATGTTTCGTATGGAGTTTAATCTACACTAGTATATTTACTCAACAATTTCTATTTGTGTGATAGTCAACTTTGCTCAGAGCGGAGGGGAGGAGGGCAAAATCACATCAATTTCTTTCTGACAGTAAACGAAAAGAATTACTTACTTAGACATGTCATGTGAAAAGGCTCTTCTAGACACACACACACACACACTTTCAACTAAATTTGAGTCTACATACATATTTGGCGATATCTCTCAGACAAGTGAAATAACCAAAACACGATAACATAATATTTATATTTAGATTAAGTAAGAATGTCATAAAAGACAGTTAAGCTCTCACAAATTAGATAAGCGAAAATATTTCTTTAGATATTCGCAACGGAGATAAACGAAATATGCAGGAATGTTGATAGCAACATGTTGAGCAACATTACTATGTACGTTAATTTCTGAAACAGTAGATAAGTGAAAATATTTCTGTGAAACAAAAGGAAAATGTTGCTAGCAACATGTTGCGCAACATCAGCAATGTTTACAGTGTGTACAAGCAACAATGAAACGAATGTTGCGAGGCTTGAAAGTAAAAGTGCAGTTAGAAAAACTATTAGATAGTTAGTGGTAGCGAATTTCACTAACAAAAACAAATGCAAACACATAAATACAAGTGTGTGTGTCTATGTTGGTGTGTCGGAAGTCATTCTAATGGTTTTGTTTGGCTTTCGAGTTTTGATTAATGAGTGAAGTGTGATTAATGCGCAGTAACTGTGTAACCGCCACATCAATTTGCAACGAAAGAGTGCATAGAAAGTGCAATAGATGAAGTGAAGACAAGGCAGCTAGCAGGCTGCTGGATGCTGCGTCGGTTTGAGGCAAATTGCAAAATGAGACATTCAGTGGTTAAATGTTGCTGTAGAGAGGATGGTGTGTTATTTCGAGACGAGAGAATGCAAATTTTACGTCTTATACATGTAGTACAACAAAAATCAATTCGCTTCATTGATGACTTCATAAATGAGTACCAAAAATGCTATGCTTCATAATTGGCACATATGACGTTTTAACTTGCCTTAAAATCCTTTTAGTTTCAATATATCAATTAAATCATTTATATTATACAGAAGTCCTGATGCATTTTGAAAATTGTTCACTCAAAAATTATGTGAAAAAAAACTGGGAAAATACCTACAACCCTAATGTGCGTACTCACCTGCATTCATCGGAGCATTTGCTAATTTTTCATTGTAAAATCACACACATCAATTCCCACTGAGGTCGCTTCATACTAAAAGGCAAATTATTGACCACAACTCTGCTCTCCCTTCTCTTCTTGAAAGCGGGGCGTTGAAACACGGGGCACCTGTTGCCGGAAACCTCCACAAACTCACCACCCAATGACTTGCAACAGTCACTCACATACAGCAACAGGCGCACAGTAGCAACATGTCATCGCCCACCACCCACGCACACACACGTGCATTTTGAAGTAGCAATTCTAGGCAGCTGCTGCATGCTAACAAGCGCGAATGTAAAACCGCTAATTGGTGTCATTTGAAGCGAATGCAACGTTGGCAGAACTGAGGCTATGCGCACACATATACGAACTGAGTGGAGAGAAGTATCAGTTAACATAAAAGAAGCGCGTACGTGCAGCAGCAGTTGGTGGCAGTGCAACAAGTTGCAAATTGACTTGATTAGATAGATCTCAATTTGTCTTGTGTTCCCTTCATTATTCTTCGTTCTCATGTTTTTTTAATCTCTGTTTGCGTTGCGATGTGATTTGATTTGCGAGCGCCACGATTAGGGTGACGCCTGTGCGTGTGGTTGTTGGTATTGTTGTTTGTTTTGAGCGTTGTCAGTGGGTGCTTGTAATTAGTTTTGCATGACATTCGAGTTGACAATTGAGGGAATAAAGTGAGCAAATTGGTGGAAGCTTCTTGTTTGACTTTGAAAACAATTTGCAATTTCAATTAAAAACGGTAATTTGAGGAAAGTGAATAGACAAAGCGGGCTCGATTGAGCTTAGAATCGCGTTTTAAATATTAGTTTGGCTTCTTTCATTTGATTTTATATATGTAGAAAGCTAATTATAAAGTATTTCAAAGACTTCATTTCGGTTTGGTGTTTCAAATTATTAAATTCTTCTGCTCATAAAGACGATAATTTCGGTCCATCCCAGACACATCATGCCCGCACATCCTTACTTTACTTGCAATGTCATAAATATTCCTGCTGCTGGCTCATTATCGTCTTTGTTGTGGTCCATATTCACACTTGCAATTTGCAATTTCACAGACCAAATCAACTGTAAACCACGGCAGCCACGACATAAACAAATTTTGTTGTTATTGTATCATCAACATTACCATCACTCACTCCAGGCTGCGGGGGCCGTGCGCCAAATATTTCTAAAAGTGAATGGCGCATTATGTTGGGCTCAATTACCGACAGTTATAATAGGAACAAATGCGAGTGTGTATATAATATTTACGGCTGTTTTAGACTTCATTAAAGCTCGAGAACGCCGTGACTTGTCTTTTGTGCTGCTCGTACACGAGTTTGCGGTGTTGACATGAGAGACTTGCCTCAAAGGCGCGTCGCAGGTTTTGATGGAGTGCCGCGCTGTTTGTATTCGGTTCATTGCGGTTTTACAATGACCCAGTTTGTTGGTTCGTGGCAGACGGTGGGTGGAACAACAGCTCTCTATATTTAGTCGGGAAATGTTACTATTTCATTAAATAGTACAAAGAGATAACCTTAAAGCGGAGGAGATTATTTACTCGGTTTTTTCTCGTTGACAAAGTATAACGGAATTTTATAATGGGCGACGCTGTTGTGAAAAGTTGTACAACAAAACAACAAACATGTTTGCAAGTTTATGAATAGGCAATAGTGACTTTTACTGACACACTTGTGTTATTTATATATAGATCCTGATCCTTAATCTTCGATTTATTTTGAAAAGTACATCTTTATTTGTAATATTCTAACATTTAATTTTTGTGCATCGGATTAATTTCGTTTTCGGACTAACATATTTTTTTCGGAAACATGTAACATTTTTATTGAAAACATGTGGCAACTCTTCTCAAAGGTAACGGGTGATTTTTTTGAGGTTAGGATTTTCATGCATTAGTATTTGACAGATCACGTGGGATTTCAGACATGGTGTCAAAGAGAAAGATGCTCAGTATGCTTTGACATTTCATCATGAATAGACTTACTAACGAGCAACGCTTGCAAATCATTGAATTTTATTACCAAAATCAGTGTTCGGTTCGAAATGTTTTTATCGACAAATTTTGTTCAGCGATGAGGCTCATTTCTGGTTGAATGGCTACGTAAATAAGTAAAATTGCCGCATTTGGGGTGAAGAGCAACCAGAAGCCGTTCAAGAACTGCCCATGCATCCCGAAAAATGCACTGTTTGGTGTGGTTTGTACGCTGGTGGAATCATTGGACCGTATTTTTTCAAAGATGCTGTTGGACGCAACGTTACGGTGAATGGCGATCGCTATCGTTCGATGCTAACAAACTTTTTGTTGCCAAAAATGGAAGAACTGAACTTGGTTGACATGTGGTTTCAACAAGATGGCGCTACATGCCACACAGCTCGCGATTCTATGGCCATTTTGAGGGAAAACTTCGGAGAACAATTCATCTCAAGAAATGGACCCGTAAGTTGGCCACCAAGATCATGCGATTTAACGCCTTTAGACTATTTTTTGTGGGGCTACGTCAAGTCTAAAGTCTACAGAAATAAGCCAGCAACTATTCCAGCTTTGGAAGACAACATTTCCGAAGAAATTCGGGCTATTCCGGCCGAAATGCTCGAAAAAGTTGCCCAAAATTGGACTTTCCGAATGGACCACCTAAGACGCAGCCGCGGTCAACATTTAAATGAAATTATCTTCAAAAAGTAAATGTCATGAACCAATCTAACGTTTCAAATAAAGAACCGATGAGATTTTATGCGTTTTTTTTTTTTAAAAAAGTTATCAAGCTCTTAAAAAATCACCCTTTATTTTGGACATAAATTTCTTTAAAATTCATATAGTTCCATATTCATATTAAAATATTTCATACATTTCATCAAGTTTTTATAATAAATCTCAAAAAAGTGGCAACCCTTTTTTATATTTCCAACTTATAAACTTGTAAAACTTCTTTAGTTTGATAACTACATGTTTGTATTCTTAAAACTTCAATTATTTTATCTATTTGATTAATATTAACATTCTTAAAAAGGCGGCAAATCTGCTCAGAGTATCTTGGACATAAATTTATTTTCTTTTCATATAGTTCCATATCCATATTAAAATATATTAATCCTTTCAAATTTGTCTTTATAATAAATCTTAAAAAGGTGGCAACCCTGCCTATATATAAATCTAGCTAAAAGCTGAACCTTCCCTTCAAAAGCAATCTCTTTAATTATAAAATTCAACCAATAATAAAAAGAGTAAAAAGAATTGTGTGAAAATCATGCCGTTATGTACCACTACCAAATGCGGTAAGCCTCAGCTAAAAGCAATGTGGACTTCATCTGCTAACAGCTCATCCACATTTTCACGCTAAAATTTGCCATTTTTCATTTACATTTCTTGCAACGCTGCAAGCGCTCTCGCTTTCTTTTGCCCCTCAAACCACACTTGAGTGGCTGGCTGTTACTGTTAGTGACCTTTACCGCTATTGATGAGTGCAAAGCACGACCACAACGCCACCAGCCAGTTTCGCAAGTTGCTCTTTAGCACGTGGCATACTTGAGCGCTTCCTTCCGTTCTTCCGGACTCTCTTTATTGCTGGCGTATAAAAACGTCTACAAAAACAACAAGAAGAGTGAACGGCAAACCATGTCGCGGTCCACTTCAGCAGAATTCACTTTCATTCGTGGCAGTTTAGCAAAGCCTCTATTTTATATTTTTATGAATCTCTCTCTTCTTCCGCACTTCCCATTTCCTTCGTGCTTTTTGTGGTGGCAGCAGCTTAATGGTTAAAAGCACATTGTAAACACTCACACTAATGAGTGGTTGCAGCAGTGCATATATCGTAGAATGCAGGTAAATGCAAGCGATTTTTTTGAGTTTGCAATTCTTTTACGCTTTCACCAATGGAAAGCAGCTGGCTTTCAGCGTCTTCGTCACTTTCTTTTTTAGGACCTCCGCTTTAAACCTTTAAAGACTCTCTAACCTTTATTGTATGCCTGTTTGCCCTTGCAGCACCCTTTTTTGCATTTTTAATGGCGGTAATTAATTTTCATTTACAACGGTGACTTGCATATTGTCCATTATTCCATCGTGGCATGTACTTTCCACACAAACACACACTCATACATGGATTTGTTTATTAATGTGATTCTAAGCATTGTTCTTGTTGCTGTTGTGCTCGCATTCCTTTGCGTTTTGCGGCTGCAGTCGGAGTAAATTGTTTTGGATTAGAGCAGAAGAATTTAATTAAAATTGCAGTAACACAATCACATATTATTCTATTCCTTGCCTGCGTGTGTGTGTGTGTGGATTATTTATGTCGCCTGATTATAACTGACCTTTTCTTGTGAGAAGCAAAGACGACTTTGATGCTTGGAAATACAGCGCCAAGTATGTGGTTGATATACTTTGCTATCTGTGTATCGATACTTGATTTCGAAACTCGATACAAAATACTCACCTCTCGGACTTATATAAAAAATTCTCAAGCCCATAAAAATAAAAGCAAATTCTCTAAAAATTCGAAAAAATCTAATGAAAATCGATTTTGGTATCCTAAAATCGATATTTCCTTCACTTTGTATTGATAATTTCTCGTTTGCAATTTTTCATTTTTACTTATAGTCTAAGTGAAAAAAATATTCGATTAAAACTTAGCGAAATTATCATATTTCAATAATTGCAGACTTCGGAAAATAAACAGACAATACAAGCATTTATGAAAACAAAGTAATAATATTTGAAGAACACTCTGAAAGTATTTTTACGGTAGAATCCTCTTTAGATGACGAACATTTTTGATTAGTTTCAGATCAAGAAAATTATGCCTTCTTCTTAGTTCCTTTGGCTTCTTGAGCAGCATAGGGTCGCCGTATATGTGGATAAATATTTAAAAATATACTTCAATTTCTATATTCGATATCGAAAAAAATCTTAAATTTGAAATTTAAAGAAATTTATATTCTTAAAGAATCCAAAAAATAAAGAGAAACTATTTCTTTCTGTATCACACATGAAATGAAATTTAAAAAGATTCTTTATAAGAATATTTCTCAAAAAATCCAATTAGAATAAACTCCTTCACTTCGGTTTCTCAAGAAAAACCCAAAGTTCTCGAATCTTCTTCGAAACGCCACTGGCGCAATAATATTTTTGCTTGATTGCATTCACATATAACGATTTAAATACACTTATTTCCTTCACTTGGTTCACAATGGAGTAGGAAAATTTAACAATTTTCTTATGGAGAAATGGACAAATATTAGCACACTACTCCAAAAATTAAATAATTTTAGTTCTCGGTTGCATTTGAATACCGTTACACAAGTGTCTCCTTTGCAGTACTTCAAATTAATTGCTTGTGTAACATTCAATAACTATTTAAGCAACCCTTGGCCATCATCTGTGTGGCTACACGCAGACCAACACATTTAACCAGAAGGCAACCAGAGGTGTGCGAGCATAGGTGTGCTCAATACATACAAGCATACTTAGAAATATGGCATACATGCATACACATTTAGGAACTTCTTGCCTACCTGCCGATCAACCTGACTGCGTGCCAGCCCAATTGCCATGGCATTCAGCGAAAGCATGCGGCACATTCTGCAGAATCGCATTTCCAGCACGCTGCACAATTGAGTTTAAATAAAGTCTCGGTGCCAGCGAATTTCATTACAGAATGTTTTGTAATCAGCGGTTGCAGTGCTGCCACCGCCGCCGCCGTGCAGTGCAATAACAATTTGAATTTTAACTACTTTCCACTTTTATACATTTACAACTAAGGAGTGCTTGTAAATACCTGAATTATTTTCAATTTTATTATTTACTAAGCCCACGCTCACTCCTACTCATTCATTCTCTTTCACTCTTTGTCTTTTTGCAGTCACGTCGTCCTTCGGTCTGTTTCACCGCCATGCCTCCGGGCGTTCTAGTCAACGACAGCCGCAGCAATTCCACCGACGATATACAAATCGCATTAGCGCCACACATACAAACCTATCTAAGTCAAACGGGGCGACGGCATTCCTGCTGCAGCGTTATGTTGCCGGTGGCATTCGAGCGCGCCTCGTCCAAGTCCTGGATGGATCCGAAATTCGATTCACCCGTGCTGGAGGGCCAATTTCAGACCAGCGTATTCCCGCACGTACGCATGCGTTACAGGTGAGTCACTACATGAGTATGTGGGTATATGAGTGAGTGTGCGAAATGTGATTTTGTTAGTGCCACACATTTGATTGTTTGTTGAATTCAAAGCGATTATGCTTCAATAGAGTGAATATCCTTTGTCAATGCGAATGTGTGGTCAAATTCGTTTGATAAGTGTATTTATTTGTGTGATTTCAGTTGGGCTTGTAGCTCGGATGAAAGAGACAATGAACGTTGAATTCAGTTTTACTTCACTTTTCTACTTTTAAGCTTTGTATTTTTGGCTGAAAGCTTCAATTATCTGTTAAACAAATAAAATCATTTATGTAAATGAGCTCTTGAGGAGTTTATGTGTCTACATATTTTTGTTTAAACAATTGCACTCCACGAAACTCCATCCAGTATCTACTAGGTCACAGGTTCATATTCACATTACAGACTTATTAAACAAAATGTGGCAAACTGTGGCATGGATTCATGTGATGTGAAAGCAAACAGTTATTAACTCACGCTCATTAACTCAGAAAATGAAACTCTTTGCCAGGCAAATGATTCCAAGAAATAATCAAATAAATAGCTTAGCTATGGCTAAAGCTGTTTATGGCTTCTTTAGAATTATTCACTAAAAGTATATATTTTAGTAACGAGATGAACTGTAGCAAGTTTATTGCAAGAGTCATGATTTGACATGAACCACAGAATCCATGCAATACCAGAAAATGTATGTGTATTGAAATACTCAACAAAATGAAGTTTTTTAATCAAAAGTGACGAGAAACTGTGTTTAGTTTAGGTCAAAGCTCACACAACTTTAATTGCAACATTTATCACGTTGAACACAGAAGTGCAACAGAACGTATACGTGATATTAATGGGACAACAAGTCGTAGTATGAATGAACGTAGTAAAGGGTGATTTTTTAAGAGCTTGATAACTTTTTTTTAAAAAAAAACGCATAAAATTTGCAAAATCTCATCGGTTCTTTATTTAAAACGTTAGATTGGTTCATGACATTTACTTTTTGAAGATAATTTCATTTAAATGTTGACCACGGCTGCGTCTTAGGTGGTCCATTCGGAAAGTCCAATTTTGGGCAACTTTTTCGAGCATTTCGGCCGGAATAGCCCGAATTTCTTCGGAAATGTTGTCTTCCAAAGCTGGAATAGTTGCTGGCTTATTTCTGTAGACTTTAGACTTGACGTAGCCCCACAAAAAATAGTCTAAAGGCGTTAAATCGCATGATCTTGGTGGCCAACTTACGGGTCCATTTCTTGAGATGAATTGTTCTCCGAAGTTTTCCCTCAAAATGGCCATAGAATCGCGAGCTGTGTGGCATGTAGCGCCATCTTGTTGAAACCACATGTCAACCAAGTTCAGTTCTTCCATTTTTGGCAACAAAAAGTTTGTTAGCATCGAACGATAGCGATCGCCATTCACCGTAACGTTGCGTCCAACAGCATCTTTGAAAAAATACGGTCCAATGATTCCACCAGCGTACAAACCACACCAAACAGTGCATTTTTCGGGATGCATGGGCAGTTCTTGAACGGCATCTGGTTGCTCTTCACCCCAAATGCGGCAATTTTGCTTATTTACGTAGCCATTCAACCAGAAATAAGCCTCATCGCTGAACAAAATTTGTCGATAAAAAAATTTCGAACCGAACACTGATTTTGGTAACAAAATTCAATGATTTGCAAGCGTTGCTCGTTAGTAAGTCTATTCATGATGAAATGTCAAAGCATACTGAGCATCTTTCTCTTTGACACCATGTCTGAAATCCCACGTGATCTGTCAAATACTAATGCATGAAAATCCTAACCTCAAAAAAATCACCCTTTATGAATGAATGAGCATATGTTGCATGGTTATATTAGATCGACCTCAAAAACATTTGCTGAAATGAGAGATATTACTCATTTTGAGCTGCTTCAACTAACATCCGACTGATATCTCAATATTTTTTACTTAAACAAAAACATATCAGATTAAAATAAATATGCCCACTTTATAAATAAATATGTCAACTGGAAATCCTCTTAAACTTAACCCAATTTTTTACACCAACCAAACGTTATACTTCTATATTCGTTTTAAGTTACTTTCATAAAAGCATAAATTTATATAATTTTAAATAATTTGATTTACATCAACCAACATATCCAATATTATAAATATTCCAAGTTGGCTAAGCACTGAGCCAGCATCACACAAAATCACAAAATTATTTCACCGTGCAGTCACGTGAGAGCGTATATGTTACTATCCCAAACTCAAGGTACATCCATATTTATTAAGCAATAATGAAGATGACTGACCTTTCTGGTAATAAACACAACGACAATGAGTCGCAAAGCGAGCAAGTGCATTATCCCTACATATGGGTTCAGTAAGCCAGCCAGCCAGTTAAACAAGTACGATGGCTCCAACAAATAGTGTTTTGCACATAAATTGTTAATGTTAACAAACTATAACTACAGCTCAGGTGAGCTGAAATTTGTATGTGTGCACCAGTGAGAATACAACTTTTATTGACGCCACTGCGTATACGCAACATTGTTGAACAAATGTGGGATCACATACAATGAATGTGACTGCCTGTGTAAATTATATTGTGTACTCAATTCACTTGATATATTTCAAACACGACATCGCTGTGTGTTTAATCACTTTTAAATTGACGCGTTAAAATTTCACGCTCTTTAAACCCTCTCTCGCTTTCGCTGCTCTCGTCAGTATTAGAGGTATCAGTTTAGTAATAAACTAAATAAACTACTTTCGCCATTTTAACTTGGTCACTTTTGCCGCAGTTTGTCATGTTATTTTCAGCATCAATTGCGCCTGCCCCTAAAAGTGTGCTTTAATTAATGTTAACCCAGTTAAAGTTGCAACTTAAACGGCAATTAACTGTCGTCCTTGATAAACTCGATGTCAGCGCTGACTGTTCGCCTGCGTCTGTGTTTATGTATTTGTTGATTAATAAATTGCTCTTTACAAAGTTTTTCCATTTCGTTTTGTTGTTATCTGTTTACAAAGAAAGCGTTTAATATTTATTGCCCACCTGCGCAAGTGGCGCACAACTATTTGTATATGCCTTCTCAATGGTGTAAATGCATATTCGTTTACTTGCTCGTCATTTTTAATTTCACCTGTGAAATATTGCGTGACGGTGCTTCATTAGCGCGAGCTAAAGTTCGTAATTATTGGAGACAAGTCAATTTCGCCCTGTCGACAAATCAAAGACATAATTGTCTGGCATTCCAGAGGAGTATGAAAGCTTCACGTGTTTAATAGATATGAAGAAATTGGAATAATTAATAATAAAGCTGCATGTTAAGGAAAATTATAGGAAATGTATGTTAAACGAATTGTAGGAATTGTAATTCAGGAATAATAACGGAAATGACATAAAGAATATTAATTCATACTAAAATTTCATATTAAAGGAAATTTCAAAATCTCAATAAAAATTTAAATATATATAAATTGGGGTGGTACTAAATACCAAAGACATTAAAAAAAGACAATCCAAGTGATATCTAAGGGTCACCTTATATTTAAAATATAAAACATATTATGTTGTTAAGCTCCACGAAACCACTGTATACTATATTTATCTAGAAATTATTATTTATAATTATTTTTGGCCGGAGAACCAATGTCTTTCCCAAAAGAAATGTAGCCATATATTTCAAAAGAAAGCAGCAATAAATCCTGCACATAATTAATCATTCAACAAATGTAGGTAAATTTGTCAGGAATCCAGCGGCCACAGCTAGCACACGTGTCATGCCGCTACGTGCAGTTATTTGTTTATAAATAATATATTGCTTGGCATGCGGTCGAATCACAACTGACACAGCGTCAACACATTCTACTACACAAATTCAACAACCAAGGAAAACTTTGCGGTCCTAAACCCCACCCTTACACAAGTGAAAGGAAATTATACGAGATAAAACTGGCTCTGGTCGCTGAACAGTAAATAAAATTGGGCGCTCAACATGACAACTAAATCCGCGTTTCAACTTGTTTTTAATATGTAATTTGGTGGGTCGCCCTCGCATGTTCAATGCTTTCATTGCTAACGCTTCCGGTGCGGCTAATGCCAGCTGATTTGTTTAGGTTTTTATCATCGGTAGTATGTTTTCTCTGATTATTTCTGGGTACATTTGTATTTGGTTTGGCGTAGGTCACACAACATGACAGTCATCATCGCATGGACTCCGGTCCTTCCCTCCAATCGAATTAGGCTGCTCTGAACTCGTGTGTTTATAATTATTTGATTGGGTGTATGAAGGTGTAGATAAGTAGGCACGATACTAATGTAACGCTATTTTTAGCAGCGATAATCGATGGTGAAGGCAATTAGTAGAGTGGAAGTGGAAGTGGGCGTCCAGGAAATGGTGTGTCTAATTAAGGCCGGCATTGAAGGCCAGGACATTGTGGTGTTGGAGTTGGGGCTTATTTTAATCAAGCTTAAGCCTTTGGGATTACTGTTGCAGAACTGCGAGGAATTAATGGTTACTTCAAGCAGATTGTAATAATTATTTTTCCTTGCAGTGAATGTCTGCGTTTGCTTTAGCTAATTGATTTAATTGTTTTCGATAAAGAGGAAATTAGCTGTGGGTCAAGGTTCCCAAATATACTTACTTTATGTGAAATTTATTTATTTGAAATTATTTCAGCAGCTGGCCGCCCTTACCATTATAAACTATTAACATATACATAGCTGCTCAAAATAATATATATTTGAAGAACAAATCTTTTTAGATGAAAGCTTCTTTCGTACATTTCGTTAATTCCTAATTATCGTTCGTTGAATCGATTGATAATTGAAAAGATAGTCTTCTCCTTTTCTACTATCCTATGTCTACGAATATCAAGTTCTTCATCAGCTTCTTTCTATAGACCTTTTTTCATTTAATAGCTGGACCGATCTGAAATTCCATTTTTTCTAAATCATTATTTGGTGGTGAATTTTCGAAATGTACCTTCGAGACCAAAGTGGATGGATGAACGCGAATCTTGGAGCTGTTATTTAATCTTGAAGTCACTCCTTAAACTCCACATCACTTTATATCCTTAAAGTTTGCCACACTTTTCCACTAGTTGTCTGATAAGCTTTTCGTTCCAAGTCAATACTTAACTAAAGCCAGAGCTAATTGGAAGTCCATTCAGTACGGCGACGACTACAGAGATCAAAATCACAGCATTTATTTGAACCACGAGCACTTCAGTTTGTGTACGTGTCTCGCATGTCCTCCTGCCGCACCGTTGACGCCTTCGTTTCACGCCTCGCATCCGCATTAAATTAACTTTAATTATGTGACACGAAATTGTCATTAAGTCTGGAATAAATGCGATGCCAAATTGACACAAACACCTTAATTGACTCTGATGTCCTCTCATAACAAATACACAGCAGTTATACTGCGCTCTGCTCTCAGCCCACATGAATACGACGTCTCCTCCTTTCCGTGGCGGTGGGTTAGTTTGTCAATCGTCTGTCGCATTTGCAAAATAATTCGACTTTGTGACATTGTCGGCAATTGGAATTGTCAGTTGGACGATTGGAGCGGCACATTTATAATATCTCTGTGGGTAGGGACACACATACAACCGCTTTACGGACGTTCGCAATGCAGATAGTGGCTCTCAACGGCAAACAGGAATGCTCGCAATGCAATATACAATTATGAGGCTTAATTACTCGTAAATATGTATGAGCTCACAATCATGATGGCAAATTGAGGAGCTTACGCTTAAATTGTTAAAGGTTTAAGCGATGTTAAGAGCTCATTATTTCATAAACTCTCAGTATATAACCTAAAAAAAGTATATTAGGAACGATTTATAAGTTAATTATATATTTTCTAAAGAACACGCTCTCTCCATCTCTTTTCAGATTTTCGCTCTCCTTCATTTTGATCTGCTCGTTCTCATTGTTCCTGTATTTCTTGACCAATGGCGACTCGGACCATTATCGGCGCCCCATTTCGAGCGCCTTCTCAATGCTCTCACACATCACGGCCACCCCTTTGGGCTTCACGCGCTGGGACATGTATCGGGCCTATCGAATATTAACCTCTGCTTTCAAAGTCTTCAGCTCGCTCGTTCACTTCTCCATATCCGTCTCACCGCAGTACCGATGCAACTATGACTTAGGGCATTCAGTGCAATCGCCCATTCAGTGCTCTTTGAAGTCGCCTCGGACAAGGTGGAGGCATCAAATAACGGACTCGTCTGAACAACGATAACAGCGACTGTGGCTGTTGTGAGACAAAAATTGGAGGAAATCGTCTGTTCATATTGATCCTGGTTGGTAGCTCCACCGTAAGTTAATATGCAGACACAGCCACCAATATCTGGAGCTATGATGGTGTCCGGCATCATATCAAATATCACCCGTCCGTGATCTACACTGTGCCCTACATACGTCCAGGCTCAGTGATTTATACAGGAGATTTATAGCAGCAAGTCAGCTGAACCGTCAAATCGACGTCAGCGCCCTGGACCACCACTGCTACGTTCGGGTAAAAGGACGCCAATCGCCGTCATCGGGGCAAGTCTGAGTAGGATGTCATCAACAATGAGGCCATTCAATATACAAAGCTTGGTCGCGATAAAGTAGACAGTTTCTCAGCGCGCCATGAGCAGACGAACAGCTAACCGAGCTCATGTGGACTACTCATCTTCGTCGAGACAAATGGATGAACGACCACCGTTTATCGTCCAAAACAAAAATCGTTTGCAGCGATGTGGTGATGACTTGAGTCATTCTGACGGTTTATACTGCATTGATCCGGAGAACCGTTAAATTAATAACTTAACTATATTAACTTTATATTATAAACGTATAGCCTTGCACATGGGCAAGCCGCACATTTTTATGTTGTACAATAAATAAAGGTTTCATATATTGATATAAAAATAAATGTATGTATATGTATATGAATTGGAAAAACAAGAAGAAGTCGTCTGAGCCTCCAGATTATTAATCCCTATAGGGTTTATCCGTTGTACACTGCACGCCTACATATAGATGCACCACTCTAGAAGGCTTTCCGATAGAATTTAGTCTAAGGGGTCTACCACATAGCGGATATCTTGGGTCCCCTATTGGAGATTCTACGCCATGTCTGTACAAGTAGTTCAGCTATGACAACATTCAATATTGAATGTTTCTGCAACATGTTACCAAGAACAAAAAGTTGCACAACATTGCATTGGCGGTTCATGTTGAGAGAGCGTCAAAAAAGGCTGGTACAACTCTTCACAACTCCCAACATGCGCTCTCCCTTTGTTGTCTAAAACTTAAATTTCCTCTCAATGTTGTCGCTTGTCAACATTTTGCGATCGCCAACGAACCATTGGAGCGCAGTCAGCGCCAGCGACACGGTTGAATGGAGCTCATTGCCCCCACCTTGGGTCTGTGGTTCTCGAATTCGAAGTTGACACACGCTTGCAGTCGAGGTCGCATTTGCTTTGGATGCTTTTGTTTTATTTCGTTTGAGGTGAAAAAATAATTCAGTAGAAATTGCTGCGGTTTTTGTGATTACATTAAAAATATAGTAAGTGGGTAATGCTACCAGCATTTGTAAATAATTAAATACCTATGTAGCAATTTAAGTCGAAGGCTAGGCATTTAGCAGGCTCGTAAAATATAATTGAATTAAATTTTTAACAAAAAACTAAATCAGTTGGAATTGGTTTTTTTTTTAATTAACAAAAAGCAACAACTAATTTAAATAAAAGAGATAAATAAATTTTAATTTTAATTAAATCAACGACGATAAAATATTATTTATTAAATTCACTGCAATCGCTACCTCAGTGGAAATGCCATTGCTGTTGTTGAATTTTGTTATCTCATTTATAGTTTTTCTTATTTTACTTTTGTTGAGTTTTAAACACACACATAGTACATATAAATGCTAGCATAGACATACACACAGTTATGCGTGGCATGTGCAGCCATTGCTACTGTGGCAAGCAGCGAGGAGCACAAAAACTGCAGCGTGGTTTGTTGCCAACTGCATCGTGGGGAATTCATTTCATTTTATCTCTTTATTTTTATTTTTCGTTGTTGTTCGTGTTGCGCTGCGTGTCTTTTGTACATTTGTTGTTGGCAAATGCATTGTGCTGCCGCGCACACCCCCACCTGATGAATGGACAATCAACAGCTGCGGAGCTCGCCTGTAGTTGTTTATGCAAGTGGATTAAGTTGTAACTTCTGTCTCATATTTTTCATTCCCTGTATAGTTCTCCACTTTCTGGACAGCATTATTGTAGGTATGTTCGCATGTGTGTAGTTGGATAAGTGTATATATATTTCCTTTTATTTGATTTTGTTTTGATTTTTATTTATTTAACACTTTTTATGTGGCACGTGTTTACTTCTGTTGTTGCTGCCCCATTTATCGTTCAATGTCAATGGACAACATAAAAAATAAGAAGTGTATTGATTTCAGCGCCATTCTGCCACATTCATTTAGATTCTTTTGTGTCTTTGTAGAGTTGTTGGTGTTTTTGGGTAGTTCGTCATATTGTTCATTGGTGATATTTAAAAAATAAAACAGTTATACTAAAAACATTTCTAGTTTTTTTTAAATTTGTATACTATTTTCTTGTACTTAGAATTATTGCTTTTAAAACTCAGTTGATCCATAATACTGGCTCCTGATCTTAATTAGCATTGTGAGAGACCTGATATTGGTGATAACTTCACAACACCATACTCTGGAAGCTGAAAATTAGTTCTGGCAAAAATGGTTTCAGAATGAAACTGACAACTCATTAGAAACAATTTTGAAATTTATTATTGAAAACGAAAATCTGTAAGAAATTTCATTGAGAATATTTCTGCCACATAAATCCTTCAGAACAGATTAAAATCGGTGGTCTTCAAATCACACAGAATATTCCACATCATTCATGGAAAATAAGCTGTACTGAAAAGAAATCAGAAAATTCTTAGCTAACGACTGAGAGGCGGACATTTAAGCAAGTTGCCTTTTGTGAAGGCAAAACCATTTATTAGAGCTGTGTTTGTGTTTCTTTCAATTATTTCTAACATAACAATTTCCTTTTGGAGCCACGAACACCAACTATTTACTGACAGTGGCCCCTAGGCATTTTCCACTGTCGTACTTCAAAAGCGTTGCTTCATAGAAAATAATTGCATGCGTATGATAGAACACCAATCTGGCTTAGTACTATTAATGCTACCCTCATAGTGCAGCGAAGAATTTATCGTCTTATTTTTTACATTCTGAGTATTTTAGTTTATACTTTACTTTAGCTTAATATTTTACAAACTGATATAACTTCGTCAATCCACTCAATGTTGTACTATGTACCCAGCATTATTTCTCATCAACAACTTATTGCTCGAAAAGAAGTTACTTATGACACAGTATCATACCCAAGTTGAATAGTTATCGATAACATTTGAGAGATAGTCAGCGGTTGTCCGCAAAAAATAAACAGGAACCTCTTCACATTTCGGATATATTTGTTTTAGCATGTTCAGCGGATAGTCGTTGACGGCATAATTTCGCAGGAATGTCAAACGAAATGTAAAATTGCGTTCTCAACTTTCTCTCCTGTACTGAGTATTTTCTACCAATAAATAGCAGGTCAGCTGAAGTTCAATACTGTTCCCATATCGTATCACAAGTAAATTTATGACCTCGAAATTTTTATAAAAAACTAAGAAGAAGAATAGTCGTGTTCTCACTTCACTTCGACTCCTCTCTAACTTTAGTCTCTTGTGGCTTCATAAATTTTTCGTGCATAACGTTGACGTTTGCATTATATAAACTCCCTTAATCCATATTGCAGGCTCCCACTTCCTTATTTTAGCAGTTACATATTTTATTGTTGTTCTTGTTTTGTACTAATGGTTACATGCAATTGTGGCACAGCAGGAGTCGACTGAGTAAACACTGGCGGCGAAGTTGTTGTGCTGGGAAGGAGAGCACTATTGTAGCTAGTTTGTGTATTTACTTTCTGTTCGCAATCACTTCAGGGATTATTACACAACTGCATATGGACATGAAGTAATATAGGTATACGTAACTGTGAAATGCGTCTCAACTATAAAAAAACACATTTGCATAACTGTAATTGTGCAGATTTCACGCAACTGAAAGTTACTTTGGAGTTATGCGAAATTAACAGACTGCCTTCTTTTTTTAAAACACCTCTAAAGGAGAAACTCTCAGAGGGTATTTTTCATTAGGTTAATGTCAAATCTACACGATTTGAATGGTAATTCTTTCTTTCAGGCTATACTTGCCTGTATTCCCAAATATCCCAGTAACATGCTTATAAATAATTATTTGCCTTAATTTACTAAAGTAACTTAAGTTGTCTTAAGCTATTACTGTAGCGGTACTGACGATTCGAGACTATAAGTAATTGGCTCAAATAGTCATAAAATAAATATAAAGGATGTACTGTGCGGCTGAGGCAAAAGGCGCAAATTATTTAATGCTTTTAATAAGTACATTTAGAAATAAAAGTTAATAAAAAGCTCTGAAATTAATATCCGGAATTCTTGTTGTTGTAAGTTTCCACTACGTTTGACTTGTTTATTTGTGATCTTGTCGCTATCAAATGTCGAAGAGCAAAGAAAATAAACCGTGTCAGAAGTTAATGGCCTGAAGATAGGAAAAGCATTTAAAATGTCCAATTAGTTTTCCACACACACATACATACATGTGCAGAGAGTTGATATGCTTGTTATTACAGTTAACAATTGCCCAGTGATTCTACAAGAAGAAGGTCATAAAAATAACAGTTAAAATTGTGAACGTTTAAGTAAGAAGAACAGCCGCTGAGAACAGGGAAAGTGCCAGCGATTATTCTTTATGATAAACGTAACAAACTCGTATGTAATGATGAAAAAAAAGGAAAACTAAGGTAAGATTAGAAAACTTAATTTTCAACTGAAATTTTTTTTTTTATTATTTTTGACGTCAAATTTGTCTTTTTCCCTTTTCGTCACTTAATTTTATGATAATTACGCCTCCGTATTTGTTACTAAAGCCATCGTCGGTTGTCGTCAATTGTCCCACTCCCAGGGAATGTCTTGGCCACAGCTTGCTTGGTCACCCTTTGAGTCATACTCATCTTGATTGTCATTACGGCTGCTTAGTGTAATCATTGTCTGCGAAATATGTTTCATTTTGTGTTCTTTTTTGTTATTGTCCTACCATCGTTCATAATAGCCATTGACATTGGACGCAACATATGTGACGCAGATACAGTTACACTCACGCATACATAATTTGTAAGCCATAAACTTTAGTGGCAGGCGAAGTACTCGTTAAGCAAGTGAGCCCATTTCTATGGCTGTGTGTGTATATGTGAGTCGGTTATATTAACGCCTACTCATGCAATTATATCGAAAGAGTTGTGTTTCTTTAACGCCATAAAAATGTGTCACACTTGAGGAATTATGTAAAGTGCAACACGTAACGGTTTTCTATTGTCTCCAAGTTTTTACGTATTCTCCGCTTTTGTATTAAATTTCATATTTTACAATTCTATTCTCTTCTGCTTCTGACATTAACACTTAACTATGCGCCCACCCATATTAATTTCACATTCTTACGGTATGTGGAAATAACTTCTTTAATAAACATAGACGCATTTGCATTCAGAGAAATAAATGTCAGTTTACCGATCTCTGCGATTATGTGACGAATTTGGAGTGTATAATATGCTAAATAATTGCTGTTTCTCTTGCAATTAACAGGCGATATAATGAGACAACTAACTTGAGATACGAGTAGATTGATTACGTATCAGCTCCTCGAGTGGTCGTTGGATTCTAAAATTCGTCTACTTTTTACGAGTGGGTGCTACTAATTAGAATTCATATGTTCTGTAGTTAGACCTAACCTTCAAAAATTTCTTTAGAAAGCCTCTGCTGCTTAAAGCAAGCCTACTAACTATATTAGTACAATAAATACTACAGTAAATTGTGTGTTTGGTTTTACTTACTCGTGTTAATAATTAGTACGTGTCATAAAGATTTCGATGTATATATAGAACTTTATTTAATGTCTCTTATTGTTTCACACCTTTCAATCATAATTGAGTACACTACAGACTAAATAGTTAAACAACTTATTTTAAACTGATTTACATAAACTCTTTTATACCCAAGAACAATGAATACATTAAGTGAGGAACACATTGGATAGAGTAGATATAAAAAATTATTTAAGAATATTCTACGATGAAATCTGAAAATTTATTGTGTGAATTTCTCTTATTATAGTCGAAATCGACTGACAGCAACACCTACCTACCACATAACGTTATTTTTATACCCTGAACAGACAGGGTATATTAAGTTTGTCACGATGTTTGTAACAACCAGAAGGAAGCGTCGGAGACCCTATAAAGTATATACATATAAAGGGTGATTTTTTAAGAGCTTGATAACTTTAAAAAAAAAAAAACGCATAAAATTTGCAAAATCTCATCGGTTCTTTATTTGAAACGTTAGATTGGTTCATGACATTTACTTTTTGAAGATAATTTCATTTAAATGTTGACCGCGGCTGCGTCTTAGGTGGTCCATTCGGAAAGTCCAATTTTGGGCAACTTTTTCGAGCATTTCGGCCGGAATATCCCGAATTTCTTCGGAAATGTTGTCTTCCAAAGCTGGAATAGTTGCTGGCTTATTTCTGTAGACTTTAGACTTGACGTAGCCCCACAAAAAATAGTCTAAAGGCGTTAAATCGCATGATCTTGGTGGCCAACTTACGGGTCCATTTCTTGAGATGAATTGTTCTCCGAAGTTTTCCTCAAAATGGCCATAGAATCGCGAGCTGTGTGGCATGTAGCGCCATCTTGTTGAAACCACATGTCAACCAAGTTCAGTTCTTCCATTTTTGGCAACAAAAAGTTTGTTAGCATCGAACGATAGCGATCGCCATTCACCGTAACGTTGCGTCCAACAGCATCTTTGAAAAAATACGGTCCAATGATTCCACCAGCGTACAAACCACACCAAACAGTGCATTTTTCGGGATGCATGGGCAGTTCTTGAACGGCTTCTGGTTGCTCTTCACCCCAAATGCGGCAATTTTGCTTATTTACGTAGCCATTCAACCAGAAATGAGCCTCATCGCTGAACAAAATTTGTCGATAAAAAATTTTCGAACCGAACATTGATTTTGGTAATAAAATTCAATGATTTGCAAGCGTTGCTCGTTAGTAAGTCTATTCATGATGAAATGTCAAAGCATACTGAGCATCTTTCTCTTTGACACCATGTCTGAAATCCCACGTGATCTGTCAAATACTAATGCATGAAAAGCCTAACCTCAAAAAAATCACCCGTTATAAATGATCAGTATGTTGAGCTGAGTCGATTTAGCCATGTCCGTCTGTATATATACGAACTAGTCCTTCAGTTTTTAGGATATCGTTTTGAAATTTTGCAGATGTTATTTTCTCTTCAAGAAGCTGCTCATTTGTCGGAACTGCCGAGATCGGACCACTATATCTATATATATAGCTGCCATACAAACTGAACGATTGGAATCAAGGGCTTGTATGGAAAACTTCGGCATTTTACTACATATCTTTACGAAAATTGGTGTGAGTTATTGTTCATAGAAATAATTTAATCTCCGAAAAAATTGTTCAGATAATCTCCGAAAAAACTGTTGAGATCGGTTCACTATAGCATATAGCTGCCATACAAGCCGAACGATCGGAATCAATGGCTTGTATGGAAAATTTTCGCATTTGACGTGGTATCTTCACGAAATTTGACATGGATTACTGCTTAAGGTAATAATATAATCTCCGAAGAAATTGTTCAGATCGGTTAACTATATAACCTTAATGTTTCTAGCAAACAATCCGGCCAAAAAGTATTAGTAAAATGTTTTCTTTTTTTTACTTACTATTTCTTACGTCCTTAGATTTGCTTAAACACATAGTTACTAAAAGAAATGCACCTGTGAAGGATATATTAGCTTCTGTACAGCCGAAGTTAACGTTTTTTCTTGTTAAGTTTTTATGTCAATACATCTATACTTCATATCTTGATTCATTGTTGAGATCTCTTAATATAATTTGAAATTTGAAAATATTTTCGATGTAGAGCACCAAGCTAATCGTTTTTCCTTTTAAGCAACCAAGTGATTAACAATATTTCAGTGGTTAACTATAAATTTGCGCCCGCAGTTGGTCTGCCTTACTTGTGTGCGTTTATTACCAGACGCACACGTGAGTAGGTGCGAAGGCAATATTTATTTATAAATGGCTTTTCGCCTGCTGTTAACACAGCTTAATCTACTGTGCATATACAATTAATTTCACGCCTGATGTTTGTCTGTCTGTACAAGTATGTTTGTATGTTTGAGTTCACATACACATGCAATTATGCAAATATACGGTGAAGGTGCCGCTAAAGGTTAAGAAAATATTTTTGTAGCACGCTGACAGTCAGCGCCAAGACGCAGCCATACATGGCCCAGATATACATATGAATGTAGAAATATGGATATGTATATACACATACAGAGCTCTGTAAACAAACGAACATTGTACAGTTATAAATTTGTATTCATGCGATAAATTGTTGCTCTTGAACCCGGAAACTCTACAAATTTCCTTTACTTCGTCTGCAATAAGATGCAAACACAATTGCCCTTGCAAGCTGAACTCCGAACCGAAGGACATCAGCACAAGAAATATTTACATATTTGCAATTCGAATTTGTTCAAAATTAAATTAAATGCCTTGCAGAAAATATTGCTCATTCATTTGCATAGGGAATTTATATTCAAATTTGAATACATCCACTTCGCCATGTGAGGAATGAAGTACAAAGCGGCACTCTTCTAACTTCATTCGTGTGTATATGTTGGAAGAGAATATAAAAATTATTGTTTTTTTCAAATATCTTTTATTTTGCCCAAGAATAGTTACAGTTACTCATATATACATACTAATTACCTAATACTTTAAGGTTACATAATGTGATTTTATAATTATATCACCATTACACAATTCTTAATCTGCTTATTTAAGAATTTATGAATAAATGTTTAATCGCGAAAGGTCACCGCAGCTCGATTGCATTCAGATCTATGTCTAGTGACATAATTGTAATATAAATTAAACTTCAAAGAACAACAAAAGAATGAGATATGTCAATACCATCGAACTTCCATTTCTACTCTGAAATATTATTAGCAATACAACTCAGCTGGTTTTTTCTAACTAGCAACCAATTTTTACTAGCAATTAAACTTGAAAGGGACTATTTTCTAGTACAACTGTTTTCTTGCAAAACTTGAATAATTAAAAACAAATTTCGCAAGAAATTTCATGAAACCAGCTGTATGAGTACACTTAATTTTTCACAATTAAACATAATGCCCACTTAATTAGTAAAATACTAAAGAATTAATAGACCGAAAAAGGTTTGTAAAATTTTTCGAAAACATATTTTATAATAATACCAGTCGATCTTGAAACCAGCTTTAATGTTTCGATAGATGGCATTTCTGGTCCAAAAAGTGCTCGAAGTACAATTTTCCACAACACTTTCAGAAACATTTCCTTAATAGCTATATATATGACACATGGTTTGTAATTACAATTATTACTATTTAGGTTTCTTCGTTTCAAAATGTTCAATTTGACAGTCCAGAAACCACATATAAATTGTTAATATATAGATGTAAGCGGATGTGAACCGAATTGTGGATGATATGGAATATTGCCATCGGTGAAGAAACACAACTTCAAGGAAGATATCCAATACACAAACGTATTTAAAACTAAGAGATATTAAACCACACTCTGACTTTAAAATAAAATTTCAATCACTAAATTATCACAGTATCGATTATCTAAACTGTTTATTCAATTGTGTTAAACGATTAAAATTAACAGACTAAAATTTATTGTTTCCGCTTTGAAAGTCTTGGTAATATGAGATATTTACAACTTAAGAATTAATTCCAGTTTATTTTGAATAAATAAGAACAATTTATATAATCTAAATTGGCTTAATTCTAAGTTTCCCACTTCTATGACCTCGAAAAAGGCAATCGACAAGCCGAAGCAACATTTTTAGTAGAAGTGAATGTAATTGTGCGCAACAACAATGGGTTCAAATAAAAAACGATTCAAATGGCTGTCTAATTATTTAGCCTACTTTGAAATGGTTGAATTTTTTGTTTAATGATACGTAGGTATGTCAGAACGTAAATGTGTAATTAGAAACAAAATAATAATTTAATTAATTTTCTATAAAACAAATTAAAAAAAATACCTATACATAATATTCAAAATTAGTACACGGGCTAATGATGAAAACGTCGGTTAACAAAAAAGAATGGACAAGGCACAAAACACGACTTCTAAGTGCGAATAAATGTCAGTACATAGAACGGTTTTTAACACGGTTGTTCACGGTTCTACGGTCCTTAGTTTACTCAATTTGCAGGTAGCAGATCAATTTGCTAATTGACTAGATTAAGCGGCACTCTGAAAGGCCCATTAAATTACACAATTCATTACTCATATTATTCAACAATTGAAAATTCATTTGTATTTACATTTAGTTGAAGACGCACTAACCGATTCAAGATGACTTGCATGAAATGTCTCAAAGTGTGAAATTTCAATTAGAATTGGCTTCGTTTTGTAATTACTTAGACATTCAATAAAATGGGAGTATTTGTGTGTGTTTGTTAGTGTGCTCATTGATTAGCTTTGCATGAAATTACACATTAAAAGCGAGTTAAGCTAATTAGAGCCCCCATGGCGCAGATATCCAGTATGTGAATGGTGTGCAGGTTGAAACAGTTTCAATTTACATTTGAAACACATTGCTAGAGCGTAGTTAAGACAATGCTAAAACAGTTTTTTTCATTTGGAAAACTGCACTTGTGCTACTTAGATAGCACTGAAATATTTTGAAATGTATGGCTTATAGATGAGTTTTGAATATTCACAGAACACCATAATTCCATTAAACTAATTTAGTTTATTATTTATGCCTCAGATTGAAGTTAATTTCGAGCACCTGCAGTGCTAATGTGTTATAAATACAGTTATTTCATCTGTTATCATTTCCTCTCTACATACATCGAACGGCGCACGCGTGACTCCAGTTGATCAAAGAATAGCAAAAGAAGAGGCCCCTCCAAAAGATCAGCAGCAATCAGCTCACGGCAAACAGAGAAGTGTTTTACTATATACGCACATACAGCCATACATACATAGTTACATAAGTAGGCAATTACTTTCATGACGATAATTCCCCGTAATCTGTGTGATAAAAAGGCAGCAAGCAGGAAGTTATGCAGACACCCAGTGCAACGAAACGGAGAAGAAGAAGAAACGATGCTGGTTACATTATTAATGATGATGCAATTGTTGGATAATTTGTTGTACAATGCTGTTGTTGTAACTGCTGGACATAATGGGACATAAATGGGAAGAGAATAAGAGAAGAATGTAACGGGTGATTTTTTTGAGGTTAGGATTTTCATGCATTAGTATTTGACAGATCACGTGGGATTTCAGACATGGTGTCAAAGAGAAAGATGCTCAGTATGCTTTGACATTTCATCATGAATAGACTTACTAACGAGCAACGCTTGTAAATCATTGAATTTTATTACCAAAATCAGTGTTCGGTTCGAAATGTGTTTCGCGCTTTACGTCCGATTTATGGTCTACATAATCGACCAAGTGAGCAAACAATTAATGCGATTGTGACCAAGTTTCGCACTCAGTTTACTTTATTGGACATTAAACCAACCACACGAATGCGTACAGTGCGTACAGAAGAGAATATTGCGTCTGTTTCTGAGAGTGTGGCTGAAGACCGTGAAATGTCGATTCGTCGCCGTTCGCAGCAATTGGGTTTGTGTTATTCGACCACATGGAAGATTTTACGCAAAGATCTTGGTGTAAAACCGTATAAAATACAGCTCGTGCAAGAACTGAAGCCGAACGATCTGCCACAACGTCGAATTTTCAGTGAATGGGCCCTAGAAAAGTTGGCAGAAAATCCGCTTTTTTATCGACAAATTTTGTTCAGCGATGAGGCTCATTTCTGGTTGAATGGCTACGTAAATAAGCAAAATTGCCGCATTTGGGGTGAAGAGCAACCAGAAGCCGTTCAAGAACTGCCCATGCATCCCGAAAAATGCACTGTTTGGTGTGGTTTGTACGCTGGTGGAATCATTGGACCGTATTTTTTCAAAGATGCTGTTGGACGCAACGTTACGGTGAATGGCGATCGCTATCGTTCGATGCTAACAAACTTTTTGTTGCCAAAAATGGAAGAACTGAACTTGGTTGACATGTGGTTTCAACAAGATGGCGCTACATGCCACACAGCTCCTGATTCTATGGCCATTTTGAGGGAAAACTTCGGAGAACAATTCATCTCAAGAAATGGACCCGTAAGTTGGCCACCAAGATCATGCGATTTAACGCCTTTAGACTATTTTTTGTGGGGCTACGTCAAGTCTAAAGTCTACAGAAATAAGCCAGCAACTATTCCAGCTTTGGAAGACAACATTTCCGAAGAAATTCGGGCTATTCCGGCCGAAATGCTCGAAAAAGTTGCCCAAAATTGGACTTTCCGAATGGACCACCTAAGACGCAGCCGCGGTCAACATTTAAATGAAATTATCTTCAAAAAGTAAATGTCATGAATCAATCTAACGTTTCAAATAAAGAACCGATGAGATTTTGCAAATTTTATGCGTTTTTTTTTTTTAAATAAGTTATCAAGCTCTTAAAAAATCACCCTTTAGATTATTAAGGTGTCAAGTTCATGTAAACTGATCTGGCGGCAAGAAATTGTGCAACACACATACACACATGCATAATTACAAAAGCACGCGTATGTAAGATGGGAAGTAACTGAAAGACGATGCGAGATAGTGACAGAACCTGGATGTTGAAGAAATACAATAAATAAATAAACTGTATGACACCCAGCATATTGAATATCTCTACTCTATCAAATAAAGAATAAAATAATTACATATCTTACTCACATACTAGGTCACCACCCACTTTTGTCTCTTTGAACACATCTAGAAAAAACACCCAGAATTTTGTATTTCGATTGGAATGTAAGGGAAACAGTTTTGCTAAATGCAAAGTTTTGTTATGATTTAAAATCAATGATGTTCATCCCGAAAAAGTTGCTTTTTTAACTTTAGAAATCTATGAATTTCACTTTTATGAAATGAAATCATGAAATTATTGTAGGTAATCACTTAATAACTTATAGAATTGTTGGTAATACTAAATTTATCTTTCACTTGTGGTGTAATGTGTTTATTGGCCCTTAAGTCGTGAAATATTAAAACAGATTTTATGTAAAACTTCGCCCTCCTACAAAATGGAGAAACTTTATGTATGCCTCCCACAAGCCCACATACATATGTATATGGTAAAGCCTCATACCACTTACATATGTACCGTAGCATTGCAAAATCAGCGCTTAATTCACTCGAAACTTTACTTAATCTCTACTAATGCTCTTTCCACTAAAATAAATCTCCACTCGAAGCTTGAAAGCACACACATTTCCCGCGCATGAAAACTTTTAGTTTAAATCTCAGGCGCGTTTTACTCTCGACTGCCGCTGAATGCCGACGCATAATTTAAGCAAGAGCAAAAAACTGAAAAAATAAAAATAAAAACAAAAAATGCATCAAATAAAACTACAGCAAGCGTGTTGCAGCCGCAGAAACAAGGCGACTAAAAGCAACACGCAACAAATAAATGCATAAAACAACAACAAAACCATAAGTGGTAAGGAATATATGTATACTCTTAAGAGTATATATTTTTATATGATTCCAGTGTGGGAATATGTTTGTTAATATGAAAATGCTATTTTGCCACGCAACACTGTAGCCATAAGGAAGCAACAAGCATGTATGAAAGCAAGCAGGCGGCAACATAATAAAATTTAACATGAATACACATAACATGAAACTTAATGGCATTAAAGTTAAAAGCAAAGACTTCACGCACTATTGTGCTTCACATACAACCACACACATGCGCTGGCAACTGTAGCCGCTTTGATACAATGAGTGACTGCTGCGGGCGATGTGACGAAATTTCATCAAAATGTCTGTGTGTGTTTGTGAAGGAAGTTACGCAGCTGCAGAACGATGCTGTCAAGTGGGAGTGGCGAATGTAAATTGAGGAAAACCGGAAGCGTAAGTGCTCTCGTAAGTTGCGTTTGTCCACTGATGAGATGCGTTTAAGCAACATTTAAATAATAAAAGTATACAGCAATAGCAATTAGCTTTTTTTTAATAAAATACTTTTTTTTTATTTTTCACCCGAAGCAACACAGAGCATAATAGTAAGTGACAGCTTAAAATGGAGATATGTCTATAAACTTATATATTTAAAAAAATAATAGTTATATTATATAAAATGCTTTGAACAATGAGTCGAATTGATTTTGATTCTATCTGTCCATTATTCTCTTCCAACTTCAACTTGAAGAAAAATTCTTATGATGAAATGTGTACTCTTTTCTTAGCTATTAATGCTTGACAAATTCAGCTGGATGATAATTGCCATTGGGTGGAATTGGACCAATGCCACACCCACAAAATAGTTTTGAACTTTTTAAACTGTTAATCTTTGAATCTAAGAGGGACAAAAGGAAGAAAATAAAATGAGGTTTAAAATTTTCGAAAAGCTCATATAGAAACCGGCAATTGCTGCTCTTAGTTTAAAAAGAGCTCAGTCATTAAGAATTGAAGGTATGTTCTGAAGATTACGAAACGTTTGAGCTTTATATGTGCGAATGAACTGTATTCCAAAACCTAGTGCTAAAGAAACACAAAATCTTTGTTAATGCGCTCATTAGGACTATTGATTTCATTAAAATCAACAAAAAACCATTGAAAAACAGCTTTACAAATGCTCTTTAAAAGGTGAAATATTTTCAATTAAAAACATTTTTTTTTGTTTAATCCGATTTCATTGTTTGACATTTAAATATAATATGTAAATCTTGTTAGACATGATTCATTTATTTCACGGTTTTAATTTTATAATCATTTCATCAGATTGCTGCTTAACTCAATAATTTCAAACCACACATGTACACAACAACAACAACAACAACTGTCAGTGGACATGAATTGGCCTGACATCTAAGTGCACACGGTGAGTGACAAAGATTGCCAATTGTTGTCAGACGCATTCATCCGCTGTCTCTCTGTCCATCAAACAGCGCAGCAGCGAAATTAATTGAGATTAATTAAAATAAAGCCGAGCATTTTATTGGTTGACATACAATTTAATCGCGGTAATTGCTTCTGTGAGACATCCAATCGGTGTGTGAGCGGAGAGAGAAGGGCGAGAGTGAGTTCAAAAAGCTTCTCATTCACACGGTGGCTGTATGTTCCCGTGTGTGAGGTGTGTAATTAAGGGCCGCATTTTAACACTATTCATTTATGATTATACTTTTAAAGGCGAAAATCGATTTTTTGTTTGCTCTCAACGCTCGGCTTGATTCATTAGCGTGATTTCATGATTTCCGCAGACACAATAAAATTGATTTGCGCGCCTCGAGTGCAATCGCGTGGATTAAGTGATAATAAATCGACGCGTTGGCTTATGAAATGCATTTAAATCAAATTATTGTATCTGGGCGAAAACATAGTTTGCGTTGGAGCTGCCACATACACACACATCACAAATGATTCAATAACGTGGAAAAGCAAATATTAATTGAAAATGCGCATAAAATGTCTCGGAGAGTGTGTCGTTAATTACATGACGCTGATTTTACACTTTTGCAGTCGCATGTTTGTGCTGCGTGATTCACACGTGTCGCCTGAATTGACATGAATTACAGTAATTTGTATTATAAAGAAGACATTGTGGCTAGTGATAAACATATCCACTCAATTACCTCTATATTCGACAAATAAACATAACGAAAACATCAAGAATAACGAAAATTATTACTTTAGTGTACGAACTTGGGGTATTTCATTGGCCGATTTTTCCGAAAACCTAAATTGATCAGTTTTGATCATTAGTCTGACTCTCGCAAGTCCCCTACCTTGACGTCACGTGAGCTCCAATTTGACTTCTCCTAACTCTACACAATTAAAATAAAGATGTTCTCCCTTCTGATGACTACCAGTCTCCTCACTTGACTAGTCAAAATATAAACAAAACTCTGGTGGGTTCAATGAACTATGACTGGGTTTAATCATCTTTGTCAATGCAGGTCATATGAGGTCATATTTGTTTACTCCGATTTCGATCAGATTCCGCACTTTATACAGAAGTATTTACAACCTCAATTTTACTCATAGAAAATATTCAAAAATCATTATCCCAACTCTACTCTCAAATTCTGAATTCTTATAGCATTGCTGATCCTTTGAGGTTAACTGTCATTTGAATATGGAGAAGTACTTAATACAAGTGTAATAAGTCACAATAAAAACATTCTTACAGCATGAGAAATTATTTAACGAAGGCTGCAACCGAGCTTGTCCCTCCCATAATTATTTTATACATATATACGGGCTGCATGCATCTACCTCGACATTTTAATGATGACACGCGCTTTATGTTTTTGACATATTACCTCACGGAATGAGCTCATCGAGCTTATTTAAACCCATATACCAACAAACATATTTACGGTATTATGTATGCTGTTATAATTATAGCGTCGCATTGTAGCGCAGCTTGACAATAAATGCGCGTGCAAACGAATTGGCTGCGTTTAAAAGCATCGAGCGCAGTCTGACAGCTACGCAGTTGAATTGCCACGCACGTACTCTACTCCTACCCACAGAAGAAAATACGTGGAAATGTTATTGTATGTGTCTGTGCATTGGTTTGTCTTGCGGTTGCTCTCTTGTTCTTCTTGGTTTTATGCACTCGCTGACAGATCACACGACACAATTTCGCGCCACGAACACAATTTGTAGACAAAGCAGTTAATAAAACTCGAAGCATGTCACCGCGTTGAGGTCGAAATTGGCATTGAAGCTGTCTGTTGCGGTGGACCACAATGTACAGTTATCGATAAAGTGGTCCATATGGAGGTTGTGATTGCACATTTGACCCTGAAAATTTTGACAGACCGTCGATATTCTGACTCTATGTAGAACTGGCAGTATAGTAGAGAAACAGAGAACGCAGTTTATATTAAAAGTCAATGAATGCAACTCAAGCAGAGTATTGAAAAGTATGCAATATGAGTGAATGCGGGTGATAAGCGATGAAATGCAAATTTCCACAAAACTGTGTGTGTACACTACTCATATATACACGAAGACGAATGCTTGCATTTAATGACATCCAGAGACACCTACACGGGCAAACAACAGTCAAGTATTCCAACTTTTGCGAAGATTAATCTGCTGTTAAGGCTCTTAATTTGAACTTTTCATCTGCAGAGTAAGAAATTAATCGGTTTACTGTGTGAGAGTGTATGCATGTAGGTGTGTGGTTTGCTCTGCAAATTGAAGTGCGAAAATCTCGACGACCCACGTGGAGGTGTCAGCGAATTCATCACAAAGTCTTACACTGTTTACGATTCTGCGCGCTCTGTGGTTTGCCGGCTGTGGATGCGTGTTTATAGTCTTCTGAACAACAACAATTACAATTTATTTGTTACGCAATTCTCACGCAATACAAAGTACGGTGAAATGCGAGAGAGTGAGGATCTCCGAGAAATGCTGCCGCATACAATTGCTGCAGTTATTGAAATTCCTTATTTGAGTTCAGACAACAGAGAAAACTCTGTCAGTCTCTTGGGCTTTCAAATATTCTATTATGCGTTGTGCTTGCTTCAGCCGTGTGGTGAGGCGTTGTGGAATTTCTATTTTATTTATTGATTGGTAGCGTGGCACACAGATATTTTGGTGACATTTATTGTTCCGATGAAGAAAAAAAATACAATAACAGCAACTGCTATGAAACCACTTTTGCTTGTTCTCAATATATATTATACTAGCTGACCCGGCGAACTTTGCCCCGCCCAATTTTTATTTGAAATAGTTAAAACGCTTTTTGAACTCTGTTCATTGCTTATTTGTCTGACCATACATATGTACATAACTTTATTTATTTCACGGATTGTATGTGATTTTTTCTTAAATTTAGAATATTGGAAGTCATAGATTCGTATAACTTTACCACAAATAATATAAACTTCAAACAACGCATTTTCATTTAATGTTTTTAGCAAGTGGCAGCTTTTGTTATGACAGCCTAAATCCATGAACATTTAAAAAGAAATATAGCGCCATCTACTGTTACATAGCGTACTTAGCGCCACCAACTGGTGGATAGCTCTTTGCTAATAATAAACAAATAATTTGCAATAAATAAATAATGCGACTATAAGGAGAGTTATAAACTATCCTATCTTTCAAGTTGGACCAAACTGCACACAGTGTTAAAAATTTCATTAAAATCGGTTCAGTAGTTTAGGAGTCCATCGAAAACAAACAATGTGACACGTGATTTTTATATATTAAGATTTGTCTCTTATACCTTATAAATGTCACTTGATATACATAGTTGTAGCTCCAATGAAAAAGAATATGCCTAGATGGAAAACACAAAGTGTATTCCAATGGTATATGTCCAACGATAAACCTCTAGACAAAAATAATTTTCAAACTTCAACCAGATGGTGACTCTTGGAACTCATGTGTCAAAACCGCATCAAAGGTATAATTATGGAAGTAACATATTTATTATAATAATTATCTGTTTTGTTCGATTCCACGTACTGTAGCTGTTTAATAGACGTTAAGTTCAATACCGTCTAACCTATGCACTTAATATTTAGAAAAGTTTGATGAATGGATTAATGATGACTTAAAGCAGTAGTAATATGTTTCGCACTTCTCACTTGCCGTTATATTCTGAATATTCATTAACTGAGCTGCCATAATTTAACAGAGTTCACTTGCCGCGGCGCGTTGAGTAGAAAAGCGCAAAGTAACGTACAAAAAATATGTGTGGAGTTAGACAAATGACTCTGCTGCCTGCTCTGCCAAAAGCTAAACGTAAACAAAAGTAAATAGTTCAACGACCATGACTCCTAAAGAACAACAACAACAGTAACATATGTTAACCCGCATGGTAATAAATATGCTCAACCAACAATTGGCGAGGAGTTGAGCCGCATGAAGAGTAGCTTGTGACAACGTACGACTATTCGGCGGCATTCTTACTTTCAAATGCCCCGGGTATAGTGAGTCGGAATGTATTACACACTGGTTTGATGACCTAGAGGTCATATGTGGAACATTTGTTGTTGTTGTTAAGAAGATGAGCATACTAAGACATAAATAGAAGCACATATGTGCGAAATGCTGAATTATCGAAATTTGGGCCCACACTGTCAACACTAAAGTTCTCCAATGCAAAATGAAATAAAATACATGGAAGTTAATATTTTTATTGTAACAATTCAATTCAATTCAGCCAAGGCATAAATCCTAGAATTGCAGATGCTTTATTTGATACATAATGCTTTCAGTACTACGCTTTATTACAGCTATAAATTTTCAAGTACGGAAAACACTGCAAATCCCTTAAAGACATGTCTCTTCCATTCACACACACACAACCAATTTAAATGATGCTGTTGTTATTATTGTTCTTTATCATTTTATTATTAATTTAATTTAATGTCTGTGAGTACTTTGCATTCTTACAACAACAACTCTCTCTACACATTCTCACAAGCACACCCAGTTTCTTGCTTACCACCAATGGGAAGGTCAAGGACATTTGTGGCTTAACTGGCAATGAAGTGATAAACTTTTTGAAGATAAGTGCAATAAAGCTATAAAATCGTTGTCTTATTTGCACTGGGGATTTGGCGAGGCTACCGATTAACAAGATAACACAATGAGGTGATAATTATCTGGAGTTAATTTTGTCAAAAATTGAGTTTTTTGTTTTAAATGACCTTCAGGGTGTTTATCCTCTTACTATTTTTGATATTCCCCAAAATTAGTTGATTACTTAATTAACGAATTATGTTGTTGTGCTCTTAAATTTCTAAATTGATACTTAAAGGGCTGATGAAGCGTTTAATCGTATTTTATTGTTGTTGTTTTTAGTTGAATTTGTGTTTCAATTCAACCGCATTATCAGGTATTTACTATGCTAATTCATGGAAATTTTCGAGGTTAAATAGGGCAATACGCCAATACGTCAACGGCATATTGGAATATTACATTTTTGGTTTTATTATATTATTAACATTAATCAATCACTTACATTTACTGCAATTTTTCAATTCAATTAAATATGCAAATGAGTTATTATTTATGCCACAATCATTTAATTGTCACTCAGATAAATACACAGTTGACATAATTTCTTTTTTAACTTCGTAATCGCAGTTAATTAGCATAATTGGAACCTATTGGTGGTTTATTAATGTAAATATTTATTTACTGTTACTGTTTCTATCTCTCTATCTCTATCTCTATCTCTATCTCTATCTCTATCTCTATCTCTATCTCTATCTCTATCTCTATCTCTATCTCTATCTCTATCTCTATCTCTATCTCTATCTCTATCTCTATCTCTATCTCTATCTCTATCTCTATCTCTATCTCTATCTCTATCTCTATCTCTATCTCTATCTCTATCTCTATCTCTATCTCTACCTCTATCTCTATCTTCATCTTCCTTTCCGTCTTCATCTTCCGGCAAATTGTCTTTTGAGGGCAACGTCAGCTTTATCGTTTATGTCACTGTCAGCGTCATGTATATAGTAAATTCTTTGAGTGAATTAAAAAACAAAAAATGCATGAAAATTGAAAAATAAATAAAAAACAAGTAAGGAAAGGCTAAGTTCGGGTGCAACCGAACATTTTATACTCTCGCAATTTATTGAAGAAATTTTAATAAGATAATACCCAAATTTACCTATAAATTCGGCACAAAGTTTAATAGAATAACGAAAATCGTCCTATATAGTGTATGAGGGCTGAGGTAATTCCTGAACCGATTTCATTCATTTTCACCAGCTAGGTACACTATATCCAAAACTATACACGCACTTAATTTCGCAAAGATATAGTGTCTCACATGTTAACCAATACATATATGTAGATTAAAGCCCACCGTATTTTTGAAAAACCTATAATTAGGTACATAGGAGCTAGGAGATGTTATTATCCGATTTTAATAATTTTTGGAACAGAGACACACTATTAGAAGAAAACAATTTCCTCTGAATTACATTAAATTATCTAAGAGATTTACCAATATTCTCGGTTAAAATTTAACCTTAGGCGCTGAGTTCAACATGTCCGATATCTGGGGTCTTGAAAAATTATAGTCCGTTTTCGACAATTTTTTCTCAAGTGAAGCCAGAGATGATACGTACTATTTGTGTAAAGTTTTATTCCGCTATCTTCATTGGTTCCTTATGTATGCATTATAAAGTGAAGGAATCAGATGGAATTCAAAATTGAGTTATATGGGAAGTTGTCGTGGTTATGAACCGATTTCATCCATTTTTCACATGTGTCATCTGGGTGTCAAGAAAATATTATATACCGAATTTCATTGAAATCGGTCGAGTAGTTCCTGAGATATGGTTTTTCACCCATAAGTGGGAGATGCCACGCCCATTTTTCATTTTGTAAAAAAATCTGAATGCAGCTTCCTTCTGCTATTTCTTATGTAAAATTTAGTGTTTCTGACGTTTCTCTTTAGTGAGTTAACCTACTTTTAGTCATTTTCAACCTAACCTTTGTATGGGAGGTGGCCGTGGTTATTATCCGATTTCTTTAATTTTTGGACTGTATAAGGAAATGGCTGAAAGACACGACCGCAGAAAGTTTGGTTTGTATAGTTTTTTTGGTTTGCGAGTTATATACAAAAAACCTATTTGAGGGCGGGGTCACGCCCACTTTTCCAAAAAAATTACATCCAAATATGCCCCTCCCTAATACGATCCTATGCTCCAAATTTTATTTTCATAACTTTATTTATGGCTTAGTTATGACACTTTATAAGTTTTTGGTTTTCGCCATTTTGTGGGCGTGGCAATGGTCCGATCTTGCCCATTTTCGAAAGCAACCTCCTCAGGGTCCCAAGGAATACGTGTTCCAAGTTTCGTTAAGATATCTCAATTTTTACTCAAGTTATCCGTTGCACGGACAGACGGACGGACGGACGGACGGACAGACAGACATTCGGATTTTGACTCGTCTCGTCACCCTGATCATTTTGATATATATAACCCTATATCTAACTCGTTTAGTTTTATGACTTACAAACAACCGTTAGGTGAACAAAACTATAATACTCTCTTTAGCAACTTTTGTTGCGAGAGTATAACAACACCGACACACACTCTTTGCTTTACACTTTATAGCGCTCGAGCACTTTCGCTTCTTCTTCGCTTCGGAAATTGTTGACCTACACTTCAACGTAATGTCTTTGTATTTGCACTGCAAAGCATTACCGTTATACTTGACGTCTTGTAGTTAGAACCACCTCTCTCCGAAGCGCATTGGTGGCAGAAACGTTTCAAATCGCCACTTCCAAGGCTTTTAGGTCATTGATACAAATGCCTAGTGACCAATCCATTTTCTTCTTCTATTAATTTTTTTTCTTTCAATAATTGTTCTGCTCGTTCCGTATATAGCTGAAGTAACAGAAAGGTCATTTCTATTATTTCGTTTATTTAAGTCTTAAGCTAATACTATTGATTTAAAAATTGCAGATATTTAACTTCATGAGTATATTGATAGTGTGATGATGTACAAAACGACGACTTTCCCAGGGCAATTATATTATATTTATTTCCAATAAATCGCCTCCACTTCATTTTGCCCATTGACTTTCGGACCATAAGTTCTCGGATGTTATTTGTTTGCTGCCAAAAATATTTGTCTATTTAGTGCCAAATATCTGCATTCATGTGAAATGTGCTTTGTGCGGAGCAGACAGGCGACGGGACGCCTACGCAAGCACCAACACTCACTCACATACATATTAAATCAAGGCACAAGTTGGTGATCAAATATGGCGTTGGATAAATGACAACGCAAGAATGCCAAGTAGGCTAAGCACACACACACATGGACATATGTGGAGACCCGGTAGGAAGTACGAGCAAAGTAGTTAGGGAAAATATTAAAATTTCCTAACTGAAACTATTTTATTTGGAACTGAACAGAGAATAGTCGGATATCTCAGATCTGACAATTATCACCCCGTAGTACAGCAGTACAAGAAAAATAGCAGTCGCTTTTGTGGACTAGTATATTTCATTCTCTCCTGTGTTGATTTCTCTCCTGGAGTACACTAGAAGATTATACTCACACACATCCTCTAAAGCCACTTGTGCATAAACACAAAACCACACGAAATTCCAGAAAATAAATTCAATGACACACACTCATACACTTGGTACACGTACACTTTATGTGGAGTTATTTACATACGTAAATACAAATATGATTACAAAAGCGAATCTTACAAGCGCAAATCTATTTATTCTTAGATATATGTATGTGTTCATATAAGAAGACAACAACACCTACAAAGTCAGCTTTGGACGGCCATTGACCACTTGGGCAGTTCGTTGAAATCCCTGTCACTGACGTAGAAATAATTTCGCCCAGCGAGTAGGGCCAAAAAATTATTACAGCACACACTTTAGTAGTTAGATTACACAGTGGCGGGGTTGGGGTCGTAATGCAATTTAGGGACTATTATAGCGACATTGAATAGAATTGTAATAAATAGGACAATTTGGTAAATTAGCAAACAGAATGGGAAATGCATGAGGGCTTTTAAGCTTGTGTGATTCGTGGATAAATTTAGGGAAAAGGGAAATTGAGGCAAAAATGGTAGGAAAGCAAATTATAGACAAGGTACTTGTTGTCTCTTTTTAATTTTTGTGATTTTGATAAATACAACATATAATTTTTTTAAACTTATAATTTTGTCGAAATTGTTTGTCATGCTTTTGAAAATGTTATCCTAAAATCAAATGAATTTATAAATAAATATCTATTTTAGTAAAGAAGACGGCTTTTCTATATTTTAGTTGCCAAACTCTTATATTTTACTTAAATAAAATCACTTAAAATAGAAATTTTGTTCTTGACATTTGCATGAAAATTAATTAATTATTTTCCAGCATTAAAATAAATAATGTAAATATGCACTTTATGTACTTAAACACACATATACCATAAAGAGCATTAATTCCGTAGAACGTGACTAAAAATAGCAAATTAAGAGAGTGAGTGACAAAGCTCATTATAAGCACTTTGCCTCGAAGTGGCAAAGAATATTAAGATAATTTATTAATTAACCAAAACATGCAAGTGTCTTCCCACTTGACAGCATCCAAATATGCACGCGAGTGTAATAAGATGCATTACCAGCTGAGAGCTTTATCAGTGGAATGCTTTTTTCCTCTCTCTTCGAGAGTGGCTACACTAACAGCGCTAGTGCTTGCCAATACGTGATAATACTGATAATGCCTTCGTGTTAAATACTGCTATTATGAAGTCACGTAGCTGTATAAACGCGCTTAAAAGCTTCTGCATTAGTAGAATTCACTAAATGGTACCCAAAAGAGACCAGACCTCATGATATAAGAAAAATTTAGCAATAATCACAAATAATAAAAAATCAATGAAAATGCTGTAAGAAATTACTTGCATGCTTGTTAACTGCTCTTTATGATCTCTTTGGTTTATCAAAAAGTATATTTCCAATGTTGACATTTAATAATCAGAAGAAATGCTCAGCAGCTGATAGAAAATCTCAACTCCATTTTATGGCTTAAGGAATCGTGAATTCATAACACCGAGCTGGCAAACAAACCAAAAGCCAAAGGCAGTCAAAAAGTAGGCACTAAACTTAATGCGCGCTAAACATGGGTAGAACATGTGTGTTACAGTGCTTACGTATTTTCCAAAATAAACCAAATTTACATACAACAACCAAACATACAAGTAGCTAAGTATGTGTGTTCTTTTGTAGATGACGGGCACTTAGTCGCATTTGACATCGTTTCGGCTGTGATATGCTAAACTCCGTAAATTGCAGGTAAACAACCGCATTACCCTCCATTAAGGAGGTGGGGGGTTGTCCTCCCAGTCAAAGTCGGTAAGCAGTTCAAATTTTGATAATGACTGGCAAATGACACTTTCGCGCCTTTGCGTCGCATTTTGTCATTGTTCACTTTGGCGAAGCTGCAAAGTTGGTTAAAAGCTGTATTTATGAGCACGCAAGAAGTCTGCGTGATTCGCAAGTTCACGCATTCGCGTTTAATGTTTAAGATTAATATGGTTTGAGTTGAGGAATGTGTGTGTGCTCTATAAAGTCTTTGCAAATGAATTAGTCTTCTTCTTCTTGACTGGCGTAGACACCGCTTACGCGGTTATAGCCGAGTCCAAAACAGCGCGCCACGCATCCCTCCTTCTGGCAGTTTGGCGCCAATTGGTTATTCCAAGCGAAGCCAGGTCCCTCTCCACCTGGTCCTTCCATCGGAGTGGAGGTCTCCCTCTTCCTCTGCTTCCACCAGCGGGTACTGCATCGAATACTTTCAAAGCTGGAGCACTTTCATCCATTCGAACAACATGACCTAGCCAGCGTAGCCGCTGTTTTTTTATTCGCTGGACTATGTCTATGTCGTCGAATAACACATACAGCTCATCGTTCCATCGTCTGCGGTATTCGCCGTTGCCAATTCTTAAGGGACCATAAATCTTCCGCAAAACCTTTCTCTCGAAAACTCCTAGTGCCGTCTCATCGGATGTTGACATCGTCCACGCTTCTGCACCGTAAAGTAGGACGGGAATGATGAGAGACTTGGTTTTTGTTCGTCGAGAGAGGACTTTACTTTTCAATTGCCTACTTAGTCCATAGTAGCACCTGTTGGCAAGAGTGATTCTGCGTTGGATTTCCAGGCTGACATTGGTTATTGGTGTTAATGCTGGTTCCCAGGTAGACGAAATTATCTACAACTTCAAAGTTATGACTGTCAACAGTGACGTGGGAGCCAAGACGCGAATGCGCTGACTATTTGTTTGACGACAGGAGATATTTCGTCTTGTCCTCGTTCACCACCAGACCCATTCGCTTCGCCTCCTTATCCATTCGGGAAAAAGCAGAACAAACGGCGCGGTTGTTGCTTCCGATGATATCAATATCATCGGCGTACGCCAGGAGCTGTACACTCTTGTAAAAGATGGTACCCTCTCTGTTTAGCTCTGCAGCTCTTATAATTTTTTCCAGCATCAGATTAAAGAAATCACACGAGAGTGAGTCACCTTGTCTGAAACCTCGTCTGGTATCGAACGGCTCGGAGAGGTCCTTCCCGATCCTGACGGAGCTTTTGGTGTTGCTCAACGTCAGCTTACACAGCCGTATTAGTTTTGCGGGGATACCAAATTCAGACATCGCGGCATAAAGGCAGCTCCTTTTCGTGCTGTGGAAAGCAGCTTTAAAGTCGACAAAGAGATGGTGTGTGTCGATCCTATTTTCACGGGTCTTCTCCAAAATTTGGCGCATGGTGAATATCTGGTCTGTTGTTGATTTTCCAGGTCTAAAGCCACACTGATAAGGTCCAATCAGTTTGTTGACGGTGGGCTTTAGTCTTTCACACAATACGCTCGACAGAACCTTATACGCGATGTTGAGGAGGCTTATCCCACGGTAATTGGCGCAAATTGTGGGGTCTCCCTTTTTGTGTATTGGGCAGAGTACACTGAGATTCCAATCGTCAGGCATGCTTTCTTCCGACCATATTCTGCAAAGAAGCTGATGCAAGCACCTTATCAGCTCTTCGCCGCCGTATTTGAATAGCTCGGCCGGTAATCCATCGGCACCCGCCGCCTTATTGTTCTTCAAGCGGGTGATTGCTATTCGAATTTCTTCACGGTCGGGCAATGGAACATCTACTCCATCGTCGTCGATTGGGGAATCGGGTTCGCCATCTCCTGGTGTTGTACTTTCACTGCCATTCAGCAGGCTGGAGAAGTGCTCCCTCCACAAACTCAGTATACTCTGGTCATCAATAACTAGATCACCTCTGGGGGTCCTACAGGAGTGCGCTCCGGTTTTGAAACCTTCAGTTAGTCGCCGGATCTTTTCGTAAAATTTTCGAGCATTACCCCTGTCGGCCAGCTTGTCAAGCTCTTCATACTCACGCATTTCGGCCTCTTTCTTTTTTTGTCTGCAAATGCGTCTCGCTTCCCTCTTCAGCTCTCGATATCTTTCCCATCCCGCTCGTGTTGCGGTCGATCGCAACATTGCGAGGTAGGCAGTCTGTTTTCTCTCCACTGCGAGACGACAATCCTCGTCATACCAGCTGTTTTTTTGGCTTTCCGAAAACCAATGGTTTCGGTTGCAGCTGTACGTAAGGAGTTTGATATGCCGTCCCACAGCTCCCTTATACCGAGATGCTGATGAGTGCTCTCAGAGAGCAGGAGTGCAAGTCGAGTAGAAAATCGTTCGGCTGTCGGTTGTGATTGCAGCTTCTCGATGTCGAACCTTCCTTGTGTTTGTTGACGTGTGCGCTTTTCTACACAGAGGCGGGTGCGTATCTTAGCTGCTACAAGATAGTGGTCCGAGTCGATGTTGGGACCACGAAGCGTACGCACATCAAAGACACTGGAGACATGTCGTCCATCTATCACAACATGATCGATCTGGTTGCGAGTGATTCGATCCGGGGACAGCTAAGTAGCTTGATGGATTTTCTTATGCTGGAATCTAGTACTACAGACGACCATATTTCGGGCCCCGGCGAAGTCGATCAGCCTCAGACCGTTTGGTGATGTTTCGTCATGGAGGCTGAATTTTTCGACTGTTGTGCCAAAGACACCTTCTTTACCCACCCTAGCGTTGAAATCGCCAAGCACGATTTTTACATCGTGGCGGGGGCAGCGCTCATAGGTACGTTCTAGGCGCTCATAGAAGGTATCTTTGATCACTTCGTCCTTCTCTTCCGTCGGGGCGTGGGCGCAAATCAGCGATATGTTGAAGAACCTCGCTTTGATGCGGATTGTGGCTAGACGTTCATCCACCGGAGTGAATGTCAGGACTCGACGACGGAGTCTCTCTCCCACCACGAATCCCACACCGAATTTGCGCTCCTTTATATGGCCGCTGTAGTAGATGTCACAAGGACCCACCTTCTTCCGTCCTTGTCCCGTCCATCGCATTTCTTGGATTGCGGTGATGTCAGCCTTTACTCTTACGAGGACATCAACCAGCTGGGCAGAGGCACCTTCCCAATTAAGGGTCCGGACATTCCAGGTGCATGCCCTTATTTCGTAGTCCTTTAAACGTTTGCAGTGGTCGTCATCAAAATTGGGGTCTCTCATCCGAGGCTGTTTTTTCTTTTTCATTGGGGGGTGTTTTTATGTGGTGGGTCCCAAACCCAACGCACAACCGCATAGACGGGTTTCGCCTTCTCACTTTAGCTCGCCTCCAAACGGATGTCTGTTGGCTACCCAGAGGATACTTGGTCTAAGACCGGAAGTCGTGAGCTGCTTGAGCCACATGTAAAAGAATCGTTCCTGGCCACTCCCAAGTGAATGACAATCAGAAACTTTCCTCACTTGCGTGAACTTCTACATATGAATTAGTAGCAATATAAAATAATTTTGTCAAGTAGAAAACTGTGTTCAAAAGCCATGACCTGTAAAGTGGAGACAAATCCTAATTGCGCGTTGTTAAGAAGCGATTACTGAAAAGCTCAACCAAGAGATGTTCACGGGATAAATATGTAGTAAGGTTTGTTTACATTATGGTCGGCGTCACAAACCTCTTGTCGATGTTTGTTTATATTTTGGCTGAGGGAATTATTTTATAACAAGATAAATTTCCTCAAACACTCATTTTGCTCTACTAGAACAAAAGTCTCGTTCAATACTTCTGTAACATTTATATTTTGCTTTTCTAATATTAAATTATATTATATAATTACATATATATATTTGTTTTCTTTTTTTTACAATGTGATATAATAGCTAACGAAATGTTCTCGTACTCCATTTTTTTCATAGTTTATCCTCCAGTGAGAAACTGAGTAATTACTCATATCAAGTGACTTGTCTCGCCAGCAAACAGATTAAGTGATTAATAACAAACAATCGCGACACTCTGATTTGGTAAGCGTCACATTTTCATTTGACATGATTGATGAATGATTACCGGCGCGTCTTGTAAACAATCTACAAATATATATTTTAAAATTTGTAATAATGATATTTAACATAATCACACAGTAGCTTCATATAGCCTCTTGGCATACGAAAAACTAGTTACTTTGGATACAGTGTGGATACTAGTGTATGAATTATTCTACGGTGACCCCTTTTATGCTCGCAACTGATATTCTTTCTAAATTGTCCTATAATTAAATGGGAAATTAACGTAAGTGATTGGTTTTGCCGTTAATCCATAAGAGCCAGCGACAGAGATAAAAAGAACGTTGATGAAATATAATACCAAATGTATTCTAAACGAATTTTATTTACAACATTGGTGTTACTTTATTGGCAGTAATTCAATTTCGATGCGTAAAAAATGTATTTCACTTGTATTTATATAAGTCTGTATGTCACGAGAATTCAATGTTGATATGAGTTACTTTTATTGCGTGACTATCAAATAGTTTACGGTGTTGTTTATCAATTCGATTGCATTATTTATCCGCCAAGCGCATAAGTACTCATCGGTAGATTAAGCGATTGAACGACGAATGGTTGTTGCAGCAAGCGGGGATGCAATGAAACTTTTACGACCGATACAAAAAGGCACATAAACACCTTTTCGAACATGCAAGTTTCAAATGAAGATTTCTAAAGTAATGAATCCGATTCGTACGCAACTCAAAGTCGAAATCTAAATCTGCTGAAAGCTCGGAGCTTTCATCAAACAAAGTGCTAAATGCAACACTTAGTGCGAACACAAATGAAACTAACTTTTACTAAGCTAATTGCAATTTTCATTTATTAGTGGAAAAGTTCTCACAGCTGTTGGCGATAGTTGTCAATTGCGCGCCGATCGAAGCTTCGTCTCTCTCTCTCTGCTATTTTACGAACATGTTTATCTCATAAGTGCAGTTGTTAAAACTTTAATGACGCCATTCAAGTTGGTTGAGTTATGCGGGAGCGTCGGGGTAAAAGTGGAGTTTACTGATGATGAGTGAAAAAAGAAACAGTAAAATATTTGTTTTTATTTTTATTCTTTAAATCCATCTCCAGGTACTATGCTGCTCTCATGTCAAGTCAAGTAAATTTTTCTAAATTAAGTCTTTGGAAGCCAAATTTGTTCAAAATCCACACGTGTACTTCATAACACATGATTTAAAATAATAAAAAGTAAGTGAATAAAAAATCCACATCATCAAAAGGAAATAGTAAAATTTTTGAAATAAAAAGAAATTGGTTTAAAACTCATTTCCATAACCAAAAGCCAATTTTGTATCTGGCCTTACTTATGTCTAAATTCATACCTAACTTCACTTCACTTATCTTAACTTAACATAACTACACTTATTCCCAACACCTGAATACGAGACCTTACCTATCCCTAACATCTAACTTCACTTAATTTTACTTAACTTAACTTATGTGCAACAAATCCAGGCTGTAGCACCAACTTAACCTAACTTAACTTATCTCAAACCTAAATTCTGAAGAAAATTTTATGTGAATTGTTATCAGAGCGAGACTAAAAAAGGATAGCACACCACCACCAACCGAGTAGTGGTCTTACTCCCTACAATTTCAAATGTCCAAAGAATCCTGGTGGACTAATATGCACCATTAAACAGACAGCACATGCTTGTTGAAGTCATTGCTTTTGTTGGACGTCTGAAAATTTTCATTAAAATGAATGCTTTGAGCATGCCGCAATTAAAAACTGAAACAACACCAATCAGCGACACATAAAAATTCAACGAGTCATTGCACACAATGTTTCTGAGGGGTGAGTTGGAGAGACGTTGCGTCACGCGCCAAGTGCACACATTAATCATACGACTCGGTGACCCAAAGCGAACTAAAGCAGTCAGCGCCGGCATTTGCAGCATTCTAATTGTTTAGAAAATGTGGCTCACTACTCCCATATCGTGAAAGTCTCATAAAGTAGTCTGAGATTTTAAAAGTAATCAATTTAATATATTAGAAACTGTGAAGGTTTGTCCCACGTGAGCACAGCTTCGGCTTTGGCAACCACATTTTCTTTGATATTTTATTTTCATTCTGGTTTGAAGCGCTTTCTTTTGTCAAAATGTCCACGAAATTGCGCATTATATAAATAAATTGAGCGCGTCTACTCATTTTAAGTTGTCTTGCGAAAATTGATTAGTCACCGTCGCTTCAGCGAATATAAATAAAGCTCTATTTTAGCGCCTGCTCACAAAGCTATTAATGTAAAATTGAGTGAATTAGTGAATTATCGTTAAAGCAACTATCTAATATACCCGTCAAACCTATATGTAAAGGAAAGGCAGAGATAGCAATACATATTTATTCATCAAAACATTTTGTCTGTCTTTCAAATCTGGCGTGGTCGCAATAAGAGGCGTCTTAGCGCTATTGAATGCTACAAGTAATTAGATTCGTTCTTTCTTTGTTTATATTTGATGATTGACTACCAGAAATATCACAAATCAAAGCAATACCAAAAAAAGCAAAGGTGGATACAAATAAGATAGATTTAAGACCTTACACTAACATGTCCTCTCTGAATCATTCTGTGGTCTCGATAATAAATATAAATATATTAAATAGTCAATAACTGATGTTTCACAAATGAAACCCTCTGCACCTTGAAAAAGTGTCTGTTTTAACTACTTTTCTATTCTCTCACTTTAATTAGTATTTCACATTAATCTGATATATTTCATTTATGTTTAATTCATAACTTTAGCAAACCCCTATTAAGTCTCCAATAAATGCAACATTTCCCACACACCAAAAATGCCAACTTCATTTCAATTGCCTTTTTCAACTCACAACTCATTTAAATTTTGATTTTTTCATTAAGTTGTGATTGCATTCTCAATGGTTAAAGTCTATAAAAGCGCAAATGTATCACCATTCACAAAAACAGAAAAACAAAAAATGCAACATTTGTCACCATTTCAACCGGCCGCAATGCATTTATTATTAATACTTCTCCACGCACAGTTTCATTTTAAACGCAATTAAATTGAAATTAAGTAAATATGCTCTTAATAACCATAAAAAGCTGGGCGTTCAGTTAAATTGAGTAATGAAATGTTTATTTATGGAAGTGCTACCCATTAGTTTTGACTTTAGCATTTGCTGTAAATTATTTGAGTCGGGTACATATGGCAACCTGGACAATATTAATAGGTATACGTAAGATCCATGAGTATACAAACAAATGTCTGATTTAAGTTGTTGTTGTTATGTGGTATAAATTTCGGCTTACAAATAACTCACATTGTTAGAAATTCAAAGAATTTTTGTAGAAAATTGATCTTTATTAAATAAGACAGCTATTACGAAGTAAAAATATTGAATCAAATAACAGCTCACTCCAAGTATGTAACTTGAAGATAATTTTGTTCAGTGGATGTATTACCATAAATAGGAAAATGCGGGGGTTAGAGTTCAGTTGGGGTTTTATGGAATTTCTTAGTATATTGTGTTTATTTAGCCATTTAATAGATTCTTCTTGAAGGGGAAAATGTAAATGTAATTGTCATCGAGGTCATCATCTTTCGAATGTCGAAGAAACGTGGATCCACTGATACCTAGCAGAGATCACTTGTATTATACAAATCACTTGTATTATCATTGGCTGCTTAGTTCAAATTGTGGGTATTAGCGAAAAGAAAAATATCACAATCTAGATTTTTCAAAAAATATATATAATATAGGCAAAATCTTATAAAATGTTTATTCATAAAAAATAATTATATTAACCAGCGAAAGCAAACATAAATTTCAATAATTATCTATTCATTGTCTCTTTGCACTCATTTACATAAATACGGCATGAACTCCCCACAGACACGGCACGGGCAAAGCAAAGTTACATGGAAAGCAATTAAATGCCACACGCGCTGCAACAAAATGTGGCATGAGTACTTACTTTAATAGCGCAGCATTTTTTACGCTTGATTTTTATGAACATAATTTGCGGTTGATTTGTTGAATAGGTGACGGCGAACCGCAGCAACACTTGCAGCGTACAACAACAACAACAACAGCAACAAGAGAAACACAAACTAGGCTAAATGAGCAGCGAAGCAGAGAAGCCGCGAAGGGCGACGGTAATGACATTGAGCCACCACAGCAACACCACAGAAATGTGAAAAAAAAGCCACAAATATTTTCTAATTTTGGTTTCAGTGTGTGTGTGTATGCGCGTGTACATGACAGGGCCATGACGCGCCATTTGAGTTCAATGCACACATAAACAGACAAATGGCGGTGGTGGCGGTGCTGGCGCTACTGCAAAATGTAATTGTTATACTTCGTGTTGAGTTGCGATTTAAAGGGTGTATGTACAGGGAGCTTGTGAGGTGGTGATTGTCTTCAGGTACTTTGCGGTGCACAAAACGCGTTTCACTCACCAGCAGCTGTAACTGTCGAAGTGTCATTGCCGGCATCACTTTCACTTTTGCCCACATCGAGTGCAAACTGTCCAGGCATGGAGCAAGCGAGCCGCAGTTACACCATCAAGCTGTCGTTGTCGGCATTCAGGCATCGAACGGTTGGATTGTTGACTGGCTGATTTGCCTTGTGTTGTTCCTGTTTATTTTCGGCTCATTGCAGTTTCGCATTGACCCAGTTTAGGGCGATTTGTTCGAATGCTCAGCAATAGCAACAACAACAGCAGCTGTGTTGGTGGTAAGCGCTTGGCGCCCTTCGGTGCAGCTGTTTGCTTTTTGTGCGAGAAGGTTTCGGTGGGTTGGAGCGGTGTGTGTCGTACAAGAGAATTCACTGAGTGTCAACGTTGATTTTCTGTGTGAAATTTTCGAAAAAGTTTAAGTTGAAGGTAGTGCCGCTGTCAGTTCCGAGAATTGCACTGAGTCGCCGCTTATTTTTTAATTTTCGCTTGAATGTCGTTTAATTGAGTGGAAGCATACGCTTGAATAATAATTAGTGCGATTTACAGAGCGAAAGGTGAATTTTGAAATATTAATGTGAGGTCGCTCATACGCAGTGGCGTACTAACATGGAGTGGTTAATATTTGAGGTTGCAATATTAAATTGATTGAACAATAACAATTTTTATTAAATATTTTAGGAACTTCAAGAAAATATTATCGAAAATTTTAAGGAGAAGCCATTCCCCCTTATCAAACTCTATTTTAAGTATACTTTCATTTTACAGTTTTGAAGTTCATAATTTTATAATTATTGAACATTTTTTTTAATAAATATAAATAAACTAAAAAAGCTTACAACATTTCAAACTCATCATTATCTAACCTTCTAGGCAATTTATCACAATCAATTGCATTTTCTCCACAAATTTCAATTTCAAATAAATGCAATTACCACAAGCAAAGTGAAAACAAGCGATCAATAGGATTCGGGGGTCTGCAACTATTAAAGTATCCTGTCTATGGCGGCGTCAGTTAATGGCAACTGAAAGTTCACGGTGTAAATGCGAGTTCGTTTAAGCGAGCTTACACAATGAGTTTGAATTTAAGTTTCTTGCAGCCTTTACATTTGCGAATGACTTAACATTCTTCTACAAATGCGATAAAGATTATTATTTGCTGTTATTATTCATAGTTCCCACAGTTTCATAAGGTCTGCCAATAGCTTAAAATTTATAGTTAAGAAAAAATCTTATTTTGCTTTATGATAATCATGTCTGCATAAAATCTACCACTTTTCTTATTTTTTTATTGTCTGGTTCATTCATTTAACATTGCGTATACGCACCGTTGGCTTCTAATGAAATGCTATAACTTCTAGTGTATATTAGTTAGAATATTTGTTGAAAAAGTTTACCCTGCTCTCTTAATAACCAAAAATGCTAAGAAATGTATATTTTATTTTGTGGTTAAGATATGCGTTTAAACTGTACCCGTGAGCTATCAACTCCTCAGCACCGTTCATAATTAGGGTAACAGGTAAACAACAACTAAACAACAACATATTATCCGCACTTTAATAAAGCCGGCGAGTAAGTAAAATGTGATTCATACACTCAAACCTCATTTCCGCGCTGAGCAAAGCGCTCCAACAGTGCCATCGTTGTTATGGTAGAGTTGCCACGTTACCAAAATAAAAACTTAATTACGCAACTTATTCTGTCTAACTCTTTATTTTAGCACTTTTTAAAGTGGGAGGAGCTCCCAACCGATGTAAGCATCCCGTTTAATGCCTACCCTAAGCCAACATGTAAACAGTTATGTTCTCTTTGTGCACCGCACTGAAAAGGCTGTTGCATGAAGTGGTTGCCGCGAAGTGGAAACTTGAAATTATAGCCGCGGTAATGTCATAAATTTACGCTCATTAACTGTGGAAATTAAACTCTACACCATGCTTCCGCGTCAAAGCCACTCACTGCAGCCCAGTTATCTGTTGGGCGTGTGAATCTAACTACAACTACAACATCACAAGTTATAGTATATTAAGCACAATTACAACTATAACAACTGTGTAAAATGACAGCATTAAGCCAAACATGGCGGCGGGGCGGGGCGCGTAACAGAGCAGTGAAGTGTCCAACGCGCGTCGGGCTCTGCGACTGGCTGTTGATGCTATTAAAATTGTAATTATAATTTCACTGGTTTTCGACAGCTGATGGAAAAGGCTTAGTGCTGTCTTCGCGTTTTGCGCACTCGCCACGCTTAGGCAAATAAATGGTGAAATGCATGCACATCTGTATACGTTGTGGGTGTGTATGTGTCTGTGCATCTGCCAGGTGTAAAATATCAGCCAATGATATTAGCAATAAGCTTTTGTTAATTAATTTCTCATCATTAATAGAATTTCGACTTAATGAGAGATTTGTTTCGAAGTAATCCATTTAGCTTCATCTGTTTCCGTTTATTTCAGTAAAGTTTTAGATTTTCACTAGTAGGAAGGAGTAATCGAGTTTTTATTTTATCATCGGACATATGGGTGGAGCTACAAACCATAGAAATGTTAAAATATTACACTACAGCATAGCTTCGTTCATTCAGTTTGAGAACATATTTGCGTCTTTAGATGTAATTAAGTTTTTTTTTTGTTGAATTTTAGGGATAACAAAAATGTTTGTTGCACAAACTTTCAAAATCTTATATTTCTTAATCCACTATAATGAGCCAGTTATATGGCCTCTCTTTTGTGAAATAAATATGTTGTTAACTGAAATTATGAATTTATTTAATGAATTTAATGGCCAAGGTATCAAAAAAAAAATATTTGAATTTTTTACCCATTTCATAGATCATATTGGCAAAATTAATATTTGATTTTGATAAAAAATTATTCCCGTTATTTTTCGAACACACCTCGTACAATACGTACATCGTATTCCTTTCTTTATTATTATTATTCTGTGTAGGAAATCGCTTTTTCCTGTATTTCCGGAAATTGTATTTTCCATTGAACATAATTGGCACCTTTTGTTGTTTGTTTTGTTGCCAGTTGTCTTCTTTGTGTGAGCAAGGGTATATCGACATTGTTGTGGGGGACATCATTATAAATGTTGCACCTGTGCTTTCTTCAATTCAATTGTTACCTGAATATATAACACTTTTAGTTAAAAGGACACTGTCAAGGTTGGAATGAGATTATTGTGAGCTATCTTGTTCATCGCTAAGGTGAGCGAGGTGAGCGTAGCGTTCTAACAAAGAAACCTACAAGTTAACATTTAGTGGAATTTTCTTGATTATCAAACACCAATTTCTATATAATAAACCCTCATTAGCTGGTGACAGACATCAAATGCGAACATAAATTATATAAAAGGTGTTCATTTAATTATATATTTTGGTTTAGCCACGTGTGTTAAAACGCTCCGCCTCAGATATATGTAGAGCATATATCAACTTCATTGCTCACAAGGCCAAATGTAGTGAGAAGAATTACACTGTATATTGAAGCCTTTTGAAATACTCTTTTATGTAAGGTAAATTTGTGCCTCTAATACAACTTTTTTATTGATTTCATCCTCAGCTCACATAACCTCCCTCTAGTAATAAGCACACAATAACATAAATATTGCTTCACTATTCTTCATTAACATATTAATAATTGAAGAGCAGTGGAATTTTGTTATTAGAAATAATCCTATTGTCACTGAAATATGAAAAAATATCTAATTCTGGGAAATACATGAAATGAATATGTAGATAATTAATCAATAATGCGCTTGTACGTGAGTGTAGTGAGGGAATTCGTGTAGAAATTCGTTGTTCCTATACTATGTGTTGAATGCTGAATGTTCAGCTGTTGCGCAGTTACACGCGTGTCGGGACACTTTGTACACGCATCGCCCATGTAAGTATTTTTACATATACATACATATGTATGTATTTAGAGTGACAGGCAACACAGAAAGCGGTTAAAGTGGGCGTGAAGGTTTTTTTAGGGCGACCATTTGGACACGCTACGAAGTCTACGAAGAATATGTAGGGAACATTTACGAACTGAATGAGAGTCAAGTAATGATTTATAGGTTCCAAAATTGTGAAGTTTTTGAACCGTTTATAAGTTTTGGAAATAATAGCTTTTAAAATTATATATCAAATGTGAATCAAATACTACCGCGGAATGCCCATTTATCAAATTGTTAGTTAGCATCTCAGATTTTATTCTTACAGAAGGTTTCAAAATATTCTGGCTCCTTTTTCATTGGTATTTCAATTTAATTTATTTCTTGTAACGGGTGTATTTCTTTACATGAAACTTTGGTTTGCCATTAATTTGCCAATAACAGACTTACTCCAGAACAAAGTTTGTTGCTAACATACGGGCCCAATTGCTGCAAAAAGTGGTAGAAAATTTAGCCTCTCTGCTGAAATTTATTCGACGCAGCCACGGCGATCACTTCGCCGAAATCATTTTAAAACATAACGACAAATCCATATCTTATTTATTTTTGAAAACCACATTTCTTAAAAAACACCATTTATTTCAGTCACACCTTCATATATTCAATTGCAACAAAATTAATTTTCATTAGAGCAACAGGCTGTTGTTTTTTGAATACAAGAGAGCAACTCTCACAGGTAACAATACACGACGGAGATAGTCCCAGCGGTTTAGATGATGTTAGAAGTGAGGTAAATTTACGCATAGATACAGACGCAATAAGAAATAAATCACATTCCCTCAAGATTCGTATTAACATTTCTGCATTGTATGTATGTACATTATACATTGGATTCACGATTTTGGCACTCCACAAACAACTTTAGAAAACTTCCTCAATTATTTGAGCTTCTCTCAAGCTTTTAAAACTGCTTCAACTGTAGATCATTGAAAGTTTTAAAGAGCTAATTCTGGTTAGTTGGAAGAAGATTTTACCTTTTAATTGCCAACTTAGTTCCAATTACGAAAGTGTTCTTGTGAAGAAAGCGAACTTTTCGTAAGATAACAGAAGGCTGAAAAGTTCGTATTATTTCCAAGAACACACTTTTGGGATTTGGATTTGAATATTAAGCATAATTGCTATCGAGGGCGGTAAACCGATTATTGCAATATTTCTACATTGCGATACAATTTTTGTAGTACGATATCTACTTTGCTTCAAAATTTCCTCTTAATTAGATATACCCATCGATAAAGCAGCTAGAACTAGCAGCCTGACTGCGTACAACCCTATAACAAGGGAATTACCTACAGCCTTAGGATTTATCTTTGGCCAGAAGGATTATGCGACAGCACAGGTGCTAGTGAGGGCTGATTTCCAAATGTTCCGTATTAAACTCTAAGGGGATAGTAGTGCTCCTTCCAAGCCTAGCAACGCTTTTCAGCCCATTAATTACCTGCGATTCCGCTGTGGCCAGGCACCCCAACTAGTATAATTGCGAAATAGCTCGACGCCACTAATGAGGACAGACAATCCTTTACTAGTCTCGAGAACACAGTCGTAGAGCTCAATCCAAGTATCGCTGTTTTACAATAAGAGTGAAACTTTATTTCCCTGAAAGATATAGCGCTTCGAAGCAATAAATCTGTTGATAGGTTTATGTAAGCCACTTCTGCTTGAAAAACGCTGCAATGGTATGGAAACGTGAATGATAAGTTCTGAATAACAAACTCCTTCATCAGGCTTCCCCGCCAACATCGACCCATCCGTAAAGAAGCCTTTCCGCCAGCGACTCCAATCCATTCATACTGCTTTTGAAGCCTCGGGATAAAGTCAAACCATGCGAAATAAATTAATTACTATTCGTGAAATACATTCATTTGAAAACAACATAATTTCCAGTTACATTTCGCTATTAAAACAACCAATATTTTCCTATATGGACAGTAGCAAAACCCAAATCAAAAGTATCTCAAAATTTCTGTGCATTTGCAGAGAATGTTGCTGAAACAATTTACAGCGCAACATTACTCAGCAACATTTATACAGAAACAAGTATAAACACAGATACACACACTATTACCAATACCAGCATACAATTGCAAGTGCTCACACACACATACATCCACATTAGCAAGCAAAGCCGCTTGTTCTTGCCGATGTTGTGTTTTGTTCGATGCGAACACGTTGCCATATAACCAACACTCAACCAACCAACCAGGCGGGGGGCAGTGACCAACACAACGGCACAAACAACCTGTGAATTTCGAGTTTTCGTTGTGAGCCAACACACAAATACACACGCATGAGCGCCATCGAACGCGGCGTCACACGCATGTGGCTGACCTGCGGCGCAGCGCTGGCGATAGCAGTGCGGCGAACAAAAATCGTTCCGTTGCTCAGTTGTGTTTTGTGCGGCGCGTGTGACGGTCTCCACGGTTCTCTTTGGCGCATCGACTCCAGTCGAATTGACTCGATTTGACTTGCCATGGCTTGACTCGCCGTTATTGACACGCAAGCCAGAATGAAACGTGAATTGCTCGTAGACACAAATAAAAATGGAAAAAGAAAAATAAAATAAGCAAACAAAATTTAAATAATTATTTATATACAATAGCAACAACAACTATATTGGTAACAACGCATGAGGGATTGAGAAAAAGTTGAACTGCAGTGTTTGAGCTAAGTGATTGACGGCAGCGATTCTAGTAGAATCGTGTTTGGCCATCGATTTTTGCTTTTTTTATTTTGTGAGCAACAATGTGGACCATGAAACTCGCCGGCCGCGCGGCTACGATCATTTATAAACATACAAACGCGTTCTTGTTTTAGAGTGCAAATGCAAACAGTGCTTTTTGGCCTGCAAAATTCGTGGCAATCAATGCAGGTTTTGTTGTAATTATTAAACTGTTAGATTTTGAAGTGAAAATAATTTACATACACACATACAAAGAAGTGTTTAAAAGCAAAGGTGAATATAGAAATTAGAAATAGTGAATTACTGGTGAATTAAAATTAATTTAAGCGACCGAAAAATAATTTGAGTGAAAACAAAAAGTGAAAAAAAAAACAAAACAAATTCACAACAAAACCAGCGTAAAATTTCAACTTTAAGCAGCAACAACAAGCATCAACTGTTTCGATTAAGTAAGTCAGTGCGATGTATACTAGCGAGAGTGTATGTGGATGGCTGTGTGTGTGTGTGTGTGAATGACTAAATCTTTGTAGTAGCGTGTTTTGTGTAGTCTTCAGATGCTGTCTGTCCGTCTGTCTGCCGCTGCTGCTGCTGCGAATTCACTGAAAGAGTATGAGTATCTGTGAGATACATTGTCGCACGCTTGCAGCGCAGCGCCGCAGCAGCAGCGCCTAGGTAGCGCTATATAAAATGAAAAAATGAACAAAAAGTATACAACAACAACAACAATAGCAGACATTGAGCACATGCATTGCAGCAAGTTTGTTGCCTTTTTTATTTAACTGTCGCCCGCTCTCTCTCTCCTTCTCCGTGTTTGCGAATTTCGCTTTACTCTTTCCTTTGATTTTTCGCCTTTAAGCGCGGCTATAAAATGTAGCTGCACTTCTGCTTGCTTTCTGTTTTTAGTATGCCGTATGTTTGTTTACTTCTTTTTTAAGGGGTATTCCCTGTGGCAGTCTTAAAGTTTAATGCATTTCGCAAGCACAAATGGATTTATGTTATTTAGTCTATATCTAAGTGCATGTCTGTATGTATGTATCTCACTGTGTGCAGTTGCAGCGATTATAAAATTCACTTTTCCGCTGCTGCTGCTGCTGCATTTAACTTCGAACTGTTTATTTTTCGCCTTTTTGTTGCATTTTGTTTCATACAACTGTTTGTTTCTGTTGTTGTTGCTTTTGATTATCTCACGCGGTTGGCTTGTCTGTCAGTCCAACTATCTGTAAATGTAGCGGTTTGTTTCCCACTGACTTTATGACTTTTCATGTTGCATTCTCTCTGTGTATCGCCTTTGTTGCAGCTTCTAATCGCATGCTTATGGAAAAATACCGATGATGGGGGGTGGTTTGTCAGCAGACGCACTACAGCATACTGATTTCCCAAGTGTATTTAAACATTCATATCAGCATGAGTACTGCAGTCTGCTTCGAAGTCTCACTCGAAAGTCTACAAAAGAATCACAAAATGCATTTTTGAATTAGAATGTGGCGAGACATCAGTGTTTTTGTAGGACTATAGCATTTTTTCTGCTCAGTGCGATGTTGCTGAAAATTTAAAAAACAATTTGAACGATTTTTCGTTTTATTACATCGCTTACAAAAAGACTAACAATAATCCAGTTTGAGCAAGTGGTTTCCCATATTTTTCCGAACTTTATCACCGACTATGATGCACTGGTCAATACTCTTTTGGATTATTTTATAGTTTTAAACACTGAATTGTACTCTGAATTTTTTAAATTTTTATTTTATTCATAAAATTTGTAAAGAAAGCTACGACGATTGAGTTTCTCAGATAAAAAAATATCGTAGTGTAATTGTGACAACCCAGTAATAAGTGATCATTGAGATGCCGGACCTTACAATAATACCTCTTCTTAACAATGAAACAGATCACAAGACATCTTATCTGTCTGAAAACTCTTTATTTGATTTTCAAGATAGTCCTAGTAAGATTTACCAAGATAGTCAGCCACAGCAACGCGTGGCCGGGTCTGCTAGTATGTATATAGAATTTGTTGTTAGATCACAATCAGATTTTTTTGTTAACCAGATAGTGCAACAAAATATGAGTTTAAAGTCTTTGAACTAAACTATTCAACCGTTGAAACCATTTGAATTGTTTTACTAGTCAAAATGCAATTGAAACACTCACTGAATCTGCTGAATTCCTATTAAATTTAATTGAAGCTTACCATCAGCTAATGTCTTCCAGCTATAATAAGTACGCTCCACTCAACACAATCCCATCTATTTCTTGGCGCTATCTGCACATTGTTTTTGAAGAGTTAACATCTCCACACTTCTATTCTGCTTTTGCGCGCTGAATTTCTATACTTTTTCACTCAATTTGGTGTTTCCTCGAGATGCTGCACGTGTTGCATGCAACCAACGCCATGGAGTGCTCTATACTATATGAATTTTATGTTTTGTTGCGATGTGTTGTGATGTGCTCAGCGAAGCTTTGTGGTTAGCCAGAGAGATTTTCGTACAAATAATGTTCGTAAAAGTTTTGTCTTTCTTCTGTCGCCTTGGAATTTTGTGTTTTCCTGGCTTGTGATACACAGTAAATACAAAAGCGCTTCTTTAAACTTAAAGCACAAGAATTATGGATATTAAATTGGATTGCTTTTTATAAGTTTTGTTCAATAACGGTATTTTAATTCTCTAGCAATAAATTGCTTGATATCTAAGATATTTATTTGATCGTTATCCCCCTTTACTCTCCACCAATTCAATTATAATTGTTTGTTTTGTTTTTATCGCCACCATATTTCCACCACTTGTAATATTGCCATTACATTAACTTCACAGCCTACATTATTACATGAATAACTGTAACAAGTGCGTGCTTTTATTCAAAGCTTAACTTTTACATACAATTACCCGGCTCCCCTCTTTTCCTCATCGGTGCATTAAATATTAATGAGCGAGCGCGTTGTTACTCCCGCTTCAGCAGCAAGCGAAGTTGTAATGTCAATTTGTAGGCCAATGAGAGTATATATTTGTAATTTGTATGTACCGTTATTTATATATATATATATATATATATATGTATAATTGTATATGTGTTTGTATGTATGTATTGTGTACCGTATATAATGCAGGTGCAACGCTTTTATTGTGGCCTTTATTGTGTATTTTGCTGCAATTACATGGCAACATTATTACTTTAACAACAACAACAAAATACAGAAGCAACAAACAATGAAAAACGTAAACTGCGCTCAACTGAACAACAAAACAAAATGAAATGACAAAACAGAAAAAAAAGAGCAAAATAAACTGCGAGTGTAGCGAATTGAAACAACGCGTTTTCTTACCATTTTCCCGCCACTTGTTGTGGCTCCAGCCAATATGTCACCGCACATACACATACACATATGTATGTTTCTCATTGTTGTACATTTGTGTGCGTGCATGAATGCAGTGCTGGCCGCGAGCTCCACAAAGCATTCCAACAATTTCATTAATTATGCATTTTATGCCATAACATTCGTTCATCGATTGTATAACACTCGTACATGGCGATTTGTGTACAAACACGAACGAGTGGCTTTTTCGCTTTTCCACTGCAGCAGCGGCAGCGGCATTGCTGGTGTGAATTCCAGCGTCCGCCACCAACGGCCATATCAACTCTGTGTGTCAGTATGTATTTGCTGTTGTTGTTGCCGCTGCAATTCGGCAGCAAAAATTCTTTGAATGACGAATGACTGAAAAATACAAACAAATGAATTAAACAGAAAAGAGAGGAAAGTTGAATTCTTGATTATTACAAGAGTTATAAAGAATTTATTCACTTAAATATGCAACCAACAAAAACGGTTTAACCCAAAAACAGTGCGTTATGTTATTATTGTAAATATTTTATTTAACTAATTTTATTATAAAATTATTATAATTTAAAAGTGTAATTAGTTTTTTATTAATTAATTAATTTTTTTTTAATTAAAAATAACTAATTTATTTTCCATGCTTAACATTAGTATATCTTGAGCTGTTAATATCTTCTATATCTCAATGTCATTGTCTAAGTAACAACATCCTCAAAGTAAATACATAACTTTCAAAATGCGCTAAACTATTCTCAAGTAAGAAAATATGTAAGTAATTCCTATACGTATTCACACTTAAGTCCACATAATATTTGTTAGCCACTACTTATAGTATAATAAAGCGGGATATATGACCATAACTTACATTGTGAAACACGCACCCTCTCCCACATGAATGCGATGCCCCGCAACAACGGCCCTTTGGATGTCTTCCGGTCCTATTTAAATGGCTTTAGTTTCACCGACGAGTGTTCATAAGTACATTAAGTACATATGTAAGCATGTAACTAAGTTTATAAGCACTGCATGCCTTGTAGTTGTTGGTCGTAGCCGGCTTTACATTTAGGCTTTGCGGATAGCTCTTGAAAATGTACATTTCTTTCAATAAAATGTTGCTTCTTCACTAGTTCGTCGCTTGCTGTGCATGTGTGTACACTAATGAACCGGGAAACACTGCAGTGGTGGCGCTCAGCCATTCTCAGCCATCGCGTGTTCTTTCACTTAGGGGTATACAGTACACTTTCATACATATGCAATCGCAAAACATTCGGGTTATCCTAGAAAAAAAGGTATTACCTCCACTTCATTACTATAAAACCATTATGCCCAAAACTTTAAGTAGTCCCAAGTTATGCTCTTAATATTTAATTAATTGAAGACAATTTCTGGGAATGCGAACTTACGGAAATTAAAAGTTGTTTCAAAAAGGATATGCGAGCTAACAATTTTCTCTCACAGACAAAAAACGTTTTTCAACTCCACAAAAGTGAGCAATTGTCAAATTATTAACAACTTCATTCTCCGTGTCTTTCCACTTCCTTTCTCCGATGGGTCATACATCAACTGTAATCCCTTCCATGTACAACTGCATTTGGGTGGCAAATAAACAGGACAGACAAACATTGAAAAGGCCGCTTTGGGCGCTGTTTTCCTCTTCGGCCTTCTTCTGCTGTATACACGTTTCTACATAAATATTGACGCAAAAGTGCTCGTGTTTTATTGTGCATCGTTGCTTTCAAACATTTACTTACATAAATTCCATCCCTGGCCTTATGTAAGAACACGCATGTCACTCTATTAGTCTAAAAGGTATGGGAAACTAGTAGATATTATTATTTACTGCTGTATGTGAGTGAGAAAAAATATAGACAAATTAGAAAAGAGACTCAAAATCAGCTTGAGATGCAAACCAGCTTTTTTTGATTTTACACACTCCTCTGCCATTTACGGATTATTTCAACTGAATCATAATTATCAATTTTTATTTGGCAAAAAACATAATACCGAAAACTGACTCACAACACAATTATTCGAATTATTTTTCTCCAATTACGACACAGAACACCACAAATGTTGCCAATAAAAAATCAGTAAAAATGGAAATAAAATAAAAAAACGCTGAATTGAACTTGTGTGTGCTTGACTTTCGAGGATCATGCTTGTATGCTTTATGAGTGAGTGTGTGTGCCAAATGAAGCCGATTAGCGGCGCTGAAGCTCATTACCTCACACTCGACGTAGCTTATTTGGCGGGGAAGGTGTTAATTTTGGCAATACAGCTCAACAGATTCATCAGAATGACACCGTACAAATTTCAATTTCAATTTCAATTTCAATTTCAATGCCTCGCTGTTGTTGTTATTGTCGCCGTATTTTCTTTATTTTCGTTTCCAGCAAAATTATTTGGACTTTTATTGTTCAGCAATTTCGCCTTTATGTACTAGTGTTGGTACATGCCGATGACGCTTTGATGTCTGGCGCGTTGAGCTTGAAAAGTCACAGGCACACACATATACAAACAATTCGCATCACAATTCGCATCGAATCGAACCGAGGAGACGCGAAAATTCTAAAATAAATTTTAAACAAACTTACGCTCAACTATTTTAATGCCTTTCCCCCATAAATGCTTTTGTAAATTGTTATTTTCCAAAAATTAAATTATTTATATTTTATTTTCGCTTTTTAAACGCAAATTAGCAATTTAATTTTTTTTGTTTTTGATTTTCTTTTATACGCAAATCGCTGTTTGTTTACGCTCGAGCGCCTTTTGATGTTGCCACTTAGAATGACATCATTTTCACCAACCAACCCACTGGTCACCAGGCTAAACATTATATCGGCGACCCGCTCGCCTTGTCTTCCCACCTGCTCCAACACATAATATGCTATAGAAAAAGTCTATTTTGGTTTACACTCTTTTAATGCCTCATTAATTATTGACACTAATTTGGAATTAATTTTCGCCGCTGATAGATTGTGTTCAGCTGTCAATATTTCCTTTCATTTATCATATTTTATTCCACAATTTGTTTTTGAACGCAGTTCATCGAAAAACAGCAGACACGTTGATAAGGCAAAAGTCATGACTGACACATGAGTAATTATTATAGACATACCTAAGTATGTTTGGCGGTGCAAGCGATCTCAATTAGGTTGAGCACATAGTGGATGCCAGTGATTCGTTCAACAACAAAACATTTAAGGAATATAAACATTCTTCGAATGTTCTTTCTATTAGTTCATCAATTTCCTTTTTCCTTTTTCAGTTAACAACAATAATTTGAGTTTCGGTTCTAATACATATTTGCGAATCCATAACTGATCTACCTATTAGCTGTGAGGCAATTAGGCTTGACTTTAGCTGAAGCCACCGCCGACTTACTACAGATCAATATCTCTCTACATAGTACTTCGGAAGCCTTGTGAAGTTTTTATATTTTTTCAATATCTTGCAAAATCAGCAATTATTTATATGCTTTGTATGAGTGCTGATTGCATCATGAATTTTTCTTCATTTTTGAAACTTTATTCCATCCAAGTATGTAACTGAATACTTCATACTCCCCATATTTTATTAATGGACCACCGAAACTTTTATTTATATTTTGTTTTTATGCTTTTCTAACTCAAACAGAAACGAAAATGAAAAACAAAAACTTGGCAAAATACATATTTACATAATTTAATTGTGCAAAAGAACCGAAGAGCTCCACGAAGCTTGCGCCGCTTCAGCACCTCTGAGGTGACGTAATGCTAAGCCACGATCAGCTGTGAACTCACTTGCCATGTTTGCTTGTTGTTGTTGTTTGTATACTTTTGTATATTTATTTATTTTTGTTTTTGTATAATATTATTATGTGTGTGTGTGGGTCTGTGTTGCGGTTGCGGCTACTTTTCGCTATCCATTTCAATTTCGTTCTACTGATATAGATACGCGGCACTTGGCCAACGCACGCAGCAACGCATACACAAATATATAAATAAACGGCGAAGAACAAATGTACATAAAAGAGTATAAAAAATACACAGAAATATTGGCAAAATGAAGAAAAACGACGATTCAAAAGAGTTAAAGAGCTAAAAAGCAGCGCAGAAGTCGCCGCTACAGATCGCTGCTTTAAGAGGCGTGCTGCCCCCTTTTGTTGCTGTTGTTGTTGTTGGTGGCTTTGCTACGGTCGGCGAGCGTAGCGACTACAAATGTTGGCGGCATTCGCGCATACGCACACACAAACACACATACATATTGAACTATGCTCCATAAATACATACAAAAAAACTAGAATCTCTTTGCTTTGAATGTTTGGCCGAGTGGGTTTACAAGTGTGTGCCTGTGTGTAACTGGTCCAATTCACTTTGCGTTATTTTTTACCGTTTTTTTATTTTTTTTTATTGCTTTTATAACATTGATTTTTCTTCGCTGCTTTTGGCATTCAACACAGCTTTAATTATTCTTTTTCAAATTGGCTTTCAATAAATATTATGCAGTCTCGCGTTTTTCTATGGCTTTTTTATATAGCCGCATATTTGTTTAACTATTTTTATTTCTTTTCGTTTTTCTTTTATGTTTTAAGTTTACATTGTTGTTGTTATTTTTATTTTCATTTGTTTATTTTTGCACTTTATGTCATTCGGTGCGTCTTCGGCATAAATGATTACCAGCCGGCAGCTTTGCAATCAATCGAATTGATTTTAATTGAATATTGATACAACAAGCAAACAACAACTATCAACAAAGAACCTGTCGAAAGGAGACAAAAAATGTTTTATTCAATTTTGACACATTTGTTTTGTCGCCACTTCTATTGGCGCGCGCATCGGCATTCTTTACGCACTTCACAAACCAGAAGTCAACCGGCAATTTGGCCAGCACTTCAATTGGCGGAGCATTTAATACGCGCGCCCATATTTCGCCACTTATTTAAGGCAATTATGAGGCGGTCAGCTGCCGCACTGAAGGGGCGCTTGTTATTCATGTTTACATTCACTTAATCAAGTTAATAATTGTAGAAATAAGTGAGTGTGATTGTAGATATGTGTATACAATCTTTTTAAAGTCTTTCACGTTTTATCAAATATATTTATTTGAAGGGACCTTTCTTATTTTAATCTGTTTAAATTCAAGATTTCTGCCACAAAAGATTATTCTCACATTTTGTGGCTTTAGTCCAATAAGAAGAAAACCTTCTAACTATTTTTAGCAACACAAATCCAAGCCATTAACACTCGAATAACCTTATAAAGCGTGTTGTGCAGAGCAAATATAAAAAACATCAAACAATTATGCGTGAAGAATTAGCAACAAATTAGCATTAAAATGTTGATACACATACACACACGTACACATATATTGTATGTATGTACTTATGTATGAAAGAAAGAGACACATATACATTAAACATTATGACGTCACACACATATGCACATACGCATATGTCACGCTAAATGTCAATGACAGCTATGAAGCGTCGAAGCCAGCTGTCAAAGTCACTAACAACAAACAACAGCAACAACATCATTAAATTACGAAAATTGTTGTGAGAATGAATGATTGGACAAATGAGGCATGTCTGACTCGCTTGCTTGTTCGACACTTGATACAATTAAAAGAAACAAGTGACAATGACAGCTACGATGACAACTGCGGGTATTGATGGCACATAAACAATGAGGTACAACAAGTAACCTTAAAGCGACAAGGATAATAAACACATTTCTGGCATAAACGTCACTATATAGTTAGATATTTAAGAAAAAAGTTTACACCATGACCTTTGACCGAATGTGCTCTACGCTCTTCTTAGTATTTTAACAAGCCTAAGGTACATTTATGATATATGTATATAAAAATATCTCTTAAAGATTTAGGGAAATCTGCTGTTTGATATCTGCTTCTGCATCGATAGTGAGAATAAGATTACTGTGCCCACAATTCTTGTCATCTTCTACTCTTTGAAAGTCGTTCTATTACCATCTTAACTTTTTCATACTCTTCTTATTTCTTTAATAAGTTAAATATTATATATTTCCAGTTCCATCCCAGTACAGAATAAATTTTGCCCCGTCTCCTTAGAGATCTACCTCCAAGATGAGTAATGTTTAATAACATGTAATTATTATCTGAAAATAATATCAGGCAAAATTTTTATTTAAAACAGTCTAAATTCCAAATTCTGTATCAACAACAACAACACACTGGATCGTTGTGTCTTTCTGCATTCATCTTTGTCACGTTTCAATCGCAATTATTTGGACATTTTGTAGTATGAGTTTTTACCCGCATTTCAATTCAATTAATTGTTGTTGTTGTTTTTTGAAGTACCAAAAAAAATTAGACTATTTGACTGGGCATATACATATGTATGTATGTGTATTTTTGAATATTTAAATGTTCAATGAATGTCATGCATAAGTAATTATCAGATTTTATGGCTATCACAGTGATAATTTATTAATAAAAATGATTTATTAAGCTAATTAATTGTGAGAAATTTTAAATGAAAATGTTTTTTGGGCTTTTATTATATATTGAATGTTCAAAATTAAGGATGTTAAAACAGAATTATTTTTCTTAAAAATATACTTTAAACTGGATTTAATTTTTATAAGTTGGCCTTAGTGGCTACACGATAGATCTTTTGGCCTTGAAAGTTATGGAGTAAACTACAGCTGTGAAATTTGGTCATCAGAGATTGGCGAATCGGAGGATATATAATGAAACCATCCTACGAATAAAACCTAAACAATTGTTAAGTGTTAACAATGAAACTAATTAAAAGAGATTTTGAACCGATTTGAATAATTTTGTTGAATTGTTCGGTTTCTATATGGGTAACTAACCAAAGTGAATTAAGAACGTTTTTGATAGAAACTATGATTTTAATAGGGTTGCCAACTGTTAAGGTTTTAACTGTTATTTCACAAACAAATTAATAAAAAACAGATTGAAGAGGTTTAAAACTACTTCATATTTAAGGAAGGTTGTCAAATGTTAAAAAGGAATTTATATGATAAATTAATTTCTATAAAATTTTAATCAAACAAAAGATGTGTAAAAAAGATTAAAATTGTGGAAATATTTCTTTTGAATATGGTTACCAACTGTTTACGAATTTTAGTACAGTTTAATTTGTATCATAAACGAATAATTACAAAATTGGTAACAAATTAGCTAGCGGTTGAAAATATGAATATGAAAAATGTGAATAATCATGGTGATAAATAAATGTTCACGTTTCCAATTATCTTTAATAGAAAATCACTTTTGTTCAACTTTTAAAATTCTTCCCTTAAATTTATTTCTGCAATAAAATTCTTAATAACATCTGCCTAACACATTTATTTGTAGAAAAAAACACGAACTTGACAAAAAATCGTTCTTTATTTTTATCGCGACAGGAAACACATTTTGAAACTACTAATTCATATTTTGTATATTTTTCCATTGCTGAAAAATTAGTTTATTTCATTTAAAATGCATTAGCACAAGAATACAGCTGCTTTGAGTATACGCTTGCAATTATTTACAGTTACAAATCATAAAATACTTTCAGCTTTTAAAAAAGTAAATATTAAAGTTTACCCATTCAGTCGACGCAAGTGGGTTTATGGCCCACTCTGCGGCTACAGGTGGCTGCTGGAAGGCAAATATGCGCATTTTCAATTATGCACAGGCGAGTGTACGGTGATATATTTATATGTATATACATATGTCCGAGCATGTGTGCACTAAGCAAATAAACTGTAATTACTAGACAAATTGGTTAAGCTGTTTTTATTGCCAAGGTCAAGTCAATTAAAATTAAAGGGTGTTTAGCACTAAGTTAATGAGACCAACCAGAAACGCGCAGTATTTTTATTTTATATAATTCTTTTGTTAACATAAACATACATATATTCTGAAATCATGTAAACTTAGTCTCACGGCACTCCCCAGCAAGATTATTATTTTAGTTTTCGCTGGCATCCATGGCATTCATCTCATCCTCATTGGTGATGTCTAAATTTTATTTATTTGTCTAGCGAAATATCATTTCAATTAACCGAGATGTTCACCACACACCCATATTTGTATGGAATGCACTTGAACTTTACACAATTTACAATTATTTGCAATGAAAAAGCACTTAACTTCCGTAAATGTTGTTGGAAATTACGAGCTAAATGGATGCCGGGTGTGAAAATTAACATCAATTCGTATAAACACATTATCATATGTATATTTATGAGATTCCCATCAATTGCAGCGAGTGTGGTGTTGAAACGGACATGACTTTACAATTTATGTCTGTAACTTATTTCACACAAACCAAACGCAAATTGCGACAGTTGGCAACACTCAACAGATAAAATTGTGAAATATTAATTCTATGATATTATAAAGTGGTCGAATCGAAGCCTACTGGGAGGAGGAATGAGAAAGATCACGTACATAACCTCAAAAGTTGTTTAAGATTCCAATGTTGCCTACTTATGCGGCTCCAAAAGTATTTGATAGTTCTCGCCACACTTCAAACGATTACATTTAAAATATTTTGTATTTAAAATATCTTGAATATTTACACAATGTGTACTCGTATATGTACCGAGCATTAACGACAATTTACATAAGTGAATGTTTATTTATTGAAAAGCATTTAACTCGGCTCGTTCGCTCGCTCCGTGCGTTCTAAATAAACAACAAAGGTGTAGGCAAAGGTTAAACGTATGGAAATATTTGCACTTATTTACTTTCGAAAGCAGCGATTCAGCGAAGCTAGTAGAGAATCAGCGGAGAAATCAATTCATCCGATTTAGAACATTTCTTAGTGGTTTCAGACAAAACTAGTTTCTATTGACATTCTTTCGTATATAGATCTGCTTCGGAAAAACGACAACAATCTCAAAAAACCGAGTAATTATGTAGTTAATTAACACCGCACTTTCTTCTTTGAGTGACTTGGTTTTCAGAGAAACCAAGGCTACAACCAAATTAGCCATTCTAACCTCAAAATGACCTAGAAGAAGTAGCTCAAAGCGTATAAACACTCTAAACTTTGATAAAAACACCCACATTTCATCCTCGGGATCCATTCTTCATACTGAAAATCATCCATAACTTATCAAAACTATTTGTATCTTTGCTTATTTCAATTTGATGATTGGTGATGGATTCGAGCCTGATTCGAGCTCGTTTGATATTCAGATCAAGTGCTCGAATTGTAAATATTGAATCATTCTTGAACAAAAACTAACAAAACGGTTTATGCTAGCTACGAGATTGTCCATAGAGTTTGCTAATAACTCGCTTACCGAATTTGGCGCCCAATAAAGTGACTGAAGAGTGAATTCTCTGAACCGAAAATAATTCAAATATAATGTCTTGGATAGTTTTAAGTAGAAGTATACGAATGTGCACTTTGGTAGAAAAGAATTCTCAAGTGAATTCATGTGTAAATATATTCCAAATATTACTCAAGTGTGACGATCAGTCCGATTGAGATTACAAGTGTAAATGAGTTAAATTGCCAAAAACACCATATGGACCGCCCTTCATTTGTTTCGTATAAGTATAAGTTAGCATATTTTCATTGAAAGTAAATTTTGTTTGTTTTCGAAATTGCACCATTTGTATTGGTGCCACACACACATACACGTATGGAACATATGTGAATTTGCAAAACTTTTATTAGCGAAATACGCATTCTCGTACACTTCTACACTTTCTCATGCGAATGTTTTTGTATTAAAATGTGAATTGAATTTTTGGTTTTGTTCAGCAGCCACGCGCCCTTGTTTCACTTTGAAATTCAACTCGCTAATCCGCCGCAACCCTTTGATTTATGCCCCAACAAACAGCTAACGGCACAATGCGTACGAAAATTTGGCGCCAAAAAATGCAAAAATCAAGCGAGGCGCGGCTGGAACCTTGCTCTAGTTCGGCAAGGGAGAACAAAATCATATCATTCTAAATTTGTTGTTGTTGCTGTTGTTTTTGTTTTCGCAGTGTTTATTTCAGTAAAGCGTTCAAAACTGAAACTGAAAAACTTTGAAAGGCTGCGCGTAAATATTTGCATTTTCATTTGACTGATTGCGTTCAGCTCCGATGTAATTCGCCTCTAACCCTCTCGCACCCTCTATATGTAAATATGTGTGTATGAGTAGATCTATGTTTACTCGCTTTCCTTCAATGTTAGCTGGGTAATAATTTATAAGTACACATGTCATACACATGTTCATACAGATATATTTTGATCTTTTGTTGTTGTTATTGCAGTCTTTTGAAATGCCATTTTTCTTACATGTTGTCTAGGCAAACCTAAATACTGAAAAAAGTTGAATTTACAAGTGTTTACCGTTTCGCATATATGACTTGCTACGCTACAGTTTTATGGACGCATTTAATCTCTTAATACGAATGTTTTGCGATAAATAAAGATAATTCTAGATCGTCAGAAAAAAGCTATGGTTTCTATATATTTTGCAGTCAAGCATTTTAGCCACCTGTTGTAACCCATACCTTTGTAGTTATAAAATTCCCTTTTTTGCGAAAGTTGTTTCAAAGTAGTTTATCCGAAGTAGAAACATTTATTGACAGAATGCCAGATGAGAAACGATTGCTTTACTTAGCATATATTTTGGATTAGTGAGACCAATTATTTCGAATTTTTATCTCACATGAAGAGGATTTTTCTTATGGAGTGAACTGTTATTACTCGTGTAATATTTATTCTAAGAGAGAACTGAACTTTGCAAAACTTTAACCAGTAACATTTATTCTTTTTCCGCCTAAAGGTAGGCAACAATTTCTTACATCTTCTAATAGTTGTTCGAAGTTTGCCGTGGAGCAATCCCTATGAGTAGAAATTGGTTGATGGAAAGAGTATGCTTAGATCAAGTTAGACCACTGACAGTGCTACTTTCTACTTTGCTTAAGATCACATATATCTGTCAATTGATCCAATATACTCCCGACAAACGTTGAAAGTATAATTTATCTTATTTAAAACTTCTGAAAATATTAACTACTTGAAAGAGAGTACAGTGGAACGATGACTCGTATTATTGACAATCACACTACTATTATAGATACTTTTTTCAATCACGGCATCGATAGTGTATTCTAAACAGTTCGACTCACCTATTGTTCTAATTACTATAGTGCTTGCAACTGCTACTGCAGTTTCATTCAATTTACTTTTACTTAATTACTCGCCATTCTCACACAATCACTGCATTCCACCATATTGCCATATTTGTCTGCGATTATTTAGAGAACACTTACTCGTACGATTCATCAAAGTCAATGCGTTGCGCTCGAATTTGCATTATAGCGGAGACAAATGCACGAGTTTTAATTGAACTGGGGACCAATAATGTATGCAAAATACTGCGGCAATTGTTGCTGGCGAGCATTAAATTGCTCACTAATCGCACGAAATTACTCAATGGCTGCACAATTCCAGAGCATTCATAGTCGGCGGCCGTCAATTGTGGCTGTCATTAGTTGAGCTTAAAAAGTATGATACTTCTATGAAAAATGAATAATTTGAAAGTTGTATGGAATAATATGCATATTTTCGTTGTGATCGAATGACTTTGTGATTTGTGGGCTATTCTAAATATAATTGACACAATTATAGTATAGCAGACAGTTGTTTAAATTTGTTGTTGGTTGTTCTTACTTAATTGTTTTCATAAATGTCTCTTTCATACATTTTTAGTTAAATTCAAATGTCAATAAGCAAAAATAGGCTAAAGGTGGAAGTTTTTAATTAATTGTACACAATTCTTTTCGAGTATCGATGTTATATTTTATCCCAAGATCATAGGCCAGGATACTAGAATTAGAAATTCCTAGTTTAGCTTAAGTCGACTTATGCTATTTTAACATATTGTCATGGATTACATTGTTTCTTATACAATTTTCACACCGTTACTGATTCTGGAAACAATTTCAATACTTGAAAGTGACGAAGAGAGCGATTATCTTTATTCTGTAACTTTCCTGGACAATTCTCCTCAGAAAGTAATTTGGCATGTTGTCGGATTCCTTTACTTCATGCAATTTTCTACATGTACGTTCTAAGTCTAAGTCTAAGTTGTCTAGGGTCCATAGCGTTTACATCAAAGTACATTTATTTGGTAGTGGAGAATGGTTCACATTCGGCGACTGTTCTAAGATAGGGTCGTAGCTCTAAAAGAAATTGGGTATATTGGACACATCGTCAAATAACTCACATATCTACCATTTTAACACCCGATAAATCGTATGAATGTTGACCACAACGCCTTCCTCCGCCTCGAAACGCCCTTTGTATTAAGTTCATTATCACACACATTTGTAATTGTTGTTGCAATTTTCAGTAATTACAAGTCAATAAAAATGCTTGGGAAAAAGTGAAAAAGGCGTTTCGAGCGTCGATCAGCTGAGAGTGTTGCTTCGAGCTTTTTCACGTCTTTTGTTTTCATTTGCCACATTGGCTGCTGCTCAATTGTTACTGTTTCAAACGCAAAATTAACGCGACACATTACATATACATAAGTACATTCATATACATATATTCAGCCACATACATATGCAGGTGTGATTGCGTACGTGTGTGTGTGCGATGTTTGTGTAAAGAGTAAAAATGGAATAAATTACATGTATTTATAAATGAATTTTTATCAATTAGCAATTGAGAACAACAATAACAACACTACATCAGTATACAGTTAATACTTGAATGTAGAATTGTATTTATGTATGTCTGTATGACTAATGTTGCACATTGAACTTGCTGAAGTCACTTCGATACTTCTAAGAAGAATAAAAATAATATTTTTTTTTCGTTTAGTACTCATTTCTCTTCCTGTAAAGTGAATTCATTCGCATTTAATTACCAACATAATGACACCTTTTTAATGGTTTTTTTTTTGATAATTTTGAATTATATGCACATTAATTAAATGTGAAAATGTATTTAACAATATAATTTTTATATTTTCCCTTAAATGGAATGGTTTCTTTGGAAACAGTTTCCGATCTACAGCAGGCTACCAGCTCATAAATTCTGCAATCGTCTACTGCAGTTTCTTGTTTGCTTTAGAGATAATTTCAAGAATAAAATATGAATACTAGTTATAGGATTTCAATTACATAATTCGATCAATGAAATGGTTATTTTTCGCAATACATGCATCTATTCCTTTGTCAGAGTTACTAAAATGCACGCATGCGCAAGAACACATGTTCGTTTAAAAGATGAAGTATTTTACGCGTTCTGGAGCTATGCATCTGCAAAGATGAGTGGTTTTGATTTCACTTATCACACATTGAACACAATTTCGCTGATTTCTCTGGGTACTAATCGAAATAAAATGCTTCGAAGTATTTAATTAAACTGACAACGTAAGTCTGAACAGACGCATTGTTCAATTTATCATATTGATTGCTTAAAAAAACCAAGAGAACATAAAGAGAGATAACTAAAAAAATAAATTTATTTACAAAAACAACAGAAATAAAATGTCACTGCAACAAACCCAAAAAATAAGTGACCAATGGAAGCACATGTGGGTTAACTTTTCGCTTCAGAAAAAAGTATCTTGAGACATCTTTTTCGTAGACATTTTTAGGATAGCCGGTTTTTGACGCGTCTTTTATCAGCTTTTGCTGAACAAAAAAGGCATATATCTGAACTTTCAATGAACCTGAATTAATGTGTGCCTATTTCTTTAGTGCAACATAAAGGCACTTGCGACCAGCTGTTTGGCCAGCGCGACGCTTTTTTTCTTCCGCATTATCACTTTGTCTTTTTGAGACTGACACCTTCGGTAGAAAGCCCGTGCATGTGTGTTGGTGCGCTTCGGAGGTGCAAATTGATGCTGAAATCTGTCACTAAAATTACTCTTTGACACTTGAGTTACACTTCTTTAGTATTCTGCGCTGCTTCTTCGTCTCCTCTGCTGCTGCGCTCTGCCAGCGCTCCTGTTCCACTGCACACGAAAGTGATATTTAATAGACAATCAAGCGGAGTTACTTCACTCGCAGAGCATAACAACTGGCTTAACGCATCAGCTGTTGTCGTCAGAACCCACATACCCACACACCTATGTGGATCACATAACAGGCTTTTGAGCCGTGCGTTTGTCATCGCTTCGTCGCCAACGCAATCGCCGTAAAGCGAGCTGACGACGAGTTCGAGCATTTCAATGCTTTTTGTCTCGACTTTGTTATTACTGTTGCGTTATGTCGTTAACATATGTTGTTGTGTATGCACTTACATATGTACGTATATGATATGTAACTGTAGTTATTTAAATATTCGCAGTGTGTTTGTTGGTGTCTCGCAATCGCCGGCTCAGTTTACATGAACTTGGCACTTTGATTGCTTCGCTTGATTTTTTGCTGGTTTGTTTTTGTTGTTTGCTTTAACCTTTATAAATGTTATTGTTGTTGTTGTGGTTGTTATTGTTATTGTTGTCTTGAGCTTCTGTTTCATCGTTACATAGATATACATTGGCTTTGCTCTCGGCTTGAAGTCGCAGCATCATTATGAATATTATAAGAAGATGATGAAGAACAAGAAGAGAGCAGCCAGCAGCTGTTTGGTCTGTTGGACTTCCTGCTGTCCTTTTTCATAAGTTATTAATTCTGTGTAAATATGCATAAAGTTGTTTACGTCATTTGTTTTTGTTTTCTGGACACTTAAAAAAAAAAAGTTGGTTTAAGACTGTGTTCCCTAACACATATTCTCAGTTCTTATGATCCATTGGGAATCTGCACTTTTAAAGTACAAGTTTGATTTGTCATTTGTTGAGTTACAAATACAGTAATTGAGATATTCTAAAATTGCCGAAATCGGACTATAACTTTTCAAGACCCCAGATATCGAAATCGAGGACCTCAGCGCCTTGTCTTTTGTCATAATCTTCTATGGGATATGGTCTGATCTAAATCTCTTCGATAAGCTCACAGAGCACGGATAGCTTTATAACTAAAATGACTATCTGGCCCTAGGGTAATGACAAAATTCAAATAAAATTAATTTGATTGGGACGATTTTTTACAGTTTTAATTACTAAATACCTCAAATTCTCACTTCAAAATTAATATACACTCAAAACGATTAAATACTATAAACGCAAAATCACTAAAATATTCTCTCTGACTGCTATTTAACTTACAGTTTCAATAAAATGGAATTCCAAAGCAATAATTAATTAAATTTAATAACGATGATTTACTCTTTTGAAAGAACATTGTAAGAAAGGCAGCTAATAAGGCAATAAACCAAATCAAATGTTAACACAGCAAATTAGCGAATGTAATCACACAAATTGCCATTGTTCTCCCTTGATTTGTTTAGACAGGCATTCATTTCACAAAATTCACAAATGAAATTGGAGCCAACGTGCAGCAGCAGGGGGCTGTCAAAGCAAAACGAAAAGATTAAGTATCCATGTGCAGCGTTTTGTGTTAGTTTGTGCATAGAGTAAAGAGCAAAACGTAAAATCAAAAAATTATGAAAAGTTTATTTTTTTTTTAAAACGTGGGAGGTTCATTCGAAACTGAATAGAATTTTGATAAATAAATATAAATGAAATATATGCAAGAAAGGTTAACTGAGTTCATTTAAGTGTAAATAAAGAGGTCTTTTTAATGAGAATTTTATATTTTGATTAATCGGTAAAATCGCTAAATTGAACATATGTTCCTAGCACAGATCTAATGAAAGAGTCAAAAGCATATCTATGTAACAGCAAATGGAGGGTTTTTGTAAGATTTTAAGTTTAGATAGTGTTAAAGCCACTCACTTGAACACTCTAAAGTATTCATTGATAATGGAGAACTTCCAAGGCAGAGATCTCAACCCAAACCATTGCGATGAGTTATCCTTCAAATGAAAGAAATAAATACTTTTTTTTTTGAAAAATCTGCCATTAACTGTGGAATGCACCTTTGAAACATTTAATAAATATATCCATACATAGATGTCTATGCATTGTCCATTTGTTCAACGCGTCGAACTGCAATTTTTCGCTGTCATTGACAAAATCCTATGTTTTTACAATGAGACACAGACATTTCTGCATTTGCACTTTTTGTCTGACAGTTTTTTGTTCCTTTTTACCCATTTATTTTACTTTTTTGTGCTTTTTTTATAGTGTTTATTGTAGCATAGTTCATTTTACCAGCTTGTTTTACATGTTCGCTACATTTGTTAGTTTGTTGTTTGCAATTTTTTTTTAAGTACATGTGTACTGGCGAGTCCACGTATGTTTGTGTGTGTATGAGTTGACAATTTATTTTATTTAATTTTTATTTTTGGAATTTTTTGCTATGTCTGTAGCTCGCTGCTTGTGTTCACCGCTTGATTGGTGCAATGTTACAGACATTTGTTATTTGCCCCTCCAGATTGCCTTTACTGTGCTGAACAAGGTTTAATCGCTTTTGTTCTTATCTATTTGCTGGCAAATTGTTTCATGTGCAGATTTTTTGATTTCTTTTTTCGGTTTTTTTAAGTGTGATGTGATACTCGTATTTTATTTTAAGTTTTGTTACAATTTTTGCCAGGCTTGAGAAGAAAATTCAGGTTCATAATTTGAAAAAAAAACAAAATATTTTTTTCTATATTTTATTAAATTCTTTTATAAATTGGGTGACAAAAAAATTAAATTTAATAGGGTTCTTAATTTTATGTTTATAAGTGATTCTTGATGTGAAGAAGCAGTTGTTCTAACACTTCTGGAATAGTGCATTTTTCTTTTTGTTTTAAAATTCAATTTCAAATACTGCTATTTAATGATAGAAATGCACAGAAATGTTCATCATTATCATTACCGTTATATCATAAATATTTTCACTCAATAATTTCACAAAATTTCTTCCGAACACAAATTATTTGTAGGCCGTTAAATAAATCAAATAATTATGAATATTTCCATCGCTCAATTTTACTGACATATTTTGCTTTTATCTTCAATTTACCATAGAAATTCCAGTGATGATATTTTCACAATTTTCACACTCGTATTTGACAGTTTGTCCGCGTTGACCATTAATTAATTGCGCGACATGTAATGAGCTTAGCCGTCCAAAATGTATCAAATGCTTCAGTTTGCCCGCAATTTCATTTAAGCCTATTAAAATGTTAATTCAATTAAATTTTGGAAATTATGAGTACGCCATTCAGGCGGGATGAATATTTGAAGACTAATAGTGTTTGACTTTGATGAGGGAGAATGAAATATTGTTGTCTCTTTTTAATTTATTTGTAGAAATATTGCAAAATTATTTTATTTTTTTATTTTTAATACTTATATGCTATTTATGAACATTACTTGGACTGAATTATTTATTTATTTATTACTTTAGAGAGATCTCACTCAGATTAAGACCTGATATAAATCATCACAGATCTATGGATGAAAAAATCTGAAACAGAAATTTTATAAAAGTATCATAAAGTCCAAGGAGTATACAGCTAATGGCATCTATTTCAAATAAAAACAGACTATCATGCGATATATTCTACATATATGAAATTTAGTGAAAAAATTCAAAAAATGTATTCAACTCTATTTTAATTTAAACTAACTTATTGAAAGAAAATACAGCAAAAAGTGCCAGCGAGGTAAATACATATACGACATAATTGTGTTTTTATGTTGCCACGCGCTAAGCGTTTTTGCAAAAGATGAACTACGTTTTAATGTTTTTCATTTATGTGTACATCAGCATATATATGTGGTATACATGTGGTTACATAAGTGAAAAATTGTTGTTCATAATATTTGACATTGCCAACATGGCGCCACTAAATTACAACTCCACGTCTAAAATGCGCCGCAAACGAATTGTATCTGATTAAGCGCACGCAAGTATGCTTAGATGAATTCATATACTTTATTGATATACATATATATTTATGTCATATATTGTCACAGTTATGTACGTATATATTATTTGAGCAATTATTTGCTTGTGTTGAAATGAAGATGAGCTACAGACACATAACTGTTTGCCTTTATTTACTATTACTACATCCAAGCTGCCAACACAAGTATGCCTCGATAGGAGGGTGGCAATAGAGACATAGGCCGCATTAAAATGGCGTTCTGACTATAAGCATAATAATATGAGAATATGAGAACATCAGTAAGAAGTGAGTTCTTGTAAAATTATCAATAATTTGTGGACTAAAGAAAACGAAATAATTTTTGATTAAAAAAATATTTTTCTATAGGTTAGGTTAGGTTAGGTGAAGCTGGTAGGCCAATACGCCACACATAGACCTATTTAGGTCCTTTGCGATACCAGATGGAGTGTCGTCACGTTGTCCACAAGGAGTAGTTATCCTTTAGGATGCCTGCGCTTGACGCGAATTTTAAAAGCATTTGTGGCTTCACTTTCGATACCTCTTCCAGATTCTCATATTGTGAGGGCCCCAAGTAGCGAAGTCGCTGCCTTGACAATACAGGGTAGGTGCACAGAAGATGCTTCATTGTTTCTATTGCACCTTGCTCTTGACATTTCCTGCAGTTATCTCGATATATAAAAAGATTTAAATTAAATTTTATATATGTCAATATAAATGCAGTTTATTCCAATAATATAATCTCGACATCAGTATTTATTATAATTTCAAATAAATAAAAAGATTTAGACAGAATTCAGAGAAAAATATTCCCGAAGGAAGTAACAGCTTGCCAAATTCTCTCTTATTTTTTTATTTTGTGCATAACTTTCTTGAGAAACTTCATTTGATCGAACGAAAAATGTAAACAAAAGTAATTTACTGTTTAATTGGGAAAATTTATTTCTGTTCTCTTGCGTAAATAAACAAGGGAGTCTTCCGTTGGGCCGCCACACACAAACTGCTAATTAAGCGTGACTTGCGAGTCACATGTGTCTTCTGACTGACTGATTGCCGCCTTTATTTGTGTTTCGCTTGTGGCTCATTTCTATATATAAAATATTGTCCATATGTGCAAAATTTTATTAACCCCTCTTCCGCATTGCCGCCTCGTCACCTGCTGCAATTATGTCGCGGAATATTTTCGCGTTTATATTTGATGGCAAACAAAACTATTATGATTTTGCGGCTTTGAATGAGTGGCAGCTTTGCAGTGTCAATAAATTAAATTGCGCTTAAATAAGCTACTGACACTTTCAGGCAAAAAAAGATCTGAAAAGTTTATATTTTGTTGTCTTTTCAGCATCAATAGTAGATTTGAGTCACCTTTGTTTGTGTGCGAAAATTATATGGTCTGAAAAAGTGATGATTCTTGGTGTGTCATAAAACTCAATGAAGCTGTGCTTAACAATTTTTTATAGCAAACCTTAATTTAATTATTTATTTTATATATTTCACATTTTATATTTTATTATCTTAATCAAGAGTCATACTGTTTTAAAATTGCTAATCATTTTCTTTCTTCTTTCAGCAAACTAAAACTAAGTTTTCAGCTGCTGTGACTTATCAGAATCAAGAAAGCAAGCAAACCAAGTGTTAATCATGTTTACCGCATTCTGTGAAATATTCAACATAAAATCTTTATTGCAACGAACTAAGCGCTACTAAAACCAAACTCAAACTGAAAAGCGTAGCATTATTTATATGGGCTTTTAAAATTCAATGGAAATACAATTTGGAAAAAATAAATAAATAAACAAAAATAAAATATTCGTGCAAATAGTTAGTAAAATAAAGCCAAACTTGCGCATAAACTAAAAACTTACATTTGCATATGTGTGAGTGAGCACTGGTAAAGTCAACATAAAATTCAGCATACGCCGTGTGCTCCATTGGAGCACACGCCAATCAGCAATCAGCTGAACCACACCACATAACGGACAAGTGCGATAACCTGAAGTGGCAACGCGTGGCGCGTTCAGATTTTCACACTTCAGGAAACTTACGAAAAGCACACGCGTCCAAACACACGCGTGAGCGCAAATAAAGAGTTCCTCATACGCCCTAGCTGGATGCGAAAGAATCGAAAAATGTCTGAGGTAAGTGCGAAGTCAGTCAGTCAGCTGCAAATAGTTTCACTTTGTTATTCTTTCGTGTGTATGTATGTGTGCGAATACTTTCAGCGCGTGCTGTTTACTAACTGTTCAGCTATATTTTTATAAAAGTTTGTTGTTGCTTTTGGTTGGTTCAGTGGCCAACCATTTGCCGTAACTGTCAAATGTCTCTCTCATAGTTTGACATTTCACTTGTCATTGCCACACAGACACACACACAGTCAGCCAGCTGCCTTATCACCGCAGAGCCGTTCAAGTTCTTTAGAGTAATTGCTGCTGTAGCTTTTTTGATGGCGTCTTTTATTCTTCGGCGTAAAAGAAACTTTGAAATGTCAGTTTTTGTCTGTCATTGTTGGTTTATGTTGTTATATTGGCTGCCAAATGAAAGTGGCAATTGGTGTGAGTATGTGTCTAAATTTTGGTGGACTTCAAGCATTTTGCTTAGAAATTGCGCTACAACAACTATGGTTGTTTCGTTTTACCACAACCCCTCTGTAATGATTAAGAAAAATAATCGCAAATTTATTTATTTTATATTTTGCATAAAAAACTTGGAACAAACTCTTTCAATATATTTAAGGGAAAATATATAATTATATTAAATAATTCCAGAATATTGTTAATAATAATGTAGATTAGTTTTTTGGATTTTAGTTTTCCCTCTTTTTAGTAAATAAATAGTTATAGACCTACTCAATTTAAAAACTTTTCGTGTTATGTATATTTCAAGGCATATTTATACAGGATTGCCATGTTGAAAAAGTAAGATAGATTTTTATAAAGTATAGTATAGTATCAAGAGAATTTACTTCTCATTTTCCTACTTTATCAATTGACGCTAAGAGTAATATATTCCGCATTGGATAACGAGACTGACATTGCCTTCGATGATTAGGCTGGTGTTAAGATGAACGAAATAGTCTATAACTTTGAGGTTATGGCATTCGAATATATTGTGATACTTATTCACCACAAGACTCTTGCACTTCTAGTCTTGTCTACTAAATTAACCACTTTATCACAATTTATTTTGTTAATCGTTAATCGATGAAAATTTAATGCTAAATTTGCATCCTCTCAATATACAATACTCCATTATCAGCTTTCTGCTTAATTACCTACACAGGTTTTCAATTATGAATCGACAATGAAAAATTCGCAAAACTTTGTCGCGAAAAAAAGAGCAATAAAGAAGTCAAATTAGGAAACAATGACCAACAACTAATTACCGCAATAGCAAATATTAAAGTTCACAGAGGAAGAGGCAAAGTTTCGCTAGACAAACTTTAGACCGGCACCAACAAAACCAACAATTTGGCTGTGAGTTGCGCAGCTCAAGTGGACTTCTACACAGAATTATAGGGTGACGCAAGACGGTGCTGGTGTTGGACACGACCGTAAACATTAATTAAAAAGTAATTAAATAAAGTGGAGATAGGAAGCTGAAAATGCGGGGCTCAAATATTTATTTCTGTCGTTGTGACGACCGCAGTAAGTGAGTTAGTAATCAACCGTTAATTGCGTGTAACCACAACGAAAATTTGCATAAAATTAAGAGAGCGCAAACACAAACAACTTCAAAGAGTGACGGGCGAACAAATGTTTCACAAAATTTCAAGAATCTTTCAGTGTTTTATAGTCAAATTTAAGACTCTTCTCAACCGGCGCAGCAAATAAATTGATTTTTCATTATAGCAGATCAAATGGAAAAGGTAAATATACAATAACAATTGATTCTCTCTTCGCTTGTTGTGTTGTGTTTAGCGCAGTTGGCGGCGCCGCGAAGTCAACGAACGACCTTAACAAGTAAATTGTAAACACACGAAGCTGTGCAGCGCCAATCATTTCCGTTATTTTGATATATCGAAACAGTTAGTTAGCTTTAAACAGCAATAGTTCATAGAAATTATAGACGCTGTGAAGTGATTGTGGCGGAGGAAAGCGACGAGGCAGCGCACGATAGATAGTTCAGTGACCGCCCCAGCTATCTATACTAATTATATAAAATCGCTTATATGAAAAATGTTTGTAACGGCTAATCTCCTAAAGTTCTGAAGCGATTTTTATAATTTTTTTTTTTTAATAAGGCATTTGCTTTAGGCTCGCGAGTGGCATACTTATTTTTTTAATTTTCCGAAATCAAATCCTTTTTCTTTCGGGTTGAAGTTTTTGAAAAATCAAAAATATTGCAAGCATAAGGTTTTTCGTTCACCAAACGCAGTCTACAGCGAAGCGCGCTTTGTGTGTGTGCGTGTGCTCTTTATCGTTTGCGGCACGCACTCTCTCTCTCTTCCATCTCTGCACATCTTTTCCAGCATAACGTAATGAAGTAAAGTACATACATATGTATGCACTCTCTCTCTTCCATCTCTCGCATCTTTTACTACATAACTTATTGAAGTAAAGTACAAAGCAAAAAAGTTTGCATATATAAATGATCGCAGATCAAGTGAAATAACGCTAAACAGCACAATCAAATGCTCGCATAAATTGCCGTATGTATACATGTACATATGTAGATATGTAAATACAGTGTCAACTATATTTACTCTGTTTTACAGTTACTTATTTTGCAGCAACGCACCGTTGCTTGAATTGCTTTTATTGTCTTTGTACTTTTTTCTAACAAAACACATCTATCTTCTTCTTCTATCTTCTATATAAATAAAAATGGATCTTCGAAATGTATGTACGCCTATAACTTTCGAACGATTGCACCAAATCCGATGATTCTTGATTTTATGAATTCTTTATTGTTAGGACAAGGTTTGTATGTTGGAAAATTATAAAAAAATTAAATAGTGAAGTATTAAAAAACGCATTTAAGAAAAATTAATTAAAAATGAATCGCAAAATGTGTTGCTAAGCGCATATCTCGAGAACAGCTGAACCGATTTCGCTAATTCTTTTTTTGCAATATTCCTTGAAGTATAAGGTCCTGAAAAAGTCTAAAATCCACACTTTTTTAAATTCTCATACAAACAATTTCTAATCTATAGATATAAAAATGAATTGCTGTTCGTTAGTCTCGCAAAAAGTCGAGAACGGCCAAACCGATCTGGCTAATTGAAGTCTTGAAATATTCGGGGAAGGGCAGGAAAGGTTTAGAAATTAAGTAAATATGGAAAAATTGCGAGGAAGATAATAAAAAGAGCATTTTGAAAGAGCAGGGGGTTTGAGGATGTTTCTTACGGAGAGAAAAAAATGCATGAAAATGCCTAAAATTCACACCTTTCTAATCTCCCATACAAACAATTTGTAATAAGTATTCATTTTTATATGGAGGATATTATAGATTCCAGTTCAAATTGAATAGGTACGCATACATAAGATAGGTCAGCTATACAAAATAAAGTAGTGCACCAAATTTACGCTAAGGCGGTACGAAGTTCGCCGGGTCTGCTAGTATATTATATGTACGAATGAGTGAATGTGAGACGCCTCTAATACGAACAGCAACCATCCTCGTCGAAGTAAACAAGCAATCTTTGCTGGCGGTCAAATTCATAACTCAATTCCGTATAGAAATTATAATTTAATACCGATAGAGGGCAATAAGGCAAATAAGCTCCTTTATCTCTGCTCCAATCTGTGGAATGATTATCTATTGAAGATAATTTTCTAAATTTACTTCAAGCAGTTGTAGTAAAGCACATTCAAGGTGCTATTAATAGTTAGACTATTGCTTATTCAAATCACTATTAGACGGAATGAAAGTTTTCATAATATATTCTTGTAAACCATTTGAACTATGAAAATATATGATTGATTACGATTTAAAATCATCTCTTTGATAATTTTTCTTATGATTATCCTAAACGTTCGCATGCTTTCAATTAAAGTAGTCTATATTAGTAGGATATTTAATTGAGAGTTATACGAACATACCAAATAGGACCAGAACCACAATTAAACAGGGAGAAGAGATATGAGTAGCAGATATTAAGAAGATATTATTATTAAAATTCCAATAATGCCAGTTATTTTTTCAGTATTCAGACAACGGCATGGTAAATCCATTAGATTTATATTTCCTTCTTCTACATAAGGGCTATCTTCTCATATTCGACAGTATACCAAATCCGATATCCTTTCCTAAACATATTTTAAATATAAATGACAGGCTAAATAACAAAGCATGACACCATAGCGCTTATTAGAATACAACTACTGCTTTGCCGTCTCAGTTTACCATCAAAGCAGCCCACAAAATGCTTTACATTTCAGATCAGTTTTTTATACTCTGTAATGATTAATTATTCTGTCTAAGTAGCTCTTCCGAATACAAGTAACTTTATCACTTTATATCCATTTACATTTTCCGTCACGAGGTGTCTTATCCTATTTATAAACTCTCCGATTACACTTCCTTGTTACGTCTAATTTATTGGAATTCATATCATCAACTTCTAAGCCTCTCAACTACACAGCCGACCGCAAGCGTCAATGTTGACTTTATGTGGCCGCAGCAAACTCGCGTTTCCAGTGTTTCAACAAAACGCCCTGTCTTTCTTTATGCTCAGTCGTTGCACTGACCTCACAACATTTACACACAGTTACACGCACATTCAGACACGTTTGAGGCCCCCAACCGCACTTGTGGCATTTATATTTATTTCGTGGAATGAATGACTTCGTGAGTTTGACATAAGAACGTGTGTATGTTTGTATGTGTGTCGGTGGATTCAGCTGAAATATTTCGCGTGCTCTCTGTATTCCATTATGAGGGATAAATTCCATGACCTATTTTCTTACTGGAGACGCATTATCATGATGTATTTACTCAACTTTTAGTCCCGGTCTTTCTAACATTTAACTCCCAGTTTGCTTTGTTGGAACTGTGATTTTGGAAGCGAGCATAGAGAATCGCTTCGAATAACCATACCCACATGCACACTTTATATATTCAAGGCCATTGCGTTGTCAGTAAAATGGTTAATTGCCTGCCTTTTGTTGATAAAATCGGATTAAAGAGACCGTAGATTTGTAATCAATATTGGGAATATAAGTCAATCGTTCTAATTCATTTAGATATTCAATAAACACAAATCTATTTCTAATCAACTGCACAAATCCCTGAAAGAGTTTAACTGCTGTAATTGATTATTATCCTTGAAGCATTTAATATTTGCTTGTTTATTATTATTTTGTATGTAGAAGCGTTCCTATCTTTGTTTTGAATTGTGAAAATGTATGCAACCAATCGTAAGCCTGCCGATGCCTTAAGTAATTATTGCTATTTCCTTCATCTCCTCATTCTTAGTTATTTTGTTGAATCTCATTGACTGAGTTGTCATACAATTTGCAGGACTCATGTGCTCATTTAGTTCTGCTCGCTTGAGGAAATTGCGTATTTAGGCGTTTGGGTCACCATCACTCATACGCACTGGCGCTTCACATATGCAGTGTGTGTATGCACAAGTGTGTTATGAGGTGCATACCATTTAATGGAATTTAATGATGTCTCTGAATTATTTAGAAATGAAAATTAGTGCACAATGCGCACTGTAGGCGTATACTTCTGAAAATAATTTTTAAACATTTTTTATTTTAAGCTCTTTAAAACTGCTTCATTTTGTTGTACATTTGTTTAATATGTTATATTGAATTAAAAAAAATAAAACAGGTGGCAACCTTCCTACATTTTTTTTTTTTTCATATCAACCTGATGTTATGCCCATGTTATGCTCATTATATAAAAAATAATCAAAGTCCGTTTTCCAACGGCGGTGCACGTGACGTAATTTTGTTGCGTAACGCAATTTCGTTGCAGTGAAGCTATTGACTAGCTAAAACTAAAAACTCTATTCAATAATTTGCAAACGACGCATTTTGGAATTTTGAGTTCACATTCTTACGTTTCTAGGAAAATATCCGTTGCACGCGACGTGACTTCCTTTTTCCTTTGTAGAATTTCAAAACATAAACAATTTTCTAAACACATGCGAAAAGTACATGCTAATGAAGAACGAATAAAATTAATAATTTCTCGAATGTACAAATACAGTGCAACCCCATAAGCTTTCTTACAGAGCCTCCGTTATTTCATAGCGCGTAAATATGTCATTTGAATATTTCATAAGCCACTTTGCACGCAATAACAATGCGAATGAATGAAGCGAATACAGCAAAGGCGGAATTGGTGCAAACCGAAAAATGTGGGCCAACATAAAAAGGGCGACGCAAAATACTCTTATATTAATCAACAACAACAACAATGGTGGTTGCCATGTAAGCCAAAGCTCTCGCCGCATTAGCAAATGCCTTGTCTGCCGAGCAGCAGACGCCTGTTGCTTCTAACCCTTGAAGTCATACACAGACAGACAGACACACATCGTATATGCGAAATGCTCGAGCGCCTTTAACACGACGTTCTGTGTCAGCGAGTGCTCGGTTCGGAGCGGCACTTTAATATGCGTAAATTGACCTCAAAACCTGAAGGCCCGCTGTGCATGGGAGAGAAGAGCGCCAGTAAACCACACTGCAATAAACCCTTTTTACATGCATTTATAAAGAAATAAAATTTTACATGACTCTCTATTTAAGTAATTGCGCGTCACGATATTTGTATGTGTGTGACGCTGAATGTAAACAACAACTTATAGTTTTTTGTTAGTATTTGTTGTTATATCCATGCATCCTTTATTATATTTCCATTTTGCTTCAGCGCCCCTTTGTCCTATTTCACCATGCCATTGCGGGTCGACTGCCGACATCGACGTATCGATTATATTCAAATATGCCGGCATGGCACACTGCTCGCATATAAATTCCATTTCAATTGTTGGTCTCTTGCATTTTTAATACAAATGCGCTCGCACCTATAACCTGCACGATAATACGCAAATACATAATAACAGAGGTGCACATACTAGGGTGGGTGCGCTAGTTTGGCGGTTTGGTGTTCCGTACTGGTATAGTAGATAATAATTATGTTTATTTTTGTTTAGTTGAATGTTAAAAAAAATATAATATAACCCAAACTAATTACTTCTGAACATCGTCCCCAATTCCTGCAAAAAGTGGTCGAAAATTAGGTCTCTTGGCTGGAATTTATTCGAGGCAGCACTTGTGTCCAGTGACCGCCGCACTTGCCCAAAATAAATTCTAAAACATAAAGGCAAACCCGTATCTTTATAATAAAACAAAATACATTGCCAAAACAGTAAGTTGGAGCGTTTGATTTTTTCTAAAATGTCGTCCAAAATTCGTATTTAATTCGCTTACATTTTTACTGAAATTAATGTGGCGAACCACAGTTTACATGTTCAATTATGTAAATGGCAAATGAAAAGCAAACTCATGAATAAAATACTGACATTTCAAATAATGCGATTATTATTACAATATTTAGTGTCTGAAAATGCAATGGAGCACAACCACTGCGCCGCCCATGAATAATAAATGTTCGGTTGCGTGTGAGATGAGTTAGCAGTTAAAATTAGTGCAAATGAATGTTGCAATTTCATTTTAAAATGTTTAATTATGGAAATTATAGCGTTCAGTTGTGCATAGATAAAAACAAATAATGAGTTGCCTGAGCTGAGTGAGGATTATGGGGATAAATTTGTTGCGAAAAAGGCTGCACTAATCTTTTGTGAAAAAGCGAAACAGTTTTTCATAAAATAATTGTTTAAGCATAAAGAGGATCATCATGCTTAGCTCAGTTTGTCTAATCATAATTTTCTTTACATTTCTAACCAAAACAGAATTTAAATAAAATTACAAATTAATAAAATTTCAATAATTATCGTGTCATGTTTACTGGTGCCTTTTTGACTTATTATTCAGACGCTTCGCTTATATTTTTTATGGAAACTTTTCTTCCATATTCAAAGTGTTACATATTTACATATATTGACAAGAATTTCGTTATAATTTTAGTCCGAACCGACACACTGTGCATGGACAGCTCTAGGCATTAAAATTAACCTAATATCGCATAATATAACGAAATAAATTTATTTGTCCTTTGGTTGCTTATCATCTCACAGACTGTATGGTCTTCTCTGAGCCCATCACGAATTTTTATATTTATTCTAGCATTTCGTCGGTGATTTGGAGAAAAGCGGATTTTGGTTTCAGCGTCGTTGACGAGCGCGAAAAAACCCACTTCACACCAATTTTCACTTTCACAACTTTTCCTCTCACCTATTTGCCGAATTACAAAGCGAAACAAGACTTTCAGTGTTTCGTGTTTTCCCTTCCCTTCAAGCTAACTCCTGAAAATTGCGTTTAATGTTTTTCCAAAGTAATTTGTAGCCATCGTCAGCACAAATTCGTCCAAAGTATATTCATGTAAAATGCCAATGGCGAGAATAACAAACACACAGTGCACAAATGAAAGCAATAAAAAACAAATAACAACAACACCGTTTTGACAGGACAAAAAGCAGACAACAACAACAAGTCTTACAAAGAATGGAGCAATAAAAATACATAAAAGCGCTGTCTAACTTTCGTTTCGGTGCTCCACTTTTATTCGCCGCCGGGTGGCAACGCCAACTGTACGGAACGGAGTAGAGCGTTTGCTGCATCGCTTACTGAGGTGAAGCGTTCTTGTAAGTGTCAAATGTGTTGAAAAACTCTCGATATGCCGCCGCTATTGTTGTTTTTATTGCCGCCATTATTGTTAGAATGTTTTGTTGTTTACTTGACAAACACACGCACATGCAAGCGCACGCCACATCATACACACAGGCGCTCAAATGGCTAGTGTTATCAACGTTCATTGAATCATCGGGAATACAATTTATTTTGTGCTCTAAATCTATTATGGACATAGTAATTGAGGTACTGCGCCTTAAAGTATGCAAATGTGCCGACAAAATGCGTAAAGTGAAGATATCTCCCTGCTCTTAACACACTTATATACGCACATATATTAGTGACTTTCACACTTTCACTTAAATTTTCATGTTTTTGTGTAGCTCTCTTCTCTTCATGTTTGAAGATGAGCGCATAAGTAAATAGTTTTGCATATTTTGTTTCATGCACCCCCATTGACCCACATTGTTCGCCAAGTGCAGCTGCTCGCCTTTTAAGCGCACGAGCAAGTAAAAGCGTGCATATAAATTTCATTTCAGTAGCCTCGAGCGTCTGTTTTTAATTGAAATATATTTTTTATAAAAAGAAGAATTAAATAACTTACTTACTTCAGTTGCCAGTATTGGTGGTTTAACACAGTGCTTAACTACTGTTGTTGTAGTAGCAACACATAATATTTGGTCATAAAGTCTTATCTCCTGAACCAGCAGTTTTGTTCGGTTAGCTTTCGAAATGTAACAAACGAGAAAACAATTTCCCTTTATCTTGGCCTTCACTCATGCCATTTATTACAATATTTGGTCATTTTATTCCTTAACAATTTCTTAAAATAACTCAGAATGTTTCTAAAATGTTTTTCATGAGAGTTTTGCATGTTGTGTTGGATGTTTGAATATAGTAAAAACATTATGCGATTTAAATTTTATAAAAAATGTCTTTTGTGACAGTTAATCGAGTTTTGCTCAGCATAAATGGAATGATATATGTACATCCTAAAGTAATTAAAAGTGTTAGGAAACGCAGCCTTCGATATTGAAGTAAAAAAATATCAAAATTTACTCTTTTTGCAACTAATTCATCATTTGTATGATTTAGTAAAGCAAACGAATAAGAATCAGTGAAGTTAACATATTCGTTTCATAGTGACTGGAAGGAGTAGTGAATCGATAAAGCAACTTTTAGTTGTGATAAAATTTTCTCAAAAGGAAACCACCACATTTTATTGAGATTCATATCTATAATATTTGACCGATATTTACCGATATATAACAAGATAGGGAAAAACTATTGCTATTTCGGATTAAAGATTAAAATATCGATGAATAAAGTTATTTTTGCTTGGATACATTTTACTAAGATGTTAGTCCTGGCATCAAGGCTTCCTTTAAGCCTCATATATGTTCAATATATGAAACTTGAACATATATGAGGCTTGAAGCAAGGTATGGTTCGATATAATCTTCGGCACCAAATTGCATTGTACTATGCGAAGCAGATCTCTACGAGTCAATTTCAATAAGCCTTCTCAAATATAGACCGATATACGACGATGATTTCAATTCAGTATGTAGAACTTCATGGAGTCTTTTCATATCATATACCGTGTATTTGTTGAAGTTATACGCCTTTAATTTTTGAGTCATCCCAATTTTTCAACTGAAAAAGGTTTCGAATAATACTGGTACATATATAAGTACATTATTTCAACATTTTAAAAAGACATTTCTTGTAAAGATGTGGACGAACATAAAACAAGAGAAATAATCATGTTTTCGTTTTAACTTGAAACATTAAAATAAAATGGTAAATAAATATTCAATAGTAAACTAAATTCCAATAGTCAAATTAATACTGTGTTTTTTCAACGGAATTTCTGAATACCTCTCTGAATTCAAACGAAAATTACCACTCAAAGATCAAGCTCTCAGTAACACTCACTTTTGAAGTTTCTTCAATATTGCCCTTGCATATTATCCATATTCGATGGCATTAAAAAAGATTTGACGAAAAATTCCATTTAAAAAACGATAAATGCTTGTAGCAGCTTGCTGTGCACTACAGATACATTTCGCCGAAAGCGAAGCGAACGAAACCAAAATGGGAATTTATGAATTCTATCATTTTGTTGCATTATATAATATAATTTGAAAACAATGGGCTACACTGCTGCGAAAGTGGCAAAACTTCATGAAGGGAGTACATAACAGCAGCGTCTGTCTCTACAGCATATTGTTTTCATCCATAGCAAATGTCAATAACAATAACGGCGCAGAACGGTTTCATATACTCTTATGGGGACGCACATGAGTGACAGTTGTGTCACTGAAATTCGTAATATCCTTTAAGTGTGATATTTGTCAAATTCTATAAGTAGCATGAGGGAAATTGACATAAGTTTGACATAAATGTAATAATGGACATGAACACCCATTCATATACACGTTATATGATATTTGTAATATGCAAAAGTTACGTATACGCCATGGTGTGGCTATATGGCTGTATGAGGAAAGTGCCTCATAGATTCATGGGAATTAAAAATATTAAATGATGTATGAAGTCGTATTAAATATTAAAAAAAAAGGATTTTAAATTTGAAAAAAAATATACAAATTTATCATATGAGGAATGCTTGCATTCAAGCTTACTCGCCAAAGAAACAATATGCAAATCTGTTTTGTTGACAGCTGTAAAAATACCTGGATGGTAAATGATGCCTTTCAGAGTGATTTTTTTAAAGTAATATCTTCAAAAGAAGACAATATTTTTAAATTGCTTTGCCATTTCAACAAATAAATCTGACATATCAACACATAAAATCTACTTTTTCTTTAAGAATGCACAAAACGCATAGCTGCGGCTGGCAAAAGACAGCCTTATACTACACAGGATATTTTATACATATAATATTTCACCAGCGGATATATAATTCGATGCGCATTCAGTGAGCTCGGCAAGCTTTTGATTACATTTATAAGTTGATATGATGAAATGAACGTCTGACTGATTCGTGCATCTGCAGCAGCAGTTGACGCTGTCAACATGAATGGCCTGCGTCAGCAACAGCAACAGCGTCAGCTTCTACAGCAACAGTGAGCTTATCTAGAACGTCAGCAGACGCTTGGCACATACATAACCAACGTCAACTGTCGCCCGTTTGCATATGCACATGGCATTGTTGTTGTTGGCGTTCATGCATACACATGCATTATCATTAAGGACAGCAACAGTATTTGAATGGCAGCGCATTTTCTTCTGCTTCTTACAAGCCGACTGCAGCGCACAATCTTAGCATATATCTTGGCGCTTCGCTGCGTTATTTATATGGAACAGATTTACATACACACACACACACAAGGGTGTGTATGGGTACAATGATAACTTGCGATGGTCATTGTCAGTGCCATTGTCAATATTTTCAATACATATATACATAAATACATACATACACACATACATGCTTAAATGTTGCCTTTGAAGGTCCTCGCTGTTGCTTTTGTGCAAACCTTAAATCCAACTACTCGTCTGATTTAACGCAATGCTCGCCTTCAACTCAACATTATGGCATGCTGTCTCGTCCTTTGCTCGAGTTGAACGTGATTTTTCAAAAGTTTAATGTGTGTTCGCAAAGAGTGTGTTTGAATGTCTGTATGTATATGTATGAGTATGTATGATTGTCAGCGTTCCATTTTGCTAATGTATTTCAATGAGCTCTAATGCCGCCATCGCCATCATTGTTGCTTCTGTTGTTGTTGGCGACACTCAAATTCAATGCGGCTGTTATTGACATTCGTTGCAGATTTTACGGCCAAAGCCACCATCAGTGCCACAGCTTTGCTCTGCTCTTTAAAGCTTAACTTTTTTTCTGTCAAGCGATTTGCATTTTATGGCGACGTCTGTCATTTGTTTCGCTTACAATTCGCTTTCACGTTCGTTCCACATTGATTTTATTGTTTGTGGTTTTTGTTGTTGTTATTTTTGTGGTCATTAGCAGCAAAGCTGTCGACAATAGGCATTTAATGTGCTTAATTATTTGCTAATTTGTTCTTGTTTCATCTTTCTTTTACAATTCAACTTTGTTTAAGGTAACAAAAAAAAATAAATTTTTTAAAGAAATACTTGAATATTAATGAATATAATAATATTGTGAAAATGCAAACAGATGGCAACTTCTGGTAATATATTTTTTAAATTTATTTTTTTCTATGTATTAAGTGTATTTACCAATTTACTTTATTAAGTCCATAAAATCATTTTATTTCAAACTATTAACAGGTGGCAACACTCATAAAAATTATTTTCAATTGTACGCTGCTTTAGACCCCTTTCATTAGTGTAGTCAGTAGTACAATGTTTCTAAATATTGTCAAAATGTGAGACTTAAGAAGTTTAAAGTTTATAAAAAACAAGTAAGGAAAGGCTAAGTTCGGGTGTAACCGAACATTCTATACTCTCGCAACTATAAGATTCAGAAGTGCGGGAATATTTTAAAATGTTGACAAAACTTTGTTGTAAATAAACCAAATTTATGAGTATGAACATATTATATTTTTGACAAGGAATTCAGAATTTCATTTCAATATGATTATACATTTTAAACTTAAAAATAAAAAAAATGTATCAACTATTACAAATATATACATATATTATTTTACAGTTCTAAAGATAATTTCTTATATTCTATATTGATTCTTATAAGTACACATTTATCCAACGTACGTTTATTCTTATATAATTCAATTTCTTAGTCGTATTTTTACAAATCCTTATATATTAACAAAAATTACAAATGATAAAAAAAATTTTTAATTTAAAATAATTATTTATTAATTTATTTAGTTTTTTTGTACGAATCATTATCCTAGAAAAAGCTAAGAAATGTTATACTAAGTCTGATGTTAATTTAAAACAGAAAGACAAATACTGTCATGATAACTATGTACTGTTTCATAAGTAATGGCATTTACATGGGAAGGATCCATGTTGGAAAACGCCCAATCGATTTGGGTACCTGCTGGTGTAGTCGAGTATTCTAACCCAAGCAGAGAACTAAAATTTTTTCTTCGAGAAGATTTTTTATTGTAATCCCTGTAGACTTAAGGCAAATATTGAAATCTCCAACGATTATTACATTTTCATTGCACAACTCAGTAGTGAGGATCTCATGAAGTTCTGCAAGTAAATGTCTGACTGTAAAAACTGAATTTCTATATAGAACCAAAATATTAATGTTGAAACATTTAAATAAAACTGCTTCTAAAACTTTGCGTCCTGAATAAAGTTTCTTTACAATTTTTGGTTCTATAGAGCTAGCAACACTATGCTTTGCATATATTATAACACCCCTTTTATTTCTGCTGCTCGTTTCAGTGCTGTCTATCCGCAGCTCGTCTATTAAAGTAAATCCTGGTATCTCAAAATGTTCACCAGGAAAGCTCCAGGTTTCTACGAAGCATAAAATATCTGACGATAACATCAGGCTGTCGCCTTTTATACCGTTAATGTGAGCGTGAAGACTCTGAACATTATGAAATAAAATTTGAAGTGCTGATACCCGAGAAAGCATAAAATGGAAATTTGTGGTTAGAGCTTTATTTGTGCTCAATTTCATCAGTTCTCTAAATACTGGATCTGACTCAGAAAATTTATTAGGGGGAATAAAATTTCCTACGATGAAGAGACCTTCTGCTGTTGTAGCTCGACTACAAGCGACATATATCGAAGCTCTAGGCATTCTGGGTCGAGTATGAACTACAACTTTACTATATGTTGCACCCTGACTTTTATGAATAGTTAATCCCTCAGCCGGAACAACTGGAAATTGATTTCTTTCAATTGAAATTTGTTCATTTCTTTTATATTGAAAGGATCTCATAACTTTCTCAATTGGAGTCCAAGAACTTTCTAGAGGATGAGGCTTTTTTGATCGTGCTATCAAGCCAACAGAAGGTTCAAAGAATTTAATCCAAAGAATTGCTGGAAAATTACAATGAGAATCAATTTGCATAAGTTGTCCAGTTGCCCCATTAACCAAGCCATCATAGGTGTTTATATTCACTGTAATCATATATTTGGCTGTGGTTTTTAATGTCAACTCATAAGGAAGTCCCTGCGTTTCAGAAGTTTTGAACAGTTTAGCTCTTTCCAAAATATTCTCTAGTTGACCACCTATACCAATTCCTTTTACCGAGTCCTTGGCAATTGAAGAAATAGCTTCAGTTGGAATTCGACTCAGTTTAAGGGCATTGAAATTATTTGTCTCTTCATTAGACCAAAATAAATGTATCGCATCTTCGGGGACTTCTTCAGAATTAACTACCCGAGTTTGAATTAATGATATATCATCATTTGTCATAGTGCCAGATGCCATGCGGTTTAACGCTATAGCGAAAGCCTGATCCTCCCTTTGCCTCATAATTTCTGTTAATTCAAAATATTTGAATAACTCCCACAAGGGGGAACCAACTAAAGTGCTGTAAGCATCATTAGGATTAGATGAAAATATCCACCTATCTCCAACAGGTGAGAGCTGCTTCAAATCTCCAAACACTATAATCGGTATACCACCGAACGGGTTGTTTGTTTTAAAAATTTGTTTAAGTCTAGCATCAACAGAGCTAAACATACGAGCGCCCACCATTGATATTTCATCAATTATGATTAGTTTTAAATCAGCAAGTCTGGTATACAAAGAGTTAACGATGTCATTGCTCAGAGGCCTCAAATCTCTGTTCAATTGATTGACAGGTAAAGAAAATATTGAATGAAGCGTCAGTCCCCCAATTCCGAATGCTGCTTTGCCCGTAGGCGCACAAAGTAGAACCTTTATAGTACTTGGATTGGATCCAGGTGTGGAATTGAAGCGATGGTTAAGAGCTTGATATATTGCTGATATCAAACGACTTTTTCCTACACCTGCTCCACCCCCTATGAACTCATAAAATGGACAACTTGATTTTAGTTGGTGCATCAAATGAGTCAAGTAGGTTCTTTGCTTAATATTTAAACTCTGAACTAAAGAAAATAATTCCTCAACCGGAATTAAAGGGGGTAATTTAATAAGCCTAATATTGCAATCAGATTCAGTACCATTATTAGTCAAATCTTCGACATGCAAATCTAGCAAATTAATATTAGGGTTTATTTCTGGAAGTGCTAACACCCGAAACTCATTTTCCACAATAGGAAGTTCATTTTGCACAGCTTCTTCTAAGTCTGTCTCATTATAGAGACTTTCTAAGACACTTTCCAGTTCTCTTTGTTCAAAAACATCATATTTTTTTCGATTTTCCTCTATAAAAATACGATGTGTTATGCAAGTTCGCTCATTGTCATTTTCAGTAAGATCTTGCTGTTCATTCCGCCATGGATAGAAAAGCATTACCATTTCACGGAAGTATTCAACTCTGGCCACTTCAGGACTAAATCTTCTGTACCGAATTATACACGGTTTGGTACGTTTTTTAACAAAACCGCTATGGTCTTTAAGGGGAAGTGGAACTCCAATTTCTGGTAAGTTATCGGCTTCCCTCTCTTCTTCTTCATTATCACTGTCTTGTACTCTTCTATCAGATTTAATAAATCTGTACAGAGATGCAAAATCAGCTAAGCAAACATTTTCTAACTGATCGGGTCGCTGCACATAACGGTCTAAAATGCCAGCTGCGAATATTTCAGTCGACTCTGAAGGAAGGTTTTGAAGCTCCGCTCTAGATTTTACCATTCGAACCCGCTCTTCAGGTCGGGAGGTATTAATAAATATTTCTGCATTACTTGCTTCCGAAAGATGGAGCCCAATGCAGCAATAGACTGCTTCTTGTGCAGATATTTCCGTACCTGATATAAATTTGTGACCTATATGCTGAAGTTTTTGCTTTACTGTGTAATTTCCGGCATTAACTTCAGATATGGCTTCATTTAAGAGCCTAGAAACTCCTCTGTTTGATTTATTGATATAGTTAATTATATATGAACAGCAAGCATATGCATCCAATATATATTGGATATCCATATTTGCCCTATGGAGTTCTAAAATAAGAGGATTGTAAGCATTTATAAAACGATCCTCAATTTTTCGTTTCAGAAATATTTTCGGTTTTGATAAGCTAGACCTCAGAGCCAGCAAATAATTATCAAAAGACATATTTATTCGGCTATCAGATAAAAAATAATCAAAATCATTTAGATTCGAAATGTCTTCGGGGGTAAGGTTTGAATTCAAAATATTTTGAATTCTAGAAAAGTGCTCCTTATGAATGTCAACATTTTGAGTTGTTTCACAAAGAGGTAGCAATATTTGTGTGGAAGGCATTGGTGGATATGGTATTCCAAAACGACAAAATTGTTGTCCTCTTAATTCCCTAGTACACGACCTACTGTGATTATGTTTTTGATAACCTATATAATTTTCCAAGTAGCTCACTGAACCATCTGTAGAAATATAATTGTCAATGAAATCAATAACTTCGGGGAATGTATCAGGATTTTGAAGGTTGATCCTGGGAGCATTATTTAGCCAGTACATTCCATGTACATGCGGGGAACCTCTCTGTTGAAACTCTACTCTCCAGTAATAATTTTTAACAAAATGTTCTCCAAAAATGCCGGTATTATCTTTAAACAGTTTAAGAATTTGACGGTAGCGGTAGTCAAAATATCTAGCGCAAGTAACTGCATCTGAGCGGATTAAACGATATCTATCTTGCGTTGATAAAATGTTGGCTTCCTCTTCCGAAATGTCTTTAGAATCAACAGTTTTTGATAGAATTACCAAAAGTTCAACCCACTGAGATTCAGCAGCCGATAGTGTTATAAAGAATGTCGGTAGTCCAAATTGCCGAATCATTGCAATTGCCTTTTTCTTCTCAGCTTCCCAGTGCGCAGGAGAGGATCTCACACCTTTCAAAACTTTATAACCATCATCGTGTTGAATCAAATTTTGAACAAAGTTTTCGTTTAATACATTTTGGGCTGTAACGTGGTTACGACCTGAAAACTTACGAAGGCAAATTGATGTACTATTCTTAATTTGCAACAATTCTAATTTTTTATAATCGTAAAACAACTTTGGAATAGTACATGCTCTCCGATCAAATCGGCGAATTTCAGAACGTACTATCTTACTATATGTTTCAGAGCATGTACGTTTCTGTCCAACGTATATAGTTCCAAATGACAATTCTTCTGAATTATTATCCTGAATTATGTCAATTGGTCTTTGTCCTTCCCCTGGCGCTATAACCAAGCGGTTATAGTCTAAATTTTCGACAGGATTATTGTCCAAAAGGGTCTCTTGACCACCTGGATTATTCTCTGTAGGCACAGGTGCGATGTGGATACGATTATCTGAGAGGTTATTGTGGGAAAGTTGTTCCTCAATAAGTCTAGCATCTTCAGCAGATGCAACAAAAGGGACTTCTTCTTGGTTATTAAAACTTGAAATCCAGTTTTCATTAACACGTATATTGTGTTCACGATACAGAGGTGTGTTTATTAGGAATTGCAAAGCTTCCATAACTTTCGCAGGCCGAATGGTATCAGTCATATAATCATGATTGTATTCCAAACGCCTTCTTAAGTGAATTTGTATCACATGAGTTTGATCAAAAGAACGAGGTAAAGATGTCACAATGTTGTTAACAGAAATAGGTATATTAACAACGGCACCTTTAAGCGAACTTTGCCCTTGATATCCCAAAGGACGGATTGTCATAAAAGGCAATCTAGGCATTATTAATCTTTCTTCAATTGGGGTTAAATCTTTCAAACAATCCGGTATTTCAGGAAAGTCGAGACCATTTGATAAGCAAATTTTTGGAATGCTGTTTTTAACTATCGCATTTCTGCAAGTAGTACAAAAATTGTAATTTCCATCTTCTGAAGGAAATTTTTGTTTTAAAAAAAATGCAGATGCAGCATTGGGATGACCTTGAGCAATAATTTCAAAATTTAACTTACGAATTTGGTGTGAAAACCATAATCCCCACAGCAAATGCAAATTTCGGTAGGACCTTTTTTAATATTTTGAAAATAAATGTATTTGAAATCTGTTAAATTGCCAAGATTTGCATCAACATCAATTTCGACAACATTATTCTCTCTCGTTAATCTAATTCGCTGGGACTGTCTTTCGTTCTCAGTCAGCCTATTGACTAGATTATCTCTACGATAGCGAATGTGAGCTTGTTGGCGGCGTCTCTGGTCAAAAATTTCTTCTCTTGCAACCCTTCTGCTAAGATGTCGACGTTGTCTATCCCTACTACGCTCATCCTCCCTTCTTTCGGCATTTCTCCTAGCATGTTGCCTTTGTACTTGGTCACGCATGCGTTCTAAATTCCTAGCGTCGGGATTACTTGCACGAAGTTCTCGGTGTGCTTCGGTATTTTGAACTTGCTCAATTGACCTTATAGTAGGGTCTTGTCGCCGAATTCCACGTTCCCTAGTATTTCTACTTTGCTCTTCCGAGCGAATTTGTGGATTTTGACGTCTAGTTCTATGCTGAACAGTATTTATGCTCTGTTCAGCAGACCGTACATCTAAGTTTTCCCGCCGAGACCTACGTTCCCTAGTATTTCTACTTTGCTCTTCCGAGCGAATTTGTGGATTTTGACGTCTAGTTCTATGGTGAACAGTATTTATGCTCTGTTCAGCAGACCGTACATCTAAGTTTTCCCGCCGAGACCTACGTTCCCTAGTATTTCTACTTTGCTCTTCCGAGCGAATTTGTGGATTTTGACGTCTAGTTCTATGCTGAACAGTATTTATGCTCTGTTCAGCAGACCGTACATCTAAGTTTTCCCGTCGAGACCTACGTTCCCTAGTATTTCTACTTTGCTCTTCCGAGCGAATTTGTGGATTTTGACGTCTAGTTCTGTGCTGAACAGTATTAATGCTTTGTTCAGCAGACCGTTCGTCTAAGTTTTCCCGCCGAGACCTACGTTCCCTAGTATTCCTTCTTTGCTCTTCTGAGCGAATTTCAGGATTTTGACGTCTAGATCTATGCTGAACAGTATTTATGCTTTGTTCAGCAGACCGTTCGTCTAAGTTTTCCCGCCGTGACCTACGTTCCATAGTATTCCTTCTTTGCTCTTCTGAGCGAATTTCAGGATTTTGACGTCTAGATCTATGCTGAACAGTATTTATGCTTTGTTCAGCAGACCGTTCGTCTAAGTTTTCCCGCCGAGACCTACGTTCCCTAGTATTCCTTCTTTGCTCTTCTGAGCGAATTTCAGGATTTTGACGTCTAGATCTATGCTGAGCAGTATTACTATTTTGCTCCGACAGACGTATTTCGGGATCTAATCTGCGATTTGCATGGCTTTCAGTATTTTGTGATTGCTCACTAACTCTATACATATGGTTTGCCCGAAGTACTCGCATTCGTCTTCTGTTTTCAACACGACTTAGTATAATAGATCGTCTACTTATTCTAGGCATAATTAATTAATAATAATAAAAGGCTTACCAAAAGTAATTTAAATAATTATTTAATAGAATATACACTATCTGTCCGAATAGGTAAAATGTCTCGCACTGCTTCTCCAATAATCGATTCCTTGTTATCGCTATGATCCTTCAGTCTTCTCCTATGGGAAAGCCTTTGTACTCACTGCTCTTAGGGTAATCAATAACAGTCTTCTTCGTATGTATATTAATGTATGGTATGATGATATAACAAACTTCACTTCAATACTTTTCACGTTTTTGAAATATTTTTTGTTTTGTAATTTTGAAATTGTTAGTTGCTAGTTTACTAATCAAGTGTTCTAGTGTAACTGAGTGTATAAACATTGCGTCACACATTAGGGAAAAAAATATACATATATGTATAATATTTACATGTAGAAGTTACCCGGAAAACCCCTCCGAAAGTTTTGTTCAATGTTCTTTAAATGGGATTTTCCCGCCGTTAATTTCTGCTCACCAACACTTATTTAGGTATTAAAATTTGTTGTGTGTACTTGTATAGTGAAGGTATACTTTATTTACTAACTAATGATTTTAAACTTTGGGAAAATCCAGTTTCTTCTTAAACAATATCTACCTCAGAACTTTGCATGTTTCTCTACCTACATATGTATGTATATTTATATGTAGGTGAATGAAATATAATTTTTATTTCAAAGTTGCAGTTCACTTTATTAACTTTATATTAAAATTTGTTTGAAAACTTAGATATACATTGCATTTTAGATGCATGTCTGTTTTTATGCAACTGATTCAAGGCAGTCGCTTTAATGGAAAACTTTGAGTTAATGGTTATTATGAATTTCAAAAAAATATTGCTTTTTACTACCCTAAAAATTTTTGTAACAAATTACTCTGGACAAAATCTAACACTCTTGAGTTGATTCGTAACCTGATTTCAATAATTAAATTAAATTAATTGGATAACATACATAGAACTACTAAAATTGACTGAAATTAAAAAAAAATTGTAAAGAGAACTAGATGAGCGGACATCGTTACATTAGGAGTTTTAGGCATTTAACAAAACCATGCTGAAAAAAGTAAAAAGTTTTGAAAAATCTATAATTAGGTTTATGAGACCTGAGGGAAGTTATGACACGATTTTTGATACAGATACACACTATTATAAGACAACCATTCCCTCTAAATTAAATTAAAATATCTGAGAGATTTACCGATATTTTCGGTCAAAAATTTCCCTTACCCATTGATTACTTAATTTTCGATATCCGGGGTCTTGAAAAGTTATAGTCCATTTTCGACAATTTTTTCACAAGTGATGCCACAGATCATATACAGTATTTGTGTAAAGTTTTATTCCGCTATCTTCATTGGTTCCTTATGTATATATTATAAAGTGAAGGAATCAGATGGAATTCAAAATTGAGTTATATGGGAAGTTGTCGTGGTTTTCCACACGTGTCATCAGGATGTCAAGAAAATATTATATGCCGAATTTCATTGAAATCTGTCGAGTACTTCCTGAGATATGGTTTTTGACCCATAAGTGGGCGATGCCACGCCCATTTTCCATTTTGTAAAAAAATCTGAGTGCACCTTCTATCTGTCATTTTCTATGTAAAATTTAGTGTTTCTGACGTTTTTCGTTAGTGCGTTAACTCACTTTTAGTAATTTTCAACCTAACCTTTGTATGGGAGGTGGGCGCGGTTATTATCCGATTTCCTTCATTTTTGAACTGTATTAATAAATGGCTAAAAAAAACGACTGCAGAAAGTTTGGTTTATATAGCTTTATTGGTTTGCGAGATATATACAAAAAACCGATTTGGGGGCGGGGCCACGCCCACTTTCCCAAAAAAATTACATCCACATATGCCCCTTGCTAGGGCGATCCTTTATTCCAAATTTTACTTTTATAACTTTCTTTATGGCTTAGTTAGTTAGGACACAGCGCCTCCTGGCAGCTTGTCCAAATCGCAGCATGCGTATACAAAAGGCAGATCCGTGGAGACTGCACTCCATTCACTGGTATATAACATTGAAAAAGCTCTAGAATACAAGGAATATGCTCTGGGAGCATTCCTGGACATTTCGGGAGCATTCAATAATGTGTCTACGGAATCCATACTGCGAAGTATTGAGTCAATGGGGGTTGAGCCTGTCATACAAAGGTGGGTGAAAAACCTCTTGATGTCTAGAAAGATAAAAGCAGAATGGAATGATGCCAGTGTGACCAAGGAAGTCTGTAGAGGTACTCCGCAAGGCGGAGTGCTATCTCCACTCTTATGGACACTAGTGGTAAACAACTTACTAAAACAGTTTGAAAACAAAGCTCCCAAGATAACAGCGTATGCGGATGACATCGCCATCTTAATAACGGGAAAGTGTCTGCACACTGTCAGCAGTATAATGACCAGCACTCTCAGCACTGTCAATAATTGGGCAACGCAAGCGGGACTGGGGCTTAATGCGGAAAAGACGGACCTTCTGGTGTTTACTAGAAGGTACAAAATACCTGCATGGAGGCCCCCTTCGCTAAATGGGACCGAGCTCCCGCTCAAGGACCGCACCAAATACCTAGGGGTAGTCTTGGACACCAAACTTCTGTGGAAGTACAATGTGGAGGAGAGAGTGAGGAAAGCCAGTAATGCTCTGTATGCATGCAGGAAAGATGCTTGGCACTACCTGGGGCTTTCTCCCACTCTCATGCATTGGTGCTACACAGCAATAGTGAGACCAATTCTGCTCTATGGGGTTTTGGTATGGTGGACGGGTACCAGAAAATCTACATATCGGAAGCCGATGGAAAAGGTTCAGCGGCTTGCAGCGCTATGTATAACGGGAGCCCTAAGAACCACCCCAACGGCTGCTCTAGAACGAATATTAAACCTGCCACCTATAGATCTCTTTGCCGAAAGCTGCGCGGCGAAATCGGCGGGTCGACTGATGGCAATAGGTGAATTCACATACAGAACCTTCGGACACAGCTCGGTTGCTAAGAGCAGTCTGACAGGTATTGACTATCTGGTCCCATTCTACAACTGGGAAAGAGGTTTCACGGTAAACATGGAAAAGGATGGTTGGCGCAAGGGCACCGTAACTACACGCAACACCTTAAACATCTATACGGATGGCTCTAAAATGGATGAGGGAGTAGGTGCAGGAATATACTGTCCAGAATTAGGCATAAGACAACCGTTCAAACTGCCGAACCACTGCAGTATATTTCAAGCAGAGGTCTTTGCTATTGGGAAGGCAGCAGAGCTAGCCTCCAGCGCACAAGGCCAATACTCTAAAATTAATATCTACGTAGACAGCCAAGCAGCAATCAAGGCAGTAACCTCGTGTCGAATATCGGCCAAAAGTGTCCTGAGCAGCAGGGCAGCAGTGGTGAGGGTCGCCAGATATATGAGGCTACACTTCTACTGGGTGCCAGGCCATAAAGGCATCGAGGGCAACGAAATCGTAGACGGGATTGCCAAGAGTGGTGTACAGCTGTCACCCGGAAACATGATCAACATCGCTAAACCCATGCACATTCTATACGATGACATAGACAGATGCATGGCAAGAAGAATCATATCTCGCTGGAAGGATCTACCGGGGTGCAAAACTGCAAAGGTCATGTGCAAAGCGGTAGATCAAAAATATACAAGGTTCCTACTGGAGCTCGATAGAAAGGGCTGTAGGACCATGGTTGGCATTCTTACCGGTCACAGCCTTGTAGCGGCACATGCCTATAAAATGGGGCTGTCAGAACGGGAGGAATGCAGAAAATGTCAAGAGCGGGGCACCAAGGAAACAGTGGAGCATCTCTTGTGCGTATGTCCTGCGTTAGCGAGACAGCGTTTTAGGCACTTAGGGGCCCCACAGTACGATAAGCTAGAGGAGATATCGTCAGTGAAGCCTCATAAACTATTAAAATTCACGACAGGCGCAGGCATCCTGAACGATGACTACTACTCAGGGAATACGTAAAGGCACTCCATTCTGGTATCGCAAAGGACCATAACTGGTCTATGCGTGGCCTGCAGGCCTACCAGACCAACCTAACCTAACCTAACCTTATGGCTTAGTTATGACACTTTATGTGTTTTAGGTTTTCGCCATTTTGTGGGCGTGGCAGTGGTCCGATTTTGCTCATTTTCGAAAGCAACCCTCTCATGGTCCCAAGGAACATGTGTTCCAAGTTTCATCAAGATATCTCAATTTTTACTCAAGTTATCCGTTGCACGGACGGACGGACGGACGGACGGACGGACGGACGGACGGACGGACAGACAGACATTCGGATTTTGACTCGTCTTGTCACCCTGATCATTTTGATATATATAACCCTATATCTAACTCGTTTAGTTTTATGACTTACAAACAACCGTTATGTGAACAAAACTATAATACTCTCTTAGCAACTTTTGTTGCGAGAGTATAAAAATATATATATTTTAAATAAGAAATTTGGCAAACGAATTTGGGTTTAAGTTTATGATTAAATTACAGTATTTCATAAGTAAACTATATGCCTTAAAATTCAAACAGGTGGCAACCTTTAAAATGGTTTTTGATTTTTTTATTCAAATGAACTAATTTTAAAACAATTACCCTAAAGCATTTATTAACTATCTGTTTTTTATTTTCAGGTATGTTCAGTGTGTCAATCAATTGTAAATTCTAGGAAGGGTATGTTTTAAATATCAGTATACAAGCCATCATAAAAGCCTCAAATACTTTTATTATACATATAAACAAACCATTAGTACATTCATTTGAAGATATTTCCGTAAAACTTTCCGCGCGGCTTTTATCTAAATCTCTATTAGTTCTTACTCATAGAATGTTGTGTACGTCAGTTAGCGATAATGGTTTAACAGCACATTAATCTACAAATATTGGACTCAACTCAGAAGCAGAGAGAGCAAATATGTCAGCTCCGCAATCAAATTGTCAACACACTGCAGACACTATGGAGGATGCTACACACATACATATACATAGCTGAAGTGAAATATTTAAGTTTTCATTTGATGTCTGGTCGGAATAAAATTGCATTATGCGAAACAAAAACAAATTAAATTGTGCTCAAACTAGTTGTCCAGCTCAAGTGACCAGATAATAGAGTACAACAACAATTAACAACAACACACAAGCCAATTAAATACAGCATAGAACGTAAAACTAGCTCCAGATTAAAGCAATTTCAAATTAATTTCGCTTCGCATATGTAGACACACACAGACATAGATACATGAATACAAGTTGTGGTTTTAATGAAAACACTTCATTTCCCTCAACATTTCAAACACACACACAGCAACAACACACATCCATTGTTTACGGTACTTATATATCTCTCATATATCAGTTGGATCCACTCGTCGTGTCAACACTTTGTAGCAACAACAACACCAATAATAAGGATGAATTGCAAAAGTTCACACACTCTTTCTCTTCCTCTGGCTCTGGAAGTGAGGAAAAATAGCAAATCAATAAATGAAGCAATTGAAGATCTAGCAAAAGTCAAGGAAGTGAAGCAGAATAGAACTAAATTAAGAGAAATGTTTATGAGAAAATGAGCAAGAGTGCGAAGGACCTTCGCAGGACGAAGGCAGCTGTGTTGATGAGTGCTGCTGGAAGTAAAGTCATCAACAGTGAAGAGTAACTCAATAGCAAGAAACGTTGATGAACCCAACCAAAAGTCAGCGAAAGTGACAAACTGACTTAATATTACTTTAGGAGACATACCAGCATACTCACACGTACCGAGGAATGCTTCGTGTGTGTGTGTGAAACCACAAGGAAAGAGCAAGTGAAAGTAAATAAAACGCACTGAGAAGAGACACTTTCACAAAAGCCACAAGTGCGCAATTAAATATTCAGCTTTCGCACGAGCCAATCAGGCACCAATGGAGCTTTCATACACCGACGGCGGAGGAGTGAGAGGAGACGGTGGGTAGACTGTTAGCGGCAGAGCGGTGTGATTGCTGACAATATGAATGTGTATTGCAATGGGAATTCGTGGTGAAGTTTGGCAATTCGCAAGATGACAAGATTCTTATCTTTTTTATTTATACGGCTTACAAGTATTTGTGTTTTGCCCGTAGACACGCAAGTGTATTTTGTATGTGGTCAGGAGTGGTGTGTGGGGCGTTGTTTCCTCAGTCCTTTTCAGCAATTTAATTGTTTTCATAGATTTTAAATTTATTAAAGAAAAAGAAATTGAAGCAAGTTGGGAAAGCAAACAATTTGGGTGATAATTGAATTACTCTAGAGGAAGGGTACAGGAAATAGATGTGACTTAGATAAGAAGTGGCTAAAAATTAAATGAAAAAACTGCTTTCAAAATTTTGGAAGCTTTTAAAAATAAGCATAAAACAAAGGAAAGGAAAGAGAGAAACATTTTGGAAATAAAACTCTTCAAATCACAAACAATAATTTAAATAAGAACTTGTGATAATATGAAAGAAAAACTAATAATATTTAATATCTTTATCATATGAGGCATTCTCTTTTTTTTTTTTTTTTAATTTTTATTTAAAATTATCACGTACTTGAATCTAATCTACGTAATAATTAAAAAAAAAGCAAAAACCAAAAAAAAAAACAGAAAAAAAATTAAAAATTTGAAAAATACAAAAAAATTAAAAGAAATATTAATAATAAAAAAAAACAAAAAGGGATTAAATGTCTGCTACGTCCACGTCCTTAATCCTGGGTTACGCTAAATTCTGATAATAATAGTGCATAAATCAATGATTTTTCATCATGTTCTGAGTTGGTTTTTTATTTGTAGCTCATACAAATATTGCTGTCCCAAAATTCCCTTTTGGGGTTAAAAAGGTGATGAAATAAGGAACATTTTAAGATATTTTCGAAAAAAATCGAAGGGGGCATAAGTTGTTAAAAATTCCAAAAAATTTTTTTTTTTTCATTTTTTGCTATGAAATATTAATTTTAAAAATTTTTACGATATAGAGTTTCAAAGTTTGAGAAAATCTGTACAAAAAAGTCACATGGTGTTTTAAAATCTGTTCATTAGTTTTAAAGTTATGGCGGTTCGAAAATTTTTTTACAAAAAACTTTGGCCCCTTATAATATGGCAACCCCGCGTTACACAGACCTAAACCCATATGTTTTATTTTAGGTTTTACATGTACTATAAGATATATAATTTCCAAAGAAAATAAAGAACTTTTTTTTTCAAGTGGCTTTTTTTCCAGAGAATACCCCATATATGTTAGCCAAGTAAAAGTGAAAGCTTGGACAACTTTTGTATTTTAGTCTATTTGGTTTCAACTGTCAATAGAAATTAATGTGTCTTCTCACATGACTAATGACTTGCATATAAGGCGAATACATACATACGTACAAAACACAACAAATAATACAATTTGAAGCCATAATGAGTAATAGCACAAACAGAGGAATAATAGAAGCACACATTTCAAATTAAAACTTCTTCACTTTGAGCAGCAAAAACGTTTGAAGGACTTTGTAGACCTGTCACAAGGGTGACTACAGACACAAACAACAAACAAACTGAATGTGGTAGGTTCGCTGCGTGAAAAGCATCCACAAACTAACAAAACCAAACCAAATAAAGGATGTCATGCATGATTTAAATGCTTTAGCAACTCAAGACAGACACTCACAAATATATGCATGCTTCCTGCTGTTTCCTTTTGTTTACAATTCAAATATGCTCGTAGGGTATGTATATATCCCAGGCGTTCAACTGCAATCAGGTGCTCACGTTGCTGATAACACAAATCACTTGTCTGCTCACAACTTCCCACTCATTTATCCATCCGCCTGTCTGTCTGTTTGTTTGCAGATTTGTTGGCAAAATTCACACACAAACTCACACACGATATGTTTGCCGATCGCTTGTCGTTGTTGTACGTGCTTCTATCGCGATTCTCAAAACATGTCACTTTACACTCACAAAAACAAAAGCAACATATTATACGAGTAAGCACTACAATCAAATAACATTTACCTTTCTCGGTTTTGCATGATAATTTCTGAGCGTTTGGCTCAAACGCGCTCGCGACACACCCAAAACAAAGAGATTCTTAGTCCATATTGAGTATCGAATAACTGTAAAAACACGCAGAACATTTAATAAATCAATTACATAACTGTAAACATTGACGTGATTATTCGACATTCGATAAAATTACAACAACAACAAATTGAACAGAATTTGCAATGATTTATGAGTGGTTTGGACACACCTTTATTAGCAATCGTACTTTGATTTTTCGTGATTTATTAATTGAAGTAAGAATTATTTGGCATGTTCGAGTTATTAGAAGAGCAGACGGCGATTAAGATGGCATTGTGCGACATGGTTAGGTATTTAGCGAAATCAGTTATTGTATCTAAATAAATACGCCTGAATAAGTATATTTAAATAACGCTAACGGAATGTAGAAAGGAATCGGTCGAAATCAGTAGAACGGTCTAATTGACTAAAGGTACTTCAAACCTTACAAGTTGGCTTCATGGAAATACATCGAACTTTGGTAACGAAAAAAGTTTCTAGAGTACCTATCCTCAATCGGTCAGCGGTCTCAAATTGGAGTTCAACCTATACAAATGCTTAACAGTTTCCATTTTTAAATTGCACCAAATACAAGGTAAAGTTGGACTTTGATTAGAGGTATTCGGTATTGCCATAGAGCCCGAGCTTAGAGCTATACTACTTTTACACAAGTCACCCAAAGCAAGGCATAATGTCTTTAATATGGTCGAAGTTTATGGAATCTGAAATTGTAGACATTTTGAAAATAAAAATTACTTTACACTCATGACAATTTTCAAAATATTTGATCCGAAATTATATGCAATCGAAGATTTCCAAAATTCAAAAATGTAGATTCTCAACGTGTTTAACTTGAAAATTCGCGCAGCTTTTTAGCATCATTCTCGCCTATTAATATTAAAGTGACATTCTAAATAAGCGGTGGCGGCGGTGGTGTCAGTGGCACCAGCTGTTGAATGTCGACAGCAAAACCCACAAACAGAAGCAGCCGAACAAAACAAATCAAACAGAACACTCAACGGTGCTACAAAGCTGTTGAGTTAACTAGAACAGACTGCCACTTATGGAATGCCGAATGGATTGTGTAATTAAAATTGCCATTATTACGAAATGGAAATGAATGCAATTAACAAAATACGCGTATTTGTAGACTGGCAAACACATACACACATACAGACGCACAGGCATGAGCGAGAATAACCGAATTGAATGATGTGACAATGGAATCATTGCATAACCCGCGAGTATCTAATATTTGCTTAGCTAAGGCGTGCATTCAGAGGCGGAATTTTATTGCAAATTTTGAGAATAATAAAAATATTTTCACGAGCTATTAGCTATGAACTATTTGCGTAAACAAATTCATTGCTTTAAAGCTTTCAATACAACAAAAGAGTATGAGAAGTGGGCGCGGGGCTGGAAGCTGAAGTGGCAGCACTTAATCGATATTATTATGAAATATTGCAGTAATTGAAAAACTTTTGCTTTTGTTGTTGTTTTTTAATTAAATGATCGATAGAGTGAGTTATGACAGCGAGTAGTTCGCTCACGAAATGCACTTAAGTTTTGTCTTGCGCTCAATTTGATAAATTTCACTTTGGACAAAACTTCTTTTTGGCTCACTCGGGACTGAGAGCTGCATTTGACTAATTGCAGCTTCCAATCCATTTGCTGGCAACAGGAATGAGTTGAAAGTGTCTGTCACTCACTTTATTGTTGTTGCTTTTGTTGTTATTGTTGTTGAATGAAGTTTGTCTTCACAGTCATTTTTGTCGAAACATGTTTATCCCATTAATGTAGTCGGTAAGACTTTAATGATGCCATTCAAAGTTGCCACAAGTGCAGAGTCAGTGTGTGTAAGAGTCTGTGTGAGTGTCTGAGTAGCCACAGTGACAGCTGATAGACGGAAACTCAGATATTGCATACTCGCGTGCATGTATTTGTGAAGTGTTATTATGGCGTTATCGTGTTCGACAAACTTACTCAATTATTATCATATAAGGGAACAATATTGATGAGAGAAATAATATATCTTTGTATTGAAAAAGAAGGATTAAGGCCGGCTAACCATATTAACCGATATATATGGTATAAAGTCCACCGAAAGTTTAAAACCCCTAATATTAGATATATGGGAGCCATTTGGCCCAGAGGTTTAAAATACCTAAGAGAAATATTATCTCTGAGGTCCTATAAAATATCTGAGAAATTAAATGATATTTGAGAGTAAAATTAGTCATAGGCACCGACGTCCTGATATTTGGTATTTGGGAGCTTCAAAAGTTATCCATATGTTATCTACATAATTTCCAAAGTGTCGCTTGATGTTTCTAAGCATTTAGAAATTAATTTAAAAAATTTAAAAATATCACGCAATAACTTCTTCGCAAACTTCACCTGAAATATGGTACATTCTCAGTGAAATAAAGCTTTATGAAAAATGCGTTGCCTACATTTCGGCGCCAAAACAGTTTAAAAAAAATATAAAAAAATTCAGAGAAGCCAATTTGGAATTGAAATTTTTAATTTATAGAAGTAATTTTTCAGTTTTTAACGAAGTATTCATACAAAAGTTTTTTAAATATATTATTTCAGCCTTTATGAGGGAAAATTAATTGGCACCAATGTATGTACGTATGTATGTATGTAACTTAGTTTTGGCATGTTGAATGCAATAAATTTATTATTTCGCTATGGCAAATTTGGCGCCAATTAAACTCATATAACTGACAAATTCTTAAAAAATCATTATTAAACTGACTGAATCAAAAATTTTACAATTTACTGTTATTGAAAATTTTAAATCTATTTTCCACATTTCATATTCATCAGCAGCATTCACTAATTGCCACCGAAAACCTTCCGTTATTTAATTTATGCGGCAGTTGATGCATAATACACACATTAATTGGCAGCAATTTTCGCCATTTTGACAAGTCGCGTGAGCTCACCCATTCGCCGGCGGCAAGCAACAGCATTTAGCGGCGCTCTCGTGACAGTTAGCGCCCGCTCAGCAACAGACAGTGTGACGTGCATGGCGACAGCGCACATATTCCTGCCGCACGGTCATGTCTCTCCACTTGGAGTTTGTGTCTTTGACCTCGTCCTTTCAGGGTCTCGGCGTTAGTTCTTTGTCAGCTTGTTATTGCTTGGCTCTACTTTGTGCTTTTGTTTTGATTTTTGCGAGAAGAAAAAATGTAATAAAGCCACTCATCAGCACTTGCGCTTCATTCACATTCAAGGCAATGAACTCATACTTCTCGAGCGCAGAATCGTGGTTAAATAGTTTGTTTCCACCGCTTCCTCATTGCTTGGCTAACCTTTGACGACTTGGCAATTGTTCACGGGTCACGCGATAGATATGTATGTCTGTTAGTAAGTCTGCAATGTGTTGACAACGAAATTACTATATATGTATGTGTATATGAATATGAGGTTTTGGGGTTTCCTTAACTCTCTTGCTCCCAAATGACCTTGTAAATTTCCCTATAGCTCAATCCCAACTTCTTATTTAGTTTCTAGTAGCCACATTTCATTAGAAACTAAAGGCGCCTTTCTTTGCCAACACCCAGCACCTAGTCCACCACGCAATCTCTACAATCTGCGTCTCTTTCTCTTTTATTAATTTACATTTATTGTTTTATTTTTGAAGAAATACTCCCAGACTAACACTTTCACTTTAATTTACATAACAGTTTTTATATCGCTCACGCTTCAGTTGCCAGACGCACGATTTCATGCAAATTTTGCGACAAATAAATGCAAAAAAGTGCGCTCTGATAGTTATCGCCTGAATAAATATGAAGAGAACTTAAGTTAAATAACCTGGAATATTCGAAAAAAGCTCACAATTATGCAATCCAATGCACAAAGTATTATGTTAGAAGGGAATATTTGCACTGCAAATTTCGTTGGAATGAAATTCAAAGTCAACCAAAGGTTCTTTCCAGAAAAAGTGTGCATCACAGCGGTGTTTCTTTGAAGAAAACATTTTTTCCTGATACAAATTTGGATTAAAACTTTTTAAAATTGTCCACTAAAATTTGTTGAAGAATTGAAATTTACATGTCCGTACATATGCTCCACACCACCACATATCTATTATCTCTACATACAAATTGAATATCGATTGCGCTGCTGCATTGCAACTACTAACCCAGCTATCTACTTGGCATTGACATTGCCTTTGCCTTCGGTGCACTCGTGGAGCTTCAGGCAAGCGTAAATGCAGGGTGCACACGGCGTATGAGTGACATTACTTAGAAAGCCTCTCGACAACTTATAGCTTAGCCTTTTATATCGTAATGGTATTGTATTGAAATCATTTATATACATTTTCACTGTTTAGCTGCCCTCATTTGCTTTGCCAGTTTCTTCTTAATGTCACTGCCAAGGTTATTGGTGCTTGAGCCTCTACATGACTGCTAATTCCAAATGCTTTTATTTTGATGTTCTCATGTGTGTGCTGCTCCAGACTCAAAGGAGGCGCCGTTCGATTGTCAGCGAAATTCTCACACATATTTTGCACACACACAAACGCAAATACACAGAAAGGCATTCCAATCTTATTTCTAAATTCATTGTTAGATGCAGAACTGGAGTATCACGAGGCATAGCTTCGCAAGTCTACGATATTTATGTGAAATGTATGAACAAGTACGAGATTTCGTTAGAAGTGAGAGATGTATTTTTTCTTTAAAGAATAACCAAACTCTCAAAGCTTCTTTAAACATCAACTGAGCCACAATGGGCTTCAATAAATATTAGAATTTAAACCATATTATACCGATTTCATATTACATATTTATACACTCTTGAAGAATATCAAATTTTTCATAATTAACAGCATTTGATTTGATTTAAATAAGATTATTTGAAGTATTTATGGAATAAAAAATCATCGCCGAATCCTAAAATGAAAACCATTTTTCAAAATTTGTTTATAACCAAAAGAAAATCCTTCAACCATGAAGAGATCTTTTTACACACATTATCTTATTAATTAGCAAAATATTCTATAAAACACTGCTTAGCAGCTTACACTTAGGGTATATTCCACCTCAATGGTTTCTTGGAATAAACCCGACACACACATCTATGTAATTAATTACTTCGTGCACACATCAATGAAAACTACATAATTGAAACCACATTTTTAATTAATTTCGCATTAAAATTCAAATATTCACATTAAATAACCATAAGGGTATGGTAATGCTGTCTGAGGTCGCCTTGACTCACCAACCCAAAGGGCACACACACACATACACATACGAAAAGAGACGTTTACAGAAGACTGCCTACTTAATTAAAAAGAAGCCAGTTCGGACATTTAAACCGCCGAACCGGATCACCACTCACCACCTCAGGTGAGTGTAAACAAACCAGAGACCAAAAGCCAAGGGACGGCGACGGAAGCCATTGTGGCTGCACGCAGGCCGAAAACCAACAAGCCAGCAGGCGGCCTACTTAAAATGTGTGCCCGACCAAAGACACAAAGACAACAAACACGCTTTGCACGAAATTAACAGACACACCGTCGCACCACTGCCTTTAAAGCGCTTCTCGAGGTGGCGGATGGTGACCTGTCGTTAGTGGATGGCTGAGTGCAAATACCTGCAGCATCATCTCGCGTGCGTTGACCAACGCTTGGAATTTCATTAAAATTAAGTGTGTAAAACAAGCAGAAATTAAAAGGCATAAGGTTGTAAATACAAAACAAAAACAACAACGATGGAGGCAAAAAATGCCCAAAAATTTACACATTAATGTTGTAGTCAACTGCTGGTCATCAAGCACATTAATCATACGACCTGGTGACCGTTTGCTACACTTTACGTGCCTCCGGAACGTGTCGGCGCGCCATTCTACGTGCGATCACGTTTGCCACGTTAAGCACCAGTTTTGAGGCCTTCACCACATTACTAACGAATTAAAATTCTCATTTAAAAATATAATTTAATTTCGGTTTGTTTATTTTCGTACTGGCGCCGAGGCAGCGCACTGCTGCTGTCAGCGTCGTTAGCTAGCTTAGCTTCTAGCGCAGCTCCGTGCCGCACATGCATGTCCCCAGTGACAGCTGTCATGTTGGCGAACAGTTGCTGCTGCCGTTGATGCCTTTTTGATGTTGCCCCATCATCATTGGCAAAAAAACACGATTGTCATGCTGCCAGCAGCGCTGTGGACGGGGGCGAAAAAAATCACGAGCCAAGTGTCCTTGCTGGCTTCAACGCCGGTTGTTTGGATATTGTTTTCGTTTATATAGCGCTTAATGTGTGCGCTCTTTCTTTCAAACGATTTTATAATATGGTCCATTCAACTAAATGATTTATTTTCTCTACATTAACTAATGAAAACAATAATAAAAGCAACACAAGCTCGGATTAAAGTATTTCTTCTTCTTCGAAGTATAGGTAAAAATTGGAGGTAACTCCCCTCCGAAATCGATATGTTGCCAGAAGTTACTTCATAAATTTCATGAATATTTTTGCCGCAAGTTAAAACTGGAAGTTTAAATTTAGCAGGAAATTTAACCTTAACAACCAACGTATGAAGATATAAATAAACGAGTATGTATGCACATAAGTAAGCCTACGTAACGCTGAAATATAAAATGCAACAATGCCAAAAGTTAAAAGTCAGTTTTAGCAAACAATTTAAAATAAGTTATTTGCTTTAAATAAAATATCTGTTACACTTTGTTGCATTTGTTGTATCGCCGTACACCATAAGTCACGTAAATAACATAACAGCTCTGCACTCATTTTCGGCGCAACAATTCAAAAATAAATTGACGGCATATTTCCAGGGAAAATATTTATTTATAGATTTTAACGAATTTATTTTCGAACAACAGAGCACCGCACTCTCTCGCGCTGTCTCTTTCACTCAACCCACATTGCCGGCAAAAGCCTTTGTTCTTTCATCCCACAAACCTTTGTTCCACGCGGATGGTAAGCTTTCGTTGGGCGTTGAATTTGGTGAAACCCCCAAACATTGAATGAACAGGCAAATTCGTCAATGCTGTTATAAAGTGAAGCGAGCAGAGAGAGAGTTAAAGAGTGCTTACTACAAAGGCATATGATAATGAATGGAAGCTTTAAAGTTAATAAGAGGAGAGTTATAAAGCCAAAATATTGGCAATTTCATTAGTTTTATCGAGGTTTGGTTGAGATAATCATTTTGAAGTATTTTAAGTGCTTTGCCACTTACGAATATCGTAATTTTTCAGAAGGCAAATATCAATGAATTTAATTCCCATATTTCAAAACCAATTTCATTACATTTGATTGTCAATGTATTTTTATTACTTGCCTGCCTGTTTTTAATCGACTACGATTTCAATTTCCTCTTATTTCCGTTCTTTCTCATTAATTCATGAAGCAATAAGTGAAAACAAAAGCGTTGGGCGATAAGCGCAACGGTAACGACAAAGTCCAAGCGTCCACCACAAAGCTAATAAAATGTCTCCCCGCAAGAAAACTTGAAACAAAAACACCAAACTTTTTACAAAAAGCCGCGAGACGGCCCATTTGAAGAGAATTAAATTATAATTAACAGTCAACTTCACTTAACAAGTTATCGCGCCCACAAATCGCTGAATTATCCGGTTGCGCCGCTCTCATTCTCTCTTCCATCAATCTTTGTTTCACACACTGGGCACTGGGCAAATCACTGCACTTTTGTGCGCTTATCAGCGTCGCCTTATCAAGTGCCAACCTTTGTTTGAAATATTGAGTGTTCTTCCCACTCTCTCTCTCTCTCTCTTTTCGCACTCAAATTGATTTCAGTGTGCTTTTTTTTCGTTAATTTAAAATTTGCGCTCACTTTTGGTGTTGTTGTTTTATTTCGTTTCTTTGTGTTCTGTGTCTTTAAGACATTTGCTGCTTTTCGGCGCTCGCCGCTGCAGTTATTTTGAGTGTTTCACTATCTTATCACAAGTGTTGTGGGATTTAATAAATCTTGTTGTGACTCGGAATTTGGTGGCATTAAATTGTGTCTTGATTTTCTTGACATTTATTTACACACACTTGACTTTTACAACATTTGATAGAGTATTTTTAGACGACTTTCTTGTCTTTGTTTTCACTACTCAAAGGAATATTTTCAGCTCTTTCTTGTTTTAATCTAGCCACTTATGTAAATATTTTAAAGGGATTTGTTAATATGAAAATCGAAAATCGAAGTGCTTTAACGGATTTTACAAGCGAGACTCGAATACTATAACTTAACCTTGAGCCTTAACCTTACTAGTGTCAAAGTAGGAAATTTAAAGAACCTTCTACTGATCGTATTTTATGGACTTTTAGATCTTCCTCTTCTTTATTTTTATGTTGAAGACATGTATGCCATAAATAAGAAATTAATAATATATATGAAATTTTATAATATATTATATATTTAGTTTAATCAGAAAAAACGGTTGCTAATTATGGGAAACCCATGGATGACTCATACAGACTACTTTAAGCGAAATAAAGAAATTATTGAAGTCGAATAGAATGCATTGCTCACGACCTGTGGAATCATGTTGTTTATCAGTTGTGAAATGTCTATGTTGGCATAATCATAGAGTGGAGAAACTTGCAACAACAACAATAAGTAATAATTGAAATATTAAATAGTACAAGTCCACGATTACTAGTATATTATTATATAACACACTTTTAAGAATGTATTTGTTTACCTCTCAAGAAATGAGTAGACACTTCTCAGTCTCAACTATGAGTGTGCGAGAAAGTGTTTCTTCTAGAAATTAAATTTTATCAAAATAGAGAGGCTCATTTTCCATAAATAAGACTTAATTATTAGAAGAAAATCTAACTATTGAATTAAGGCAAGGTATATTATCCACAAAGAGCATTACTTTTATATTTGTTTCTTTATTAAGCCATGATAAAACTCTTTTAAAGTGGTTTATAAAGCGAAAGGAGCCACCAATCATTACGCTGGAAATGCTACAGTAAAGTAAAGGATTCTCCTTAAGAGGGCGGAATTCGGCAAGATTTTGTTAACATTTTTCAACACGATATCATTATAGAAATTTTTGACTTGACCTTATCATTACAGTAGAGTGCTTTATTGTCTCTTATGGGAATAAGTACATTAAATATTCATGGAGAACGCTGAAGATAAACTGAAGGCTTTAGAGAATAGTTATAAATACTTTACATAAAAAAATAATATTTAAAAGTATTCAAACTTTATATAAACTCATATTAATATTAGAAAATGAGTACTGAGTAGGTAATGAGTATTTTAAATCCATATCATCGAAGCACTTTTAGGTCACTCCGCACAGTAAAAATAAACAATGAGTACTCTAAGGATTTTGAATAGATAAATGAGTACTAAAAAGTGAAAATGAGTCCTTTAAATATTTACTTTACTGAAGAGCTCTTAATCGAGATTGAGTATTTTATTCATCAAAATTGATTATGAATAGCTGTTACGACACTAAACTATTTCTATAAATGTTCACTATTCCTTCTGATGAAATTATATGTTCCAATTGAATGGGTATTATGAGTCAAACTAAGTTCAAACTATGTTCCAAGTGAATGAGTAATATGAGTCAAACTGAGTAACAGGTAGTACATTTACACACAAATTGTTTTTTTTTGCTGGAGGGTATATAGTAATACCAAATCTCCGCCATGGAAGAAACTATAAATATTCTTGTTATTTATTTTCCCTTCCTGAAGATTTGCTATGCAATGCCAACTAAATCCCCAGCGCTGTCAATCAATTGGGAAATTTTCTTGTGGACTCTCCATTCATAAAATAATTAAATGTAAATATGTACATTATGGCCGGCAGGAAGCACTTACTTATAATGCTGTCCATCTCCTAGTGCTAAACGCAAACATACTGAGGAGTATATTATATACTATTTCACTTAATATTTGCCGACTCAAGTTACCAAAGAAATTTTCCAGTTTCCTTAGGACACTGCAATAATTCCACACACACACTCACTCAGATTCGCCCTACAGTTAGCAACAACGCATGCAGAGTAATTGAAGAATGCATTTGTTGGTGGAATTATATTGTCAATGCAAACATATAAATAGCGGACATGACATGAACTCATACTCATACATGGACATGGTATTGACAGGCTGTACCCATCCCACTAGTCCTACTAGAAGACTACAAGGACTTACATATATGCCTACATATGCACGTAAGTGTATTACGGGTGTTTATCTGTCGCAAAATAATGGCTACTAATTCAGCTGCGGACGGCCTTCGTCAAGGCTTTAGGGTCGTCCGGCGCTGGTTGCCAACAGCGTTGCATTTGTACGACCATCTTTCTCTGTCTATGTGTGTGTGTGTGTGTGTGCGGTGAATTCACAAATCCACAACGTTAGGTGACACTGTCATTGGGGGCCGCGTGCCGTATTAGGGGTGATGGGTTGGAGGAAGTGTGCAAATATTCATAATCCAGCGACGGCTTGCCTAGAAACGACCACAATTTGAAGGTTGCGCTTTTCCAGGAAGCCGACCCTCTAGCTCTTACTTGGAACTGTTTACTTGGCTGCACTCGCGCACACTTGCAAAGTACCGTTACTACTCAAACCAGCTCTCTCCACAAAATGAGAATTTCTTATCTGGGCTTTTGTTTTCATTAGAGCACTCGCTCCCTCGCTCGCGTCTTATCTTTATCTGTTTGCTTATGCTTAGTTTCTTATAATTGTTTTTGTTTTCTATAATGTTTTCATTATTGTTGTTGTTGGTATTATTGTGTTTTTTATTAAACGTTTCGCTTTAGTTTTTGCCGCATCATCGTCAGCTGTTGCTCACTCGTTGCCGGTTTCCACTTGAATTGTTGTTGTTAATAATTTTGTTGTTATTATTGTTTTTTTTTCATTGTTGTTGTTATGTTGTTATTACTCGCTCATTTAATCATTTAATTGTAGCTACAGCGAGCATTAGTCGAGCGCTGAGCGCATGAGGCAATAAGTAGACAAATTCAAGTAAGCAAATACTAAGACACAATAACAACAACAGCAACAAAAACAACAATAATAAATTCAAAAATAAAGTGTTTGGAGTCCAGACTTTTTAATGTTGTTGTAATCATGTCATTACCATTACATCAAGAGAGGTAATTCCTTTTATGGTTCCTCTTGCATAATCTCCTTTACTAATCATTACTATACTGTATATAGAGGGTTTCCGCATTAACGAAATAGAAGATATTCAAAAAAAGAATGTTAGAAAATAGGCCCATATCATCGAAGAAACAAGTCCAACAACAAGCTAAGTACGTTTCATTCGACGTAGAACATCAAAAGATCCCGTAAACTTAGGCTATAAAAACATCTGGTCCGAAACAACCTGGACTCCCCAATCGAAAAAAGATGCTGAGAGCTCAAAGAAATAAAAAAACAATAAAACTCAAGGAAGATAAAGTCCAGAAAGAAAGTTCAAAGCTTAACGGAATCATTACCCTCAAATTTTAAACGTTACGTTTCATATTACCCGTGAAAAGGGTGTAACTAGCGGCAGAGGGGGCTATATGCATTCGAACACCTTGCTTCCACCGTATATTCTACCACCTCGCTAGTGTGTTGTTGTTGTCATTTATCACATACATATTTTCTTCACATTTATTAGCTCATTTACTCGCCTTATTAGGCGCCTATTTGAGACAGAAACACGGCGCACACACCCATCGTCACACATGTAGCGGGGCATATGAAATGTCGTCAGAACGCTCTCGGCGGGCCAGCCAGAGCGTCAGCGTAATGGCATGAGAAAATTCGCAACGAACAAATTCAAATCAGTTTTGTCGCGTTAACTCGGCCGTTTGGTTGGCTGAACTGGTTGGACGGACGCCGGGCGCCACTAGTTACTTACTCACTTACTAACTATTTCCCACTTAACAACCACAACTTTAGAAAACGACGGCGGCAGCAAAGTGAAGTGCGGCGAGCGCCGATCTGTAATCACTCATAGGCAAAATAACAAATTCAATATTACAATAACAACAAATAAATAAATAAATAAATATAAAGTGACAAAGTGAGCGATCGGTTGCTGTGAAGAGTTGAAGAATTGAACAGCGTGTGATAAGCGCAAAATCGCGAAATCTCGCCAGCGCTGCGAGCGGAGGCTGCGGATTGTGCAAAAATCTGAGTAAATATTATTTCCTTAATTGATTTGCCGATCGGAAAAAGTGAGAAAACGAGCGCGTGTGCAAAAGTGAGCAGCAACGCAAGTGAGAAGAAGAAGCCCACGCGTGGCATTGACCGCTAAATATTGAGAAGAAAAGCTCTTGAGCAGCTTCCGAACTGCGTATGCGTAGCTGATCTAGTGCCAGTGACTGTGTGTTTGTGTGAATAAAAGTTGAAAATGCCGTGGGTTAATTTGTTGCAGACACGCGCCATTATGTGCTGGTAGGTTACGTCTTGTCTAATTTGCTTCTCATTTATCAAATTTTCATATGAAAGAAACTGCAGAAAAACATATTTATAAAATTGACTGTTAACTCGTGGCTCATTCTTCTGCTTACCGATGCGTTTGCCGCACATGTGCTGCCACCATGTGTGTGGCAGAGCAATGCTTATTAATATACCACGCTATGCGCGTTAGTGGCAGCGCGTCGCAGTGGTGGCAGACAGCAATTTGTTGGCAGAAGCCACAGGAGAGCAGCGACGCGCCGCGGCGTTAATCTATTTTTTCCATGCTCATATGCATGCGTGTTTCTCTGAGTGTTTATGTTTGGTTGTAATGCGTGTAATTCCGAATTATTGCCGCACCAGAAAGCACATCACCAAGTAAACAATGCCGCAGCATCTGTTTTTATTTGATTTCCGATAATTGCCGACACATTTAGCTCGCGCAGTCAATGGTTGCTTGCGCTTGGCAAGTGGTTTATATTGTGTGTACTGTCATGTTTTCAGGGCTTTTAATAAATTTTGGAATCATTGTTTATTTTCAAATGCCAAATTTATTACCTCAATTGTGTTGCTGACACAATGTGGCTACATTTGTTTGTATAGAATCCAATAGGGATTTTGTATAGAGGTTAGCAGCTGAAGCGCTATATCGTAAATCAGTCTTGCCGATTTTGAAAAGCTGCTGCGAAAAGAAAATTTACAACAACAAACAAAAATATATACAACAAATGTTTTCCTAAACATAACTATAGAAGTTTATGATAAAAGTGTGAATGAAAGAGGCCTAATACGAGGATGGAGTCATATGTAGAAGTTCACGTAAGTGAGGAAAGTTTCTGACTGCCATTCACTTGGGAGTGGCCAGGAACGATTCTTTTACATGTGGCTCAAGCAGCTCACAACTTCCGGTCTTAGACCAAGTATCCTCTGGGTAGCCAACAGTCGAGTCCTGGCATTCACTCCGGTGGATGAACGTCTAGCCACAATCCGCATCAAAGCGAGGTTCTTCAACATATCGCTGATTTGCGCCCACGCCCCGACGGAAGAGAAGGACGAAGTGATCAAAGATACCTTCTATGAGCGCCTAGAACGTACCTATGAGCGCTGCCCCCGCCACGATGTCAAAATCGTGCTTGGCGATTTCAACGCTAGGGTGGGTAAAGAAGGTGTCTTTGGCACAACAGTCGGAAAATTCAGCCTTCATGACGAAACATCACCAAACGGTCTGAGGCTGATCGACTTCGCCGGGGCCCGAAATATGGTCATCTGTAGTACTAGATTCCAGCATAAGAAAATCCATCAAGCTACATGGCTGTCCCCGGATCGAATCACTCGCAACCAGATCGATCATGTTGTGATAGATGGACGACATGTCTCCAGTGTTTTTGATGTGCGTACGCTTCGTGGTCCCAACATCGACTCGGACCACTATCTTGTAGCAGCTAAGATACGCACCCGCCTCTGTGTAGAAAAGCGCACACGTCAACAAACACAAGGAAGGTTCGACATCGAGAAGCTGCAATCACAACCGACAGCCGAACGATTTTCTACTCGACTTGCACTCCTGCTCTCTGAGAGCACTCATCAGCATCTTGGTATAAGGGAGCTGTGGGACGGCATATCAAACTCCTTACGTACAGCTGCAACCGAAACCATTGGCTTTCGGAAAAGCCCAAAAAACAGCTGGTATGATGAGGATTGTCGTCTCGCAGTGGAGAGAAAACAGACTGCCTACCTCGCAATGTTGCGATCGACCGCAACACGAGCGGGATGGGAAAGATACCGAGAGCTGAAGAGGGAAGCGAGACGCATTTGCAGAAAAAGAAAGAAAGAGGCCGAAATGCGTGAGTATGACGAGCTTGACAAGCTGGCCGACAGGGGTAATGCTCGAAAATTTTACGAAAAGATACGGCGACTAACTGAAGGTTTCAAGACCGGAGCACACTCCTGTAGGACCACCAGCGGTGATCTAGTGGTTGATGACCAGAGTATACTGTGTTTGTGGAGGGAACACTTCTCCAGCCTGCTGAATGGCAGTGAAAGTACAACACCAGGAGATGGCGAACCCGATTCCCCAATCGACGACGATGGAACAGATGTTCCATTGCCCGACCGTGAAGAAATTAGAATAGCAATTACCCGCTTGAAGAACAACAAGGCGGCGGGGGCCGATGGATTGCCGGCCGAGCTATTCAAATACGGCGGTGAAGAGCTGATAAGGTGCATGCATCAGCTTCTTTGCGAAATATGGTCGGAAGAAAGCATGCCCGACGATTGGAATCTCAGTGTACTCTGCCCAATCCACAAAAAGGGAGACCCCACAATCTGCGCCAACTATCGTGGGATAAGCCTCCTTAACATCGCTTATAAGGTTCTATCGAGCGTACTGTGTGAAAGACTAAAGCCCACCGTCAACAAACTGATTGGACCTTATCAGTGTGGTTTTAGACCTGGAAAATCAACAACTGACCAGATATTCACCATGCGCCAAATCTTGGAGAAGACCCGTGAAAAAAGGATCGACACACACCATCTATTTGTCGACTTTAAAGCTGCTTTCGACAGCACGAAAAGGAGCTGCCTTTATGCCGCGATGTCTGAATTTGGTATCCCCGCAAAACTAATACGGCTGTGTAAGTTGACGTTGAGCAACACCAAAAGCTCTGTCAGGATCGGGAAGGACCTCTCCGAGCCGTTCGATACCAAACGAGGTTTCAGACAAGGTGACTCACTATCGTGCGACTTCTTTAACCTGATGCTGGAAAAAATTATAAGAGCTGCAGAGCTAAACAGAGAGGGTATCATCTTTTACAAGAGTGTACAGCTCCTGGCGTACGCCGATGATATCGATATCATTGGAAACAACACCCGCGCCGTTAGTTCTGCTTTTTCCCGCCTGGATAAGGAAGCGAAGCGAATGGGTCTGGTGGTGAACGAGGACAAGACGAAATATCTCCTGTCATCAAACAAACAGTCAGCGCATTCGCGTCTTGGCTCCCACGTCACTGTTGACAGTCATAACTTTGAAGTTGTAGATAATTTCGTATACCTAGGAACCAACATTAACACCGATAATAATGTCAGCCTTGAAATCCAACGCAGAATCACTCTTGCCAACAGGTGCTACTATGGACTGAGTAGGCAATTGAAAAGTAAAGTCCTCTCTCGACGAACAAAAACTAAACTCTACAAGTCCCTCATCATTCCCGTCCTACTTTATGGTGCAGAAGCGTGGACGATGTCAACATCCGATGAGACGGCACTAGGAGTTTTCGAGAGAAAGGTTTTGCGGAAGATTTACGGTCCCTTAAACATTGGCAACGGCGAATACCGCAGAAGATGGAATGATGAGCTGTATGTGTTGTTCGACGACATAGACATAGTCCAGCGAATAAAAAGACAGCGGCTACGCTGGCTGGGTCATGTTGTTCGAATGGATGAAAGTGCCCCAGCTCTGAAAGTTTTCGATGCAGTACCCGCTGGTGGAAGCCGAGGAAGAGGGAGACCTCCACTCCGGTGGAAGGACCAGGTGGAGAAGGACCTGTCTTCACTTGGTATTACCAATTGGCGCCAAAACGCCAAAAGGAGAGATGCGTGGCGCACTGTTGTGGACTCGGCTATAACCGCGTAAGCGGTTTCTACGCCAGTTAAGAAGAAGAATACGAGGGCTGCTATATATATTTCTGACCTAATAATGAAAATAGGATTTATTGTTTTTCAAAATATTCTCCATCAAGATTTATACACTTTTGCATGCGCTCAAATCAATTTTCGAAGCACTTTTTTTGAACCTCTTTTTGAGCGATTGTCAAATTGTGCGGGATCCAACGAGAACAAACCTTTTTTACGGCCAGGTGTTCATGGAATATCGAATGTATGCTGGTGGGAGAAATGCATAGGCATGCCTCTATCTGAAGGTATGTTACATGACGGTCTTGCATTATCAGTTCACGTACGGCATCGATGTTTTCTGGCACAACGGCTGTTTTTGGACGACCTTCACGGAATTCGTCTTTGAGCGAGCGTCGGCCACGATTGAATTCGTTGTACCAGTTTTTCACAGTGCTATAGGATGGTGCTTCATAGCCATACAAAGATTTTAGTTCATCGATGCACTCTTGTCGCGATAATCCACGTCGAAAGTTGTGAAAAATGATCGCACGAAAATGTTCACGAGTTAATTCAATTTTTTGGCCGAGATGAATTTTTTAATTCACTGTAAATAAAACAATTCACGATTAAATGACAAAACGTTCTGAGTGATGTTATGCTAAAAAATGTCAAACTTTCCAATGGAAATGTCAGATTGCACTTGGCAACACTTAGTGTTGCCTAGGCCAGAAATATATACAGCAGCCCTAAAGCTCAACTCTCTTCTCAATGATTTTAGATGCGAAATCGGAATAATATTATCCACTCAAATTTAACTCTAGAGAGTATAAGGCTACAGATTAAAGTGGTATAACCATTTGCTGCACTTAATATATTAAATTATGTCAGTCTGTTAACTTCATACCACTTTTTGTTTGTTTGATTCGCCACTGCAATATATTTTAACTCGCTAAAGAATATTTTTTTAAGTAAAAATACTTCATTAATAATAGGATAGCTGCATTATCGAAAATCTTACGTGCTTTCCCATAGCTATTATTGCCTGATTTAATCTTAAGTGCTGATAATGAGCTTACAACCGCACACATCAGCGTATGCAAAGCTCTAGGGTCAATCTTCCGCCGTTGGTGCAACATTTTCCAACACACACAGACATATATATTATTTTCTAGAGCAGCGGTATTGCTTTTGAAGTACATACATACCTACATATATACATACTATATAGTATATTTGTGTCAAGTTGTTTTTCTATGCAACGCTTACGCATTCACCACGTAAGACCCATTAACAACAACAATAAATCCATAGCAACAAGATCTATATGTAAAATAATAAACAATATTTGGAGCAGAGGAAATAGCAAAGAAAACAGCTGATATCAGCACAACAACAACAACAAAAAGGGCACCAGAATAGAAGCTCGCTGTATTAACTAACATACATACATACATGCGTAGTGGATTAGTGTTATGTATGTATGTATGTATGTAAACAAAGCGTTTTGTTTTCCACAAGCTTTGGATTTAAAAACGCACAAATATTTATAAAATCAAAATTTAATTAGACAAAGGCGAACAAAATGAATATTAAACATAGCATATGTCTGTATGTATGTGCGTGTGCGTGCGCGGCAAAGGTGTGTGAGTTCATCATAAAGCATACATTTAATAAGTAACGATAAACATTAAAAAAGTAACGATTTAATAAACTGGCAAATTAATTGCGAGTTCCTTTCATATTTAGACCGTTTAATTGCCAATTATATAAATTCACTGTGTGTTCTCACTTTCTTACGTAAGTAAGCGCATGTTGTTGTTGCTGTTGTTGTTGCCATTGTGTAAATATGTATTTTTTATTATTATTTTTTTCTAAATTCACCTTTGTTTTGATTTAAGCGATTATCGCAAAAGCACGCCCATTTTCGCTCAATCATAATGCTCTTACAAACAGACAAGTACAAAAGAGTGCGCTTCTATGTCTGTATGTCTGTCTGTCTGTCTGTTTGTGCATTTCTAATTGTTGACCTTGGGTTTTCGGGTGTGATTAAATTTATAAAAATAAACGTACGTGTTTATGGAAAATTTTAATGAAAGATTGTGATTTCGCGAATTTCGCCAGCAATTCTATTTTTTTATATACAGATGTATAAGTATAATATTTAATGTTCCAGTGAGCTATTAAACAAAAGTGAGAGATAAGGGTTGCAGTGTTGACTTTTCTTAAAGATGAATATCAGCAAGCTTTACTATTTATTTATTGCAAGATTAAAGCTTAATATTTGAGAAAGAGAACTTGAATTTTCAGCAATTCAATTCTTAGACAACAGAGCTTACCTCAAATATCAAGGGAGGGAGAGGAGTCTAACTCTTCAAGCATAAAAATAGTTCAGCCAAAGAAACAGCTAGCCGAGAGTTATATAGTGGAGTAACAACTTAGCTGAACAGCTACTGGCGTACGCCAATAATATCGATATCATTGGAAACAACACCCGCGCCGTTAGTTCTGCTTTTTCCCGCCTGGATAAGGAAGCGAAGCAAATGGGTCTGGTGATGAACGAGGACAAGACGAAATATCTCCTGTCATCAAACAAAAAGTCAGCGCATTCGCGTTTTGGCTCCCACGTCACTGTTGACAGTCAAAACTTTGAAGTTGTAGATAATTTCGTCTACCTGGGAACCAGCATTAACAGCAATAACAATGTCAGCCTGGAAATCCAACGCAGAATCACTCTTGCCAACAGGTGCTACTTTGGACTGAGTAGGCAATTGAAAAGTAAAGTCCTCTCTCGACGAACAAAAACTAAACTCTACAAGTCCCTCATCATTCCCGTCCTACTTTACGGTGCAGAAGCGTGGACGATGTCAACATCCGATGAGACGGCACTAGGAGTTTTCGAGAGAAAGGTTTTGCGGAAGATTTATGGTCCCTTAAACATTGGCAACGTTGAATACCGCAGAAGATGGAATGATGAGCTGTATGTGTTGTTCGACGACATAGGCATAGTCCTGCGAATAAAAAGACAGCGGCTACGCTGGCTGGGTCATGTTGTTCGAATGGACGAAAGTGTCCCAGCTCTGAAAGTTTTCGATGCAGTACCCGCTGGTGGAAGCCGAGGAAGAGGGAGACCTCCACTCCGATGGAAGGACCAGGTGGAGAAGGACCTGTCTTCACTTGGTATTACCAATTGGCGCCAAACTGCCAAAAGAAGAGATGCGTGGCGCGCTGTCGTGGACTCGGCTATAATTGCATAAGCGGTGTCTACGCCAGTCAAGAAGAAGAAGAACAACTTAGCGCAGGAAAGAGCTCTAGTATCCAATACCTACACAATCTGAGCTCAATCGCAGTTTCCCAAGAATATATCTTTAACGGTCATGCCTAGGCTATAAGTGTACGAGTAAATTTCTAATACGGAAAAGCTATTCAGAAAACTCAGTATTTTACTGTAAAACAGCTCCGTATGTGGCATTAATCAACAAATATTTCTTCACTACTCAGCTGATAGCATGTTTCGTATGGAGTTTAATCTACACTAGTATATTTACTCAACAATTTCTATTTGTGTGATAGTCAACTTTGCTCAGAGCGGAGGGGAGGAGCGCGAAATCACATCAATTTCTTTCTGACAGTAAACGAAAAGAATTACTTACTTAGACATGTCATGTGAAAAGGCTCTTCTAGTCACACACACACACACACACACACACTTTCAACTAAATGTGAGTCTATATACATATTTGGCGATATCTCTCAGACAAGTGAAATAACCAAAACACGATAACATAATATTTATATTTAGATTAAGTAAGAATGTCATAAAAGACAGTTAAGCTCTCACAAATTAGATAAGCGAAAATATTTCTTTAGATATTCGCAACGGAGATAAACGAAATATGCAGGAATGTTGATAGCAACATGTTGAGCAACATTACTATGCACGTCAAGTTTTGAAACAGTAGATAAGTGAAAATATTTCTGTGAAACAAAAGGAAAATATTGCTAACATGTTGCGCAACATCAGCAATGTTTACAGCGTACAAGCAACTATGAAACGAATGTTGCGAGGCTTGAAAATAAAAGTGCAGTTAGAAAAACTACTAGATAGTTAGTGGTGGCGAATTTCACTAACAAAAACAAATGCAAACACATAAATACAAGTGTGGTGTGTCTATGTTGGTGTGTCCGCAGTCATTCTAATGGTTGTGTTTGGCTTTCGAGTTTTGATTAATGAGTGAAGTGTGATTAATGCGCAGTGACTGTGTAACCGCCACATCAATTTGCAACGCAGTATGCATAGAAAGTGCAATAGATGAAGTGAAGACAAGGCAGCTAGCAGGCTGGTGGATGCTGCGTTGGTTTGAGGCAAATTGCAAAATGAGACATTCAGTGGTTAAATGTTGCTGTAGAGAGGATGGTGTGGTATTTCGAGACGAGAGAATGCAAATTTTACATCTTATACATGTAGTACAACAAAAATCAATTCGCTTCATTGATGACTTCATAAATGAGTACCAAAAATGCTATGCTTCATAATTGGCACATATGACGTTTTAACTTGCCTTAAAATCCTTTTAGTTTCAATATATCAATTAAATCATTTATATTATACAGAAGTCCTGATGCATTTTGAAAATTTTTCACTCAAAAATTATGAGAAAAAAAACTGGGAAAATATCGACAACCCTAATGTGCGTACTCACCTGCATTCATCGGAGCATTTGCTAATTTTTCATTGTGAAATCACACACATCAATTCCCACTGAGGTCGCTGCATACTAAAAGGCAAATTATTGACCACAACTCTGCTCTCCCTTCTCTTCTTGAAAGCGGGGCGTTGAAACACGGAGCACCTGTTGCCGGAAACCCCCACAAACTCACCACCCAATGACTTGCAACAGTCACTCACATACAGCAACAGGCGCACAGTAGCAACCTGTCATCGCCCACCACCCACGCACACACACACGTGCATTTTGAAGCAGCAATTCTAGGATGCTGCTGCATGCTAACAAGCGCGAATGTAAAACCGCTAATTGATGTCATTTGAAGCGAATGCAACGCTGGCCGAACTGAGGCTGGGCACACACATATACGAACTGAGTGGAGAGAAGTATCAAATAACACAAAAGAAGCGCATACGTGCAGCAGCAGTTGGTGGCAGTGCAACAAGTTGCAAATTGACTTGATTAGATAGATCTCAATTTGTCTTGTGTTCCCTTCTTTATTCTTCGTTCTCTTGTTTTTTTTTTAAATCTCTGTTTGCGTTGCGATGTGATTTGATTTGCGAGCGCCACGCTTTTTCACTCTCCCTCCTCTCTCCACTGGGTGGCGCATGTGTGTGTGGCTGTTCGAATTGTTATTTGTTTTGAGCGTTGTCAGTGGGTGCTCGTAATTAGTTTTGCATGACATTCGAGTTGACAATTAAGGGAATAAAGTGTGCAAATTAGTGGAAGCTTCTTGTTTGACTTTGAAAACAATTTGCATTTTCAATAAACGGTAATTTGAGGAAAACAGATAAAGCGGGCAAGATTGATTGAGCTTAGAAGCGGGTTTTAAATATTTGTTTGGCTTCTTTCATTTAATTTTATTTATAGTATATAGTATAAGACGACCATAAGACAATTTAAAATATTCCAAAGTCTTCATTTGGACTTGGTTTTTCAAATTATTAAATTCTTCTGCTGATGAAGACGATAATTTCGGTCCATCCCAGACACATCATGCCCGCACATCCTTACTTTATTACTTGCAATGTCATAAATATTCCTGCTGGCTCATTATCGTCTTTGTTGTGGTCCATATTCACACTTGCGACTTGCAATTTCACAGACCAAATCAACTGTAAACCACGGCAGCCACCACATAAACAAATTTTGTCGTTGTTATTGTATCATCAACATTACCATCACTCACTCCGGGGTGCGGGGGCCGTGCGCCAAATATTTCTAAGAGCGTCTTGTTGCCTGCGTGGCGGCAGGGTATGTCGGCTATTAGTGGAAGTTCAAAACGCGAATGGCGCATTATATTGGGCTCAATTACCGACAGTTATAATAGGCACAAATGCGAGTGTGTATATAATATTTACGGCTGTTTTAGACTTCATTAAAACTGGAGAACGCCGTGTCTTGTCTTTTGTGTTGCGCGCCGCAGGTTTTGATGGAGTGTCGCGCTGTTTGTATTCGGTTCATTGCGATTTTACATTGACCCAGTTTGTTGGTTGGTGGTAGACGGTGGGTGGAACGACTGCTCTCTATATTTAGTCGGGAAATGTTACTATTGCATTGGATAGTATAAAGAGGAGAAGATTATTTAATCGGTTTTATTTCGTTGACAAAGTATAACGGAATTTTATAATGGGCGACGCTGTTGTGAAAAGTTGTACAACAAAACAACAAACATGTTTGCAAATTTATGAAGTTTGTAATAGGCAATCGTGACTTTTCTTAAACATTTGTGTTATTTATATATAGATCCTGATCCGTAATCTTCGATTTATTTAGAAAAAGAAATCTTTATATGAAATATTCTAACTTTTAATTTTTGTGCCTCGAAAATAAGTTTTTCGGATTAATTTCGTTTTCGGACTAACATATTTTTTTCGAAAACATATTTATTGAAAACATGTGGCAACTCTTCTCAACGGTATTTTGGACATAAATTTCTTTAATATTCATATAGTTCCATATCCATATTAAAATATTTCATACATTTCATCAATTTTTTATAATAAATCTCAAAAAAGTGGCAACTCTTTCTTTATTCCCAATATAAAATCTTGTAAAACTTCTTTAGTTTGATAACCATATATTCTTAAAATTTCAATAATTTCATCCATTGCATTGAATTTACATTCTAAAAAGGTGGCAACTCTACTCAGAATATCTTTGACACACATTTCTTTAAAATTCATATAGCTCCATATCCATATTGAAATGTTTGAATCCTTTTATCAATATTAAAATATTAAATAAATATAAAAATGGTGGTAACTCTACGTTAATATAAATCTAGCTGAAAGCTGAAGCTTCCCTTCAAAAGCAATCTCTTTAATTATAAAATTCAACCAATAATAAGAAAGAGCCTTACAAACAAACATTTTATGAAAAATATACCGTTATTTAACACTACCAAATGCGGCTAGCCTCAGCTAAAACCACTGTGGACTTCACATTTTCAGCTCATCCACATTTTCATGCTAAAATTTGTCATTTTTCATTTCTATTTCTTGCAACGCTGCAAGCGCTCTCGCTTTCTTTTGCCCCTCAAACCACACTTGAGTGGCTGGCTGTTACTGTTAGTGACCTTTACCGCTATTGATGAGTGCAAAGCACGACCACAACACCACCAGCTAGTTTCGCAAGTTGCTCTTTAGCACGTGGCATACTTGAGCGCTTCCTTCCGTTCTTCCGGACTCTCTTTATTACTGGCGTATGAAAACGTCTACAAAAACAACAAGAAAAGTGAACGCCAAACCATGTCGCGGTCCACTTCAGCAGAATTCACTTTCATTCGTGGCAGTTTAGCAAAGCCTCTATTTTATATTTTTATGAATTTCTCTCTGCTCCTCACCTTCCTTCCTCACTTCTTTCGTGCTTTTTGTGCTGGCAGCAGCTTAATGGTTAAAAGCACATTGTAAACACTCACACTAATGAGTGGTTGCAGCAGTGCATATATCGTAGAACGCAGGTAAATGCGAGTGATTTTTTTGAGTTTGCAATTCTTTTACGCTTTCACCACTGAAAAGCGGCTGCATTTCAGCGTCTTCGCCACTTTCTCTATTTTCGCCGCAACCGTCGTATTTTTTAGGACCTCCGCTTTAAGCCTTTAAAGACTCTCTAACCTTTATTGTTTGCTTGTTTTCCCTTGCACCACCCTTTTTTGCATTTTTAATGGCGGTAATTAATTTTCATTTACAACGCTGACTTGCATATTGTCCATTATTCCATCGTGGCATGTACTTTCTACAGACACTCATACATATATACGAGTATGTTTATTAATGTGATTCTAAGCATTGTTCTTGTTGCTGTTGTACTCGCATTCCTTTGCGTTTTGCGGCTGCAGTCGGAGTAAATTGTTTTGGATTAGAGCAGAAGAATTTAATTAGAATTGCAGTAACACAATCACATATCATTCTATTCCATGCCTGCGTGTGTGTGTGGATTATTTATGTCGCCTGCCTTTTCTTATGAGAAGCAAAGACGGCTTTCATGCTTGGAAATACAGCACCAAGTATGTGTTTGATAAATATCGATATACTTTGCCATTTGTGTTTCAGGTTAAATATCGATACCTTATTTCGAAATTCGAAACAGGATACTCACCTCTCTAAAATTCGTAAAAATCGATTTTCACTACCTTTTGTGAGCCTAAAATCGATTGTCCCTTCACTTTGTATTGATAATTTCTCGTTTACAAGTTTTCATTTTTACTTATAATCTAAATGAAAAAAAAATATTCGATCAAAACTTATCGAAATTATTATTTTTCAATAATTGCAGACTTCGGAAAATAAACAGACAATACAAACATTTATGAAAACAAAGTAATAAAATTTGATATTCTGAAAGTATTTTTAGGTAGAATCCACGTTAGATGACGAACATTTTTGATTGGTTTCAGGTCAAGAAAACTATGCCTTCTTCATAGTTCCTTTGGCTTCTTGAGCAGCATAGGGTCGCCGTATATGTGGATAAATATTTTAAAATATACTTCAATTTCAATATTCGATATCGAAAAAATTCTTTAACTTGAAATTTTAAGAAATTTATATTCTTAAAAAATCCAAAAAATAAAGATAAACTATTTCTTTCTGTATCACACTTGAAATGCAATTTAAAAGGATTCTTTATAAGAATATTTCCCAAAAAAATCAATTAGGAGAAACTATTTAACTTCAGTTCCTCAAGAAAAACCCAAAGTTCTCGAATCTTCTTCGAAACGCCACTGGCGCAATTATTTTTTTGCTTGATTTAAATAAACTTATTTCCTTCACTTGGTTCACAATGGAGTAGGAAAATTTAACAATTTTCTTATGGAGAAATGGACAAATATTAGCACACTACTCCAAAAATTAAATAATTTTAGTTCTCGGTTGCATTTGAATACCGTTACACAAGTGTCTCCTTTGCAGTACTTCAAATTAATTGCTGTGTAACATTCAATAACTATTTAAGCAACCCTTGGCCATCATCTGTGTGGCTACACGGAGACCAACACAATTAACCAGAAGGCAACCAGAGGTGGGCGAGCATAGGTGCGCTCAATACATACAAACATACTTAGAAATATGAACAAGAACATATATACATACATACACATTTAGGAACTTCTTGCCTACCTGCCGATCAACCTGACTGCGTGCCAGCCCAATTGCCATGGCATTCAACGAAAGCATGCGGCACATTCTGCAGAATCGCATTTCCAGCACGCTGCACAATTGAGTTTAATTAAAGTTTCGGTGCCAGCGAATTTCATTACAGAATGTTTTGTAATCAGCGGTTGCAGTGCTGGCACCGCCGCCGCCGCACCCCAGTGCAATAACAATTTGAATTTTAACTACTTTCCACTTGTGTTTTAACTTTTATGCATTTACAACTAAGGAGTGCTTGTCAGTACCTGAATTATTTTCAATTTTATTGTTTACTAAGCCCACGCGCTCTCTCACTCATTCATTCTCTTTTACACTTTGTCTCTTTGCAGTCACGTCGTCCTTCGGTCAGTTTCACCGCCATGCCTCCGGGCGTTCTAGTCAACGACAGCCGCAGCAATTCCACCGACGATATACAAATCGCATTAGCGCCACACATACAAACCTATCTAAGTCAAACGGGGCGACGGCATTCCTGCTGCAGCGTTATGTTGCCGGTGGCATTCGAGCGCGCCTCGTCCAAGTCCTGGATGGATCCGAAATTCGATTCACCCGTGCTGGAGGGCCAATTTCAGACCAGCGTATTCCCGCACGTACGCATGCGTTACAGGTGAGCCACTTCATGAGTATGTGGATATATGAGTGAGTGTGCGAAATGTGATTGTGTTATTGCCACACATTTGATTGTTTGTTGAATTCAAAGCGATTATGCTTCAATAAATTGAATATCCTTTGTCAAGGCGAATGTGTGGTCAAATTCGTTTGATCAGTGATTTTATTAGTGTGATTTCAGTAAAAGTGACAATGAAAGTTGAATTCAGTTTTACCGAGCGAGCAACACATGGCCCAAATTATTAGCGAAAGAACTTTATATTAGGTCTACAACTTTGCTTCCGCCGTTTTCCAATAGATATCTCTAGGGTCAAGCACTGGTCGATTAAATCAATTAAATCGTTTTATTTCGATCTTTGACATTTGTGTCAACTTTAACCCAACAAAATTTTGTAGAGATCTGTTTGCATCCCAAACTTATTCTCAACTGAAAATGTCACTTTTTGAACCGAATTCTCGACATTTGCGGGAAATTTTGCTTTTCTTTTTTAATTCCAAGAAAAGTGCGGCTGAGGCTTATCGAATGCTTTCGGATACGTACCTAAGTGAAAAAGAGCCTTAAATTTACCAAAAATCGGCGGAAGCAAAGTTGTAGACCTAATATTAAATGATTCTACCTCATATCACCACACCTAATGCCTTTTTGGTAATAACTAGCTTACAAATGAAACAATAAATGTAGTAAAGTAGATCACACGATAATTTAGGCATTACAGACTTAATCTGTGATGATCTATAAAAATGTCTACTTAGTAATCACAGTGTGTCAAAGTTGCAATACGGCTTCTCCTTGCGATGTGAAGGCATCATATAATCTCATTAACTCTGAAAATTAAACTCTTTGCAATGCAAATGATTTCAAGAAACAAGCTAATAAATATCATACGTAGTTGAAGTTTATTATTTTATGAACATTAAACACGGGGACTTCCACTGAAAGTGAAATTGGTTTTATATATCTGCCAAAGGATACCTGCAATATCAGAAAATATGTATTCCACACACACCAACAACTCCAACAACATACATTTTTCGTAATCAAAAGTGCCGAGAAACTGTGTTTAGTTCAGGTCGAAGCTCACACAACTTTAATTACAACATTTATCATGTTAAAGGCACAAGTGCGCCAGGGCGTATACGTGATTTTAATGGTATAACAAGAAAGAAGTATTAATGAACACATCAGCTTGTTGTTGTCTTTGGTGAAAGGTCGTACATATATTGAGCTATTTCCGCTAATATCGGAATCTCATTTTCAATATTTTTGCCTTAACCAAACTAAAAATATTTGCTTATCTTTTGAGTTCAAAACGCACAAATTATCTTAAAATTTAAAGATTCATCGGTGGATAAGCATTAAGCATAAAATCACAAAATAACTTCAGCATGCAGTCACAAAAAAGCCCCTGTTGTTATCCCACACTGAAGATACATCCACATTTATTAAGCAATAATGAAGATTACTGACCTTTCTGGTGACCAACACAACGACAATGAGTCGCAAAGCGAGCGAGTGCGTTATCCCTACATATGGGTTTAGTAAGCCAGCCAGTTAGCCAGAAGCAATGGCTCCAACAAATGTTGTTTCGTACATAAATTGCTTGTTGTTAATGTTAACAAACTTTAACTACAGCTAAGGTGAGTTGAAGTATGAATGTGTTTACTTAAATGAATTGACACCACTGCGTATACGCAACATTGTTGAACAAATGTGTGATCACATACAATGAATGTGACTGCATGTGTAAATTATATTGTGTGCTCAATTCACCTAATATATTTCTAACATGACACGGGTGTACGTTTAAGCGCTTTTAAATTGACGCGTTAAAATTTCACGCTCTTTAAACCCTCTCTCGCTTTCGCTGCTCTCGTCAAAGCCGAAAGTATTGGTGGTATCAGTTTTGTAATAAACTAAATAAACTACTTTCGCCATGTCAACTTGGTCACTTTTGCAGCAGTTTGTTATGGTATTTTATGCTGTCCTGGTTCAGCATCATTTGCGCCTGCCCCTCAAAGTGTGCTTTAATTAATGTTAACTGTCGTCCTTCATATACTCGATGGCAGCGCTGACTGTTTGCCTGTGCTTATGTGAGCGTGTATGCGTGTTGATTAATGAATTGCGCTTTACAAAGTTTTTCCATTTCATTTTGTTGTTGTATATTTACAAAGAAAGCGTTTAATATTTATTGCCCACCTGCGCAAGTGGCGCACAACTACTTGTATATGCCTGCTCAATTGTATAAATGTGTGTGTTTACTTGCTCGTCTTTTTTAGTTTCACCTGTGAAATATAACGTGACGTTGCTTCATTAGTGCGAGCTAAAGTTCATAATCATTGGGGACAAGTCAATTTCGCCCTGTCGACAAATCAAAGACATAATTGTCTGGCATTCCAGAAGAGTGTGAAAGCTTTGTGGGTTTAATAGATATGAAAGAAAGTGGAATATATTAATAAAGCAGAATATTAAGAAAAACAAAAAATGAAGATAGATTATACAGAATTTTGGAAAAATGTTATATTAGAACGGTACCAACATCCAGGATTAAAGACGAATATACAATAATTAAGCTTCATGTTAAAAAATATATATATTAGGGTGATAGGAAAATTTATAGATATTTTTTCTACAACTTTTTTCAAGTAATTTATAATTTATATGTGATACGCCAGAATATTGCACGATCGATTTTCGGTATTGATGACTAAAAGTATTTTTTACGAATTCTGAAGTTTGGCCCTTATCCAACCCACACGGTTCTAATAGGAAAGTGTTTTATATATATGTAACATGCAACCATAGTTACCAATTATAACAATACGATTTTAAAAAGTCATCCCAATGGATATTTAAGAACCACACTTATATTAAAATATGCATTTAGACAACATATATTACGAAACGATTGGCTTACAATTTATCCAGCAATTATTATTTATAATTGGTTTCTGCAGGAGAACCAATGTCCTTCCCAAAAGAAATGTAGACATCTACTCCTACAGAAAATACTAATAAATTGTGAACACACTTAATCGTTTAGCAAATGGAGGTGAGGTGAAAAACTGAGTTATCTGTAAATATGCCAGCAATCCAGCGCGCACAGTTGGCACACGTGTCGTGCCTCTACGTGCAGTTATTTGCTTATAAATAGTATTTTGCGCGACGTGCGGTCCAATCACTGCTGTCACGACGTTCACACATTCTACAATCATTCAACAAACAATGCAAAGCAAACTTTTCGGTCGTAAAGCCCACCCTAACACGAGTGAAAGGAAATTATACGAGATAAATCTGCACAGCCAATAAAATTGGGCGCTCAGCTTGACAACTAAATCCGCGTTTCAACTTTTTCTTTAATATGTAATTTGGTGAGTCGTTCGCCGCACGCACACCCTCGCATTCGAATTGCTTTCATTGCTGACGCTTCCGGTGCGGCTAATACCAACTTATTTTGATTTTGGTCAGCAGTATGCCTTCACTCATTATATCTGGGTACATTCGTCATTTTGGTTTGGTGTAGGTCGCGCAACATGTCAGCCTTCACCGCACGGACTCTCGTTCTCCTCTGTAATTGAATTAGGCACTACACTCGTGTATATATAATTATGTCCGTGTGTGGGTGTAGATAAGTAGGCACGATACTCCTAATGCAGGGCTATTTTTAGCAGCGATAATCGATGGTGAAGGCAATTAGTAAAGTGGAAGTGGGCGTCCAGGAAATGGTGTGTCAAGGCTAATTGAGGCGGACGTTGAAATCCAGGACATTGTGGTGTTGGAGTTGGGGCTTATGTTAATCAAGCTCAAGACTTCTGAGATTACTGTAGCACAAATACTAATTTACAAATATTTACTTTACTTATTTTTCTTTTGCTTTAGTTAATTGATTTAATTGTTTTCGTTAATGAGGAAATTGGCTGTGGGTCAAGGTTTCAAATAAACTTACTTTAAGCGAAATTTTATGTTTTTGGATTATTTTTGCACATGGCAACTCTTACCGTAACACTCTTTTATATAACAAATCGCTAAATTGTTTCAAAATTTCAATAAGTCCTACTTATATTTCGTTGAATTGATAATTATAAAACACAGCGAAAAGATATGGCAACTCCAAATGCTTTAAACAAGAGTGTTCGCCTTGAAATCTGGATCTTCTTTTCTTAAAACTTGTCTATGAATATCAAGTTCTTCATCAGTTTATTCACAGCGAACGTTTTCGTGTACCGATCCGAACTTATGAATTGTGCTCCAGTATTCGTGACAAATCCAGAAAGAGCAAAAATTTCATTAAATTGTATGAGACCTCATCGGTCAAAATCATTATTTTGGTGGAGAATTCAAAATGTATCTTTCGAGACCAAAACCAATTTATATGGAACTTTCGAGAGACCATTACAAGCATTTCTATTCCTATTTCATACATGTCTAAAAGCTCCTCGAGTGGTTTCACAAAGTACATAATAATAGTGTGATCCCACTTTCTGAGGATCGGTCATCGATCATCGAACCTAACCTAACACTCACCAAGTACGAGTTATGATTACAAATAATCTCATATAACTTTTGTCAGCTAACATTTACGGGTTTAATCTGGCGCTCATTGAAAGTCAATTCACAACGACGACGGCAACAGAGACCAATATCATAGCATTTATTTGCGCTTCCACGAGCAGACCTGCTAGTGTATGTGTCTCTCGTGTCCTCCTGCGCAGCGTTGGCGCATTCTCTTCATGCCTCGCATCCGCTTGAATTAACTTTAATTATGTGACACGAAATTGTCATTAAGTTCGGAATAAATGCGATACCAAATTGACACAAACATTCACACACCTCAATTGACTCTCATGACAAATACACAGTAGTTACATTAAGCTGTGCTCTCAGCCCAAAAGAAGGTAACGTCTCTTCCCTTTCGTGGGCGAGTGTCAGTCGTCTGTCGCATTTGCAAAATAACTCGACTTTGCGACATTGCCGGCAATTGGAATTGTCAGTTGAACGATTGAAGCGGCACATTTATAATATCTCTACGGGTAGGGACACACATACAACTAGTACTTTATGGACGCAGACTATGCAGATAGTGGCCCTCAATGGCTAACGAGAATGCTCGCATTGCAATATACAATTATGAGGCTTAATTACTTGTAAATATGTATGAGCTCACATTCATGGGGCCAAATTGAGGAGCTTACATTCAAATTGTCAAAGGTTTAAGCGATGTTATGAGCTTATTACTTAATAATCCCACAGTACATAATTGGTAGAATTAAGAATTTAAGAGATATGTATAAGGTAATTATATTTTTACTAAAGAACACTCTCTCCTCTCTCTCTCTCTATTTGCAGATTTGCGCTCTCCTATATTTTGATCTGCTCACTCTCGTGGTTCCTGTACTTCCTGATCGATGGCGGCTCGGAGCTTTATTGGCGCCCGATTTCGAGCGCCTTCTCAATGCTCTCACTCATCACGATCACCGCCTTGTGCTTCACGCACTGGGACATGTATCGCGCCTATCGGAGATTGACCTCCGCTCTCACAGCCATTGTGCTGTGCGCTTTCTCACTGGCCTTTCTCATTTGCACTGGGCGCGCCTTCAGTCCGCTCGGTCACTTCTCCATATGCGTCTCGATCGTGTTGCTCATATACACCGCACTACCGATGCAACTCTGGCTGAGCGCCTTCATCGCAGTCGTCTACTCTGTGCTCTTTGAAGTCGCCTCACACAAGGTGGGCAGTAGCGCCACACATCGCACCGCAACCGAGTGTAATAATAAAATTATGTTGATGCGCATTCTACTGCACATCTGTGTCCACCTGGTGGGTGTACATGTGTTGGTGATGAATGTGGTGCGCATGCGCGGCATGTTCATGAAGATTGGACAGAATTTGTTGGTACGTCGCCAATTGGAGATGGAGAAGCAGCTGAAGGAGAAAATGATACATTCGGTGATGCCACCAAAAGTAGCCGACATGCTGCTAAATGAAGGTGGCGCCAGCGGTATTGATACCAAAGATGGTGTGGTCGATCCAGACTCTCACTATGTGCGACCACGTACTTCCAACGACCTCAAGTCACTGTTTCGTCCATTCCATATGCATAGCATGGACAATGTGAGCATATTGTTTGCGGACATAGTGGGTTTCACGAAAATGTCCTCCACCAAGACGGCCGAGCAGCTGGTGGAGATACTCAATGACCTGTTCGAGCGTTTTGACGATCTCTGCACGCTGAATGGCTGCGAGAAAATCTCCACCTTGGGTGACTGTTATTATTGTGTGTCGGGTTGTCCGGAACCACGTGCTGATCATGCAATCTGCTGTGTCGAGATGGGTTTGGGCATGATCGATGCGATGCGTTGTTTCGATGCCCAACGACATGAGGGTGTTAAAATGCGCGTTGGTGTCCACACCGGTACCGTATTGTGCGGTATTGTGGGTACACGGCGCGTAAAGTTCGATGTTTGGAGCAATGATGTGACCTTAGCGAACAAGTAAGCAGTTGCAAAAAGTACAGTCCGTTTAAATATTAATTGAACCAAATTTTATTCGCAGAATGGAGTCTTCAGGCAAACCCGAGCAAGTACACATCTCAGAGGAAACATCCAACTTTCTAGGGGACTCATATTTACTTGAGGAGGGCGAAGAAGTTTTCGGTAAATACTACTCGATTATTTGAAAACTTTCAGCAATTTAATCTTCACTGTTTCCTCAGGTCATCGCACTTACTTTGTAGTCGGTCGGCGAAAAGATGTATCGCGCGCCAACAGTCTCAGCCCGAGCATACCCGCCAACTACGACGGCAGCCACTTGCAGCTGCCAGGCATACCTGGACAACCAACGCCACTCTCGCAGAGCGCCACCAACATTTCGGTTATACATCCAAATGTACCACCCGCCTCGCCTGTTGGACAACTTTCTTCATCACTCAACCCCTCACCAGTGCTTTCGATGCGACCGCGTCTCACTTCGCTCAGCATGAAACTGCGCAAGAAGTCCCAAAGCCGTGAGCGTGACATCGAACGAGGTATTGTGCATCCAGATGGCATGGTTGCGGCACCAGTTGTCGTGGTGCGTGAAAGACCAAAGATTATTATAACCACCAAGAGTCTACCCGGCAGTTTGGATTCTGCTGATGAGCCCGACAAAGTGGAAGACGGCTGTTGTAATGGCCTTAACGGCACCAACAGTCACGCTCAGAAGACTCAGAATACAGAAGAAAGTGGGCGTACAAAAATAAAATTGAAGGTGTGTAAAGTACCACGATTTTTTAAGAAAATTGAAGATATCGTCAAGCATACAGACAAATCATCAAGCACTGATGCGTCTAATAATGTACCCAACTCTAAAGCCACGGTAGTAAATACTGACGAGACCGTCGCATTTATTGAACCAAATGGTTATCATCAACTTCCAGTAGTGATTGAATCATCCAAGCTACCAACTGCAGGACATACACTTGAAATACCGCCTCAGAAGCCAGTACTACACCATGCCGCCACCTCAACCGGCATCTCGCACAACTACGTGCGTTCGCCTGACGGTAGTTGTTGCTCTCCTGGTCAATACTCCATGTTCGATGACATCATCGACATTCGGTCTTATATTAGTCAGTCGCGCAGCGATATCTCACCCTTCGGTCGTTCGGGCAGTTACCGTTCGCAATGTGGTCGCAGCGGCAAATCTGAAACTTCGCCCCTGCCACGTCCACGTGCTTCCACGCTCACTTCCGGAACGGCCGACAAGAGTAGTGATGCACCCGCCGCACAACCACTAATCGCCAGTGGTGCATCGTTCCCTTATGCACCTACCACGACAGCCAATCATCATCCTGCAAATTCACGCAATTCGAGTATTTGGCCAGATGGCCTCAGTATATGCCCATCGGCTACTTCACGCAAGGATTCCGGCATCAAAAGTAACTCGCGCCGCTCCTCCATACAACAACAAATCTATGCACTCAACCAATCCGCTATTAGTCAGCATCGCGTCTCTGGTTATTTTACCAGTTCGACATCAAGCATTTCGAACATAGGCGACGTCACAACCTTGCCACACGTGCCACTTCCACCAATACCACAGCCGTTACCGCAAGTAGCAGATCCACTGGCAGCCTGTCTACAGCAGTTGCGCAAACAGTCCGATCTTCAGTTGATACGCTGCGTACGCGACAACGCCAAGTCTCAACGTAGCTACTTGGTTAAGCCGCCGCTCAAACGTTTCAGCTTGTACTTTAAGTCAAAGCAGATGGAACGAGAATTCCGCTCCAAAGCACATCGATTTGGCAACGAAAACGAAACCGAAGGTCCACCCACACTGGCAACACCCCGCTATAATACGTACATCGACATTTTTGTCGGCATTGCAGTGTATCTGTGCATTTCGATCTCACTCTTCCTTATGACACCCAACACCGTTACGCCCAGCTTTCGTCTGTGGGTCTCGCTCTTCACAGTCTTCACCGCCATCCAGATATTTGCATTGTTCCTCTTTACGCGACAAATGTGCCGGCGGCACAACACACAGGCGCGTACGAAAGTCAACGACACGGAATCATGTGCCGACCGCATATTCGAAGCTATTTCCAGTTGGTACCCTGGCATATATGTCTGGCCATATTGATGGCAATGCCGGTAATACTGATCATTGCCAACTTCCTTCTGCTCGATCTTAATCTGCTCGAGGCGTTCGAGTACCACTATGGCTTCCTAATATTCGTTTGTATCGTGCATTTCTGTAACTTCACACAACTGAACTGTTGGATGCGCAACACTTTGGCGCTCATGGCTGCCATGTGCTTCGTTGGCATCGCCGTGAGTCAACTGACAGTTTATTCGAATCGTACAGACGCAGCAGAGGCGGCGGCTATCGCACAAAATGCCACGCGCGTGCCATATCCCGTTAATGAAGGTGGAAATAATATCATCGAAGAGATCAAGTGGTTTCAGGACTATCACGTAGAAATTTATTTGGACCTGCTGCTCATACTGGTACTGGTTGGGTTTTTAAATCGCGAGTTCGAGATCGGCTACAGGCTAACCTTCTACGGCAACGCCGTGGCCAATCAGGACAAGATACGAGTACAGAATATGAAAAATCAAGCGGACATGTTGTTGCACAATATCATACCCAAACATGTTGCCGAACATCTGAAGAATACCGCAAAATACTCAGAAAACCATCTTAATGTGGCGATTATCTTCGCTTCCATAGTGAACTTCAATGAAATGTACGATGAAAGTTATCTCGGCGGCAAGGAATACCTGCGTGTGCTGAACGAGTTGATTGGCGACTTCGATGAGTTACTCTCGCGACCCGAATTCCGCTGTGTGGAGAAGATCAAGACAATCGGTTCGACTTTCATGGCAGCTAGCGGACTCGATCCCTCTCACCGCGGTGACAAGAACGAGCACATACACGCTTTAATGGAATTCGCCATAGCGATGCAAGAAGTCGTGGACGCTTTCAACAAAGACCTGCTTGAATTCAACTTGATTCTACGCATCGGCATGAACATCGGTGATGTGACAGCTGGGGTCATCGGCACGAGCAAACTTCATTACGATATATGGGGCGACGCCGTCAATGTGGCATCACGTATGGACTCCACGGGTGTGCCGAATCGCATACAGATTGGCAAGGACTGTCTGCCGTTCCTGGAAGATAAGTACGAATTTGAGCCCCGCGGCAGCGTGTATGTCAAAGGCAAAGACCACATGGAGGTATACTTATATACAATACGTAAGGGTGAGTGGGAGGAAGGCAAAGCGGAGAAGGAGGTCATGGAAAAGGTGGAGAAACCGGTAGCATCCGAGGAGACGCTTGCGGAACCAAACGGTCTGCTGAAGGCAGAAAACGGTGCGGCGGTCGAGCAAGCCGAAAGTGTGCACTCAACGAACAAGGAAGGAACTTAAAAACCTAAACAACGCAGTGATCTGTGAATGGTAAAAAATTTAATATATTGTTGGAAATCAAGTGCTGTGATGACGAATGACTATCGGGCGTTGCAAAGCGCCATAGTCAGGGGGAACGCGTAGAGGCTTAGAGTATTAGTTTGGATTAACTGGCGGTACACGAAAGCCATCTAACGGAGAAATAAAAAATATATTGTGAACTAAATTTCGTTTATGCTGAAGTAATGCGTGTGACTGTTAAAGATGGCCGTCGCACATGGGTCTGAGGCCTTACGAAACGAAACGGGTATAATGAATGGAAAGGTTTCAAAAAATGCATTTAAAGCTGGAGTTTAAACAGAAAAAAAAACTATAAAATATGTTACTTGGAAATTCGATTAGGCAACTAAATTGTGATATTGCAGATAATGTTGGGTGTAGACTAAACGGGAAATGTTGCGTTGGCGGTAGAAGAAGGTAGTGGCATGAGTGCAAATATATTTAGCGTAAATTGTTCTATAAAACTGGCACTTAAGTAGAAAGTAGTTTTTGTTTTTGTTGGAGAATGTGGGAAGTTGTTGAGAGATGTTATGTAGAAAAGTTGGATTCATGGAACTTGTGTCAGAAATTGTATTGTATACAAACTTACATAACCTAAAAATTGTTACCATACGAAATTTATGCATACCTACATACATATATCAATGTGGCTTTCAATGTCTTAGCGATACATTTAATACAAACCAAATATGAGCAAATGAAAAAAATTGGTAGATTGAGACAAGGAATTTTAAATGAGAACAAAAGTTTTAAATATTATATAACGAAAAAAAAGTTAAGGAAGCATCTTAGACAGCGAGATCTTGTTTACGGTGAGAGAATAAAAAATAATTAGCTTAGAATTTTTTGTATTAAAAATAATTTTTAATTTTTCAAAAATTTTTAAAAGAAAAAATTTTAAATATTTTATTTTAGTTTCTGTTTTTTATTATTTTTTATTAATATTATTTTTATAATTTTTTTTTTCGTTATCTGTTCTTTTTACTCTTCCAAATTATTTGTTATTATTCGCAATTACTTTTAATTTTTTTTACTGCTTTACTTTCTAGCTTCTTCATACTATAATGTTTAATGTCTTCTAAACAAAATTGTATACCAATTTTACATTAAAATTAAGAAAAAATCTACCAAATTTTTTTAGAAAAATATTCATCGCATTTCTGGAGAGACATACAAACTTATTTTCTATGATGCATTAAAATATTGAAAAAGAGAAACTCTTCCAACAAAGCACCCCTACTAGCCAATCTAAAGCACACACATACTGATAAGCGCAAACTCTGCAGAAAGCTTTCATAAAAAAATCTTATATTTTACTCAAAGCCAAAAAGAATTTTTTATATTTGTACGATCAGCGAAAGAAATCATTTTTGTATATTTCCTCACTATAATTTAAGTCTTGTAAATTTTTTATAAATATAATAGTATTTTACAATTATAAAAAAAATTAAAATAAAAAATATAATGTATGAAAAAAGTAGCAGAAAAACAAAACACATAATTTTATAACATTAATAACTAACTAAGAGAGCAACTTAAAGCAGCTGAGGGAAAGATTTAAAGAGAGGGAGTGAGCAGCGAACTCGCACAAGCCGAAAAAAGTGAAAATTTATTTTCAAATTTTATTATTTTTTTTATATAAATATTTACGAAGAAGAAGAAGAGTAAGCAGCACATATAAATGTTAGCGACATATTTTAACTAGATTTTATGTGGAGAATTCTAAAAAGTTAACTATTTCTTAGCGCAATGAAAACTTAGCATATTCATTATATTATATACTACATATATTACATACTATTAACTATATATATTTACACATACACATATATACATCTATATGTATACATAGTTGCTGTTAGTTTCTTGTATATACAAATACTATATATTTACTACAAACACACTCAGAAGAATTATATATTTAAGATTGTTGAACGCGGAATGTTGAATTTGATGAATTGAGAGGTTTGTAAGCAGAGCGTATACATTAAATGTTAATCCCCCATTAGTATTCGGATTGTTTATGGCATATTACACTATGAAATTATATTATTAACAAATGAAACTACATAAATTCAATTAATTAAAGCACAAAGCAAAAATGTTGAAGCCAAATTCTTGTTGTATTTATCAAATGCATACAATCCTTTGTAAATTATATGGATATTTTGGATATGTATATCTTGTCATATTATATAGTAGCCGTTATTTAGTAGCCCTTGCGATTGCCCAAAATAAAACTGTTTTCCATATTGAATAATGAATTTTAGCTTCTAACAATGTAGTGAAATAATAACTGTTTTCATATATGTAAATGTATATATGTAAGTCTTCTTAATTGCCGAGTTATTTTTTACTAAATTGTTTTATTTTTTTTTGTTTTTTAGTTTCATGTATGTACCTCCTATTTACATATAAATATATGTATGTATTTAAACTAATTTAAGCAAAATTTTAGCGAAAAAAATAATAAATGATTTAACGAAGTTTATAACAAACACACACACACACGAAATATGAATGAGAAATACATAGAACAACTGAGATTTTGTGTCTAAATGTGAAGCAAACGTGTTTTATTCGGTTAAAAGTACTAAAGTATCCCATGGACATGAGTAAGTTAAACAGATTTTAAAAGATTTTAAAGAGTTTTTCTATCTCTTTGCGTTTATGGTAAAGTATTGCCACTTCTCTAACTCAAATCAACATAATCCATAAAAAAAACTTCGAGTCAGAGAGACTTTGAATTAAAGAAGGTTTCATTAAAACATACAATTTTTCAAAAAGCGCTAAAACTTAGATTTATGTACAGTTATATTTATTTACTTCGTCTAAAGTTTATGGGCAAAAAAATATAAATCATCTCACCCCGTTATCTATTAGAATCTTATACTTAGGAAATGCTTAATTAAACAATACTGTTATTGTGATATAAACACTAACTAGACTAACTACTATATAGTTGAAGATGCAGGGACGAAGTGAAAGTGCTCCGCTCGCCTCCGGAATTCGATGGCTTTCTATCACGCTCGTGTAAACTGCGGCTGATTTCTTGGGAATGCGCTCTTTGTTGGCACTTGTCATATTTACATAATAGAGACCAAACTTCTCACTGCAGCGAAATGTAATTCAAATAATTAAAAGGTCTAATTAAAAGGTCTTTAATTTAAAACTTACGTATATCCCATATTCCATTCGAAATTGTCTATTACACTCCAGTGGGTATAGTGTGTGATATTACATCCATCATTTATTGCGTTAAGAACGGCTTGCAAATGGGCCTGCAAAATTCGTTACCATCATAATTAATAATTAGTTTCTGTGGATAAAGTTAGGAATAATATTTGCAGTACCCTAAGATAGTCGATACGTTGAGGGTCGTCTAATTGTCCATCGTCGCTCCAACCGTTCTCCGTTATTAATACTTCAACGTTGTTGTAGTTGTCACGAATCCATCTAAGAGAGAGAGAGAGAGAGAGAGAGATAGTTTTATAAAATACAGCTTTCTTCACTGAAATAAAACCGAATACACACTTCAAAAGATCTTCAAGCCCTTGCGGTACGCAGTATAGCCATTCCGATTTGGCACGCCTCCATTTATCACCTACTGACTCCTTTAATTTCGAATCGTATTCTCTAGATGGCACCTCACCTCCGGGGGGTGTAGACATTTCAACAAGATTGGACGTGTAATAATTAACTGCTAGAAAATCACCAGATCCCTTGATAATCTCTGACCAGGTGCTGTTTATGACAGGCAAACGTGACTCTGCTAACCCCTCAATTTTACTATTTTCCCCGATGTCTTGTATCATGACAGATGGATAATTTCCTGCACTACTATAAATTGGATGAGCCAGCCAACCGAGCTATAAACAATGATAATATTTAATGCTAAACTATAAAAAAAATCGTGATTTTTAGTGTAATATTTACCTCATACTGCATTGCGCGGTCCACGAGCTCATCAGAGGATTGGCCATCTTTGCTATAGAAAAATCCGGTATTAATGGTAATACCTACTTTCCCCTTTTGAGAACTATAAAATTTCTCTTTATAGGAACGATAAGCCCGGGCATGTGATCGCAATAAATTATCCATGCAAATATAGTCCCCAACACCAGGACTGTGCACTAGTGGAGGGTAAGTAGCTTCGGCATATCCCTTACCACAAAATACATAGGGCTCATTAAATGTGATCCACCATTTGACACGATCACCAAAAGTTTCATACAAGAAAGAAGCGTATGCCTCGAAATAATCAATAACTGAGCTATTTGTGAAGCCGCCAAACTCATTAAACGATTCGGGCATATCGTAATGGAACATTGTCACCATAGGCTTGATATTGTTCTGCAGGAGCTTGTCGATTACCATGTTATAGTAATCGATTCCTTTTTGATTCTTCACGGAGGTATCTCCGTTGGGGAGCACCCTGGACCATGAAATAGAAAAACGATAGAAGTTCACCTTAAGCTCCTTCAATGCTGCCAAATCTTGATCGAAACGATGGTAAGATTCTGCGGCATCATCTCCTGACGAATTATCACGAATTCTTTCGGGGTGTTCGTGAGTGTAAGTATCCCAAACGGAAGGCGATTTGCCATCCTCATTCCAGGCACCTTCGATTTGATAAGCCGCGGTTGACACGCCGAACGAAAAATCCTTCGGAAAGTCAATATTTTCACCTTTATGAGCCAATTCACACTGCTTTGCGCTATTCTCACTGTCGAAATCTGCAAATGATCCACAGAGGAAACATGCCCTGAAACAGATATAAGAAAAATATTGAGTTAGTTAACAGACCGATGAGCCGATTATGGTATCCCTATTTTAGGCGTTTCACTCACCAGAGGAAAGCAAAAATTTGTGCCTTCATTGTGTGAACTCTTTATCTACCACAACTAGAAAGCGAATAACTGCGGTATTCCAGTAGAGTTGGTTTACCTTTAACAAATATGCCGAAGGGAGGCCAGCGCTGGTCTTTATATACCATTTTGTACCGGTATTTTCATAATAATTATAAGATAATTATTTAATTATCACGTCAGAAATTAGGTATTTATTATCGGAACCATATGAAAGCTGTCTTGGATTTGCGAGATATACCCACTTAGTCAGAAGTACTTTCATCTCTCCTTGTGGTAAGGTCATTTCATATTGTTTACTATCACTGCTGTCAAATAACTGATTGAAATGCATTGCAGATATGACCACTTACGTCTTTGTAGTATTTATCAGATAAATAAGTTTATGGAATGTTTATCGCCCTTAGTTTGCATTAGTAATCTCGATTTTACGAACAATTTTATTTTTTTGTTATTAGCGTGTTCCCATTATTACTTCGCTCATCTAGAACTTCCCCAAACCTTCAAATACCTATTATAATGATTTTCAAACTTACGGTTAAATATATTACTTTAATTAAGTGAACGTCCGTCCGTCTTGGAACACATATTCCTTGGCACCCTGAGAAGGTTGCTTTCGAAAATAGGCAAAATCGGTACACTGCCACGCCCCCAAAATGGTGAAAACTGAAAACCTATACAGTGTTATAACTAAGCCATAAATAAAGTTATGAAAATAATATTTGGAACATAGGATCGCATTAGGGAGTGGCACATTGGGATGTAATTTTTTTTTTGAAAAGGTTTTTTGTATATAACTCACAAACCAATAAAGATATATAAACCAAACTTTCTGCAGTCGTTTCTTTTAGCCATTTCCTTATACAGTCCAAAAATCAAAGAAATCGGATAATAACCACGTCCACCTGTCATACAAAGGTTAGGTTGAAAATTACTAAAAGTGCGTTAACTCACTAACGAGAAACTTCAGGAACACAAAATTTCACAGAAATGACAGCAGAAGGAAGCTGCACTTAGATTTTTTTACAAAATAGAAAATGGGCGTGGCATCACCCACTTATGGGTCAAAAACCATATCTCAGGAACTACTCGACAGATTTTAATGAAATTCGGTATATAATATTTTCTTGACACCCTGATGACACGTGTGGAAAAAATGGAAGAAATCGGTTAACAACCACGACTACCTTCCATATAACTAAATTTTGAATTCCATCTGATTCCTTCGCTATCTAATGTATACATAAGGAACCAATAAAGATAGCGAAATAAAAGTTTACATAAATACTGTATATGATCCATGGCATCACTTGTGAAAAAATTGTCGAAATCGGACTATAACTTTTCAATGCCCCAGATAACGAATATGAAGAACTCAGTGCCTTATGGTAGTTTTTCACCGAATATATCGGTAAATTTCTCAGATATCTTAATTTAATTCAGATGGAATCTTTTTCTTCTTATAGTGAGTCTCTGTATCAGAAACGGTTAAAATCAGGTCATAACTTCCCCTTGCTCTCATATAGCTAATTATAGGTAATATTAAATTAAGTGAGCGTATAGTCTTCGATATATTGTATCTTTGTGGTGAAAACGTGTGAAATCGGTCCAGGAATTACCTAAGTCCCCATATACTATGTACGATGATTTTCGTTATTCTATTGAACTTTATGCCGAATATATGGGTCGAATTGTGTGATCTTTATAAGATTACATCAATAAAATTCGAGAGTATAAAACGTTCGGTTGCACCCGAACTTAGGCTTTCCTTACTTGTTCCTTTTACCAAATGAAACCGGAATTGAAAACCCTAGACGTATTTGTCTAAGAAGATTTCTTGAGTGTGTTTAAATGTTTCCTAATTTGTATATACTACTGACTGATTCTGATTATGGTCGATAGTAAAATTTTGAATTTTGTATTATGCCCTGGTCGAAAAGGTCGATTTATGAAAGGAAAATTGTATAAAATTTTAATTATATTGCCAATTCAAGAGTTCGGGTTATTGAGAATTTCGAATTATAGATGCTCGAGTTAGGGAAGTTCAACTGTATATTAAATCAAAGCTTCCTAAATTAGCTTTTATTTGATACCAATATTGCAAAATTGAAGTTATCTCCATACTTTCTTTGAATATAATTTTCCAAACAAGTGGGAACCCCACTCAACATTTGAAATTATTTCTTATAATTGTTTTATTTATTGTTCACTTATATTAAGTTGGGTTAACTTAGGTTAATGGGCTGATCCAATGGATCTCACTTAGACAGCCAGTCCGCGATCTCCTTAATATGGATTCCACAATCTTTAAACGGCGACAAAGCGCTTTGAGCCTATTACAAATTTCTTAAGGCGGTTCATCTCTAAACGAGCCAGTTCATTTGATATGTCGAAGCTGTCGAGCTGTTTCAGTCTCAGTTTTGAAAAAGAAAGAAAGTTTGGATCATGCGCCAATAGGATCTCGCAGTCACGCAGGTGCTGGTCCTCAACCACCGCCTACCGTGCTCTTGCGAGGTCCACCGATCCAGTGCCAGAACGCAGGAGAACAATGCAACTTATTTATGTAATTTAATAAGTTCTGATATGTAATTATTTTATAAATGATCATTATGGAGCTCTAGCCTCATATATTCATTCAATTTTGAAAATGTTGCCTACATTTCGGAGCGAAGTTAAACAAGTTTGACACTTAATTAATTGAAAGCTGAAATAATTGTAAGAATTCTCCATTATGAAATATCGAATGTCGGTAGTCACGAGTTTCCTTCCTAACCAAATTGTTGACTAATGAACCAAAAAATGTGTGACGATAATGATATATATTTCTATGGGTAGTTTTGACAAGAGCCAATATTAAGTTGACTAGTCGGAAAGAACGTTGAGAGACTAATATTGGCGCTTATAACTCGTCTTGTTACTTGGGGAGCCAAGTAACTTAACTGTTACTCAAAGACGGATTGATTTTATGAAAATAAAAACCTAGATGTTTCCCTTTTGCTGCTTATACTCTTTTTTTCTTCAATGTGAAATCTTTTTTCCAGATTAATAACAGAAAGAAGACACTATATATATTTATGTGCATTATTTATTATACATATTTATTTACATTCATTTAGAACTAAAACAAATTCCAGAAAATTCGACATTACAAATATATGTATGTATATATATATATAATGTTTATTAAATTAAAAATAAAACAGGACGTGTACGAGTCACAATAGAGATACAGCCAACACTTTAACGCAAAACAAAAACTATTGTACGTACACTTACTAAATCTAAAAACAGGATTTCTTTTCCATGCAAAAGTGCTAAAGTAGTATGTAGAGGTAAATTTAAATAGAGTACGAGTAAAATAAAGGTAACTACAGCTGGCGTTCTTATAATAATCAAGAATCGTTTAGAATATCCTTCAATATTGAGCTGGAGTTGCGTGACGGCGCAAAGTCATTCAGCAACAGCGGCTGAATAGGAATTGGCGCCGCCGGTGAGTTAGCAGTTGCGGCGGCTGCGCCACTGTTGCTGGATGTGGATGTGCGGCGTGCAGGTTGGCTAGCTGAGCCTGCTGCTGGCGGACTACTTTGTTGAGTGATGTTCAACAAGTTGGGCATGTTGGCATCTTCCGACTTAGGCTGTGACTCCTGTTCGAGAAACTGTACGAAAGCCTGCACTAAATTGTCCTTGGAATGTACACCTGCAAGCGGGGAGTAGAAATTGTTAATTTTAATGCTAAGATTTTAGAAGCTGTGTATGTTACCTTGTGCGCCAGCGCCAGCGCCCAATATGGCGCCGAACCAACTCGACTGCTGTTTGTTGAGGCCCACTTTGTCCGATTCGCTTTGCGAAAAGTCCAGCACTGACGAAATCATGCGCAGCACTTGATTCTTATCATTCGGATTGCTGCTCACCACATAGCCGATAAGCAAGCTCTTGATGAGACTCTTCTCGATTTTGTCCGACTGACTAGATTCGTTGAGCTTCAGCTTCGCCGAGAGCTGCTCATTCTGCTGTTTCAGTGTGTCAACTAAGGATAATATATTTGTATGTTAGCGAGTGTTGTTAATGCAGACAAAGGGAATAATAAAATTAAAATTAAATTAAAATAAAATAAATTTTTCATATTAAGAATATAATAATAATCATTATTATTTATATAAATCATTTAGTGAGTTAATATTGCAAGCACTTCTCTTTGCAGGCATTCTTCGTACATTTAGTTGGTTTTTTTGTTTTTGTTTAATTTATCCAGCGTTGTTATTGTGTGCATGCAGTAATGGGCGTGGCATCCGGGACAGTATGACATAAGTACTGGTAGATTTAACAAGCGATAGCACACCAGTACCTGATGTAATACTCAACCAGACGAACGCAGTTAGAGGAGCCACCGAGTGGCGGCGCATTCAGCATTCGTTGTGAGAGGAACGGGAGGTTTCTTATGTACTCAAAGGAGGTATTTTCGCGTAGAATTGTGTGAGAATTATGTTAGGAATTTTAGCAACTTTTTTAATTTTTTTGTTTAAATTTCTTTTACAATTCGAAAAGTGTGTTGGCACAGTGGTCGCAAAAAGTGTATGCATGGTAGGAAACGCAGGCAATGTATGCAAGATAATTATGATAGTACCAAATCAAATTAAATTAAAGTAAAAAAATGTCAACTAAAATCAATTCAAATCATATGCTTATAGGTGTGTATATATAAAAAAATAATCATCAACAACAACAACAAGTAGTACAAAAACAAAATGTAGAAACGGCTGCAACCTCGGTCAATCTCCATATGCAACGTGAGTACAGCATATCGAATTCGCTCACAGTTACAAATTGAGATTAACCAATTTTGCAACGGACACTAGGGACGCAAAAAAGTAGATAAATCGACTAAAACTAAATGATAAACTCAAATGTAAAAAAAAAAATAATAATAATTTACATATTTACATAAATTAAATTAAATTAAGTACAATTAAGGGGAAAACAAGTTAATAAGAGAGCAGGAAATTGGAAAAAGCGACAGTTAAATTAGAAAGAAAAATTTTTGGATCTTATACAAATACATACAAACTATTTAAAAATTTACACAATTCTCTAAAATAATGCAAAAAAAAAATTTTTAAATATTAAAAAAAATATATATAAAAATATTAATTATACGTAGAATTAAAAAAAAATTTTGACGAGGAACTAGGGTAATGAAAACTAATAGCATTTCGAGAAATTTAAAATAATAATATGAATATAAAACTAAGAAAATAAATTTTAATTATTTTAACTATCATTAAAAAATCGCTAAACTGGAAGACAACTAAAACATTAAAACTACTCAATATAGTCGAGTAAAAGCAATAAACTAAACAAAAAAATCATAATTTTTCTAAAAAAAAAGAAAGCAAAATGCACAATAAGACTAAATTGGCACTTACTTAAATATTTGTAATTATAACTAGGCTTGGGTGTAATAAAAAAGTTAGTATGTATGTATGTATATATGAGAATATGTGTGCATAACGGAAGATAAATTGGGTGAATAATAAAAAAATAACTGTAGCAAAGAATAAAGTCGCCAAATCAAGTAAATCAAAAATTTCCATGCCGTAAAACCGAAAATACTTAAAGTACAGGTCAAAGGTCACTTAACATTAATACGCGCCAACGATGTGTATCGGTGAGGTAGTGATTGCTGACACAGCCAACATAATTAGGGTGATCGATTATGGATTGCGTGGATAGCAATGTGACAGTGAGTAATGAGAGTGATTTTATAAAATTTTCTTTTAACGTTTTTTATTATTATCATTAAAACGAGCGAGTTTATGAATTTGGTAGCTATTATGGTGCTGTTGTTGGTGGTGGTGGTGGTGTGAGTGATGCGCATGATAATAACATATTATTTGTGATTTTTTTTTTTTTCTTTTTTAAAGATATTTTTTAAGATTTTGTTTTTGCATTGCGATGACTACATAGAATTCGTAAAAGTGTATACCAACTGAAATTCCGAGTGTTTGTGAATTGATAAAATCCCAGAATTACCAGCTGATATTTACCTTTAAGAATCAATCAGCGTGGCTTAAGGGAAATTTTAACTTTTGCAACAATTTCTTATTATTATTATTAACATATTTTTTATATTTTTATTTTTTACTTTTTTCCGCAATGTGTTTTTCGTTTAGTAATGGTTACTCGTTTCGTTAATATGCCAAATGCCAGTTTGCGTGCTGTTATTGAAGATTTCCCTTATGGCTGACGTGGTACATGGTGGTTGGGTGCTTTTGTGGTTAGTAACAACAAATTCCAGTTCAATTTTTTTGCAATTAATATAGTATATATATAATACATATTGTGTTAGTGTACAATAAACAATTCACCGTTTTTCGGTTATTTTCCACCGGTTTATTTACAATTTATTTATATGAGTTAGTATAATATTCACCTTCTTCGCGCAGCACGGCGATTGTGCGTTGACACGCCTCCAACTGGTCGGTGAGCCGTGCCGCGGCGCACAGACCCTGCTTGGCCTCGCTCAGCTGCTGCTGAAGAGCGCCAATCTCCGCCTGCAATTGCGCCTGCTTCTGCTGCTCCAGCTGCAGCTCCTTGCGTATGCTGTGCGTGGCGGCTTTGATGTCGTTCTGCTTATCTGTTGGGACAGAAGGGCACAAAGACAAAGTTATAGCAATTGAGGAAACAATATATCTACTATTTACTGTTATATATTTTAACGGCAGCGCTTTGCCAACTCACCATTTTGGAACTGCTCGAGAGCGCACTGCAGATTGCACAACGCCGCCTGATTCTTCGATTCTCGGTCTTCGGCCGAGCTCAGCTTGTTCACTAACTCGTCGCGCTGTTGCAGCAGAATGGCGTACTGCGCCTGTAACGTCTCGGCATGCTGATTGGCGCGTATACTGTGGAAAATTGAAGAATGCCATTTAGTAAATTTCGATTTTCTTCGAAAATTATGATGGCCGTAGTTGCATAAATGTGATTTGTTTTATTGCCAACACGAAACTAATGAATTGCCTTGGAGCGTATCGGCGCTAGCTTGGCGTACAGCCGTCCGATCTCCGCGTGCCTGAAACGCGCCTGCCGACCCACGCGAAAGTTCTAATTTTGTTGTGGCATTGCAAATGCGCATTGGTTGCAGTTGTAATAATGGCTACAGAAGCCGAAGCCGAAGCAGCAGCAGCAGCGCCAAACGGCACTGGTGACACCGATCGCACTGAAATATCACCTGCCCTACACCGCCGCGCTGCCGATCGCAACTAATTTCGAACGCTTTGTGACACGTTATCGCTTCTTGGCAAAGCAATTGCCATGAGTCGTGACGAAGCTTAACGAAAGGCTTAAAAGCGATAACAGTAACAATTACGGGCGCTGCGTTACTGTTGCTGCCGCCTCGATCGTCTCGTCCACCTCAATCGCCTCAACCGCCTTGTTGCCGTGCGCGCCGTTGCAATAATGGCGGCGTAGAGTGAAAAGCGTAAACCGAAGAAAAACAAACAGAAAGCACGGCAAAGGCAGGTACGATGACGAAACGTCGGTAATTTCATGCTACGCCAATGTTACACACTGTACCATTTGCCTGAGTGTGTATGTGTGTGTATGCATTTGGCTTGCTGGCTTTGTTTCGGTCTTGGCGCTGTACGCCTTGCCACCCCCGCCGCGTGCGGACGCTTGGAGTTGAAAACATATTGTTTGCCCGATAATTAGGTGATAATTTTTACTATACTTTCAAGGCGTTTTCTATTTTTAATGCTTACTGTACCCACAACGCTTGACGCCCGACGCGCAACGCGGCAGGTGGAACGAAATAATACTCGCTCGTATCTCTGTTTGTATAAAGCCGTGTGTGTATGTGTGGACTAACACTTGTGTACACAAAACCAAGTACGGCGATATCAACACGGCTATAGCTGAGTAGAACTAATAAATTTCATAAAAGCACGTTTCTCCATTTCAATTGCAATTTAATTGTTTCGAAATATTCTAATTGTTTCCATGCATCTATTTTCTGTGCCGCTTTTGTTCTCGGCAAAAAGTATTCTAAAATTCATTTTCTGCGCTTAATTGTTAAAAATAATATTCGTCTAGTGTCTTCTTCTTACTAGCTTATCGCTTAACTCTAGGCGCCATTACCTTAACCTAAACTGGTAGAGCTTCTTGTAACCCGGCGTTAACTTTCAAACCTACTTGTAACCACTCTCTAAATTCTCCTACACTGCTAAAGATTGGATCATATGGCACCAAATGCTGAACTAACCGCAGTCAACTCGTATGTTTTAGTTACCTTGCCGATGTGTAGGCTGTGCTTGACTTCGCAACATCATCCTGCAGCGCAACCATCTTGGCTTTGGTCTCCTCCAGCTCCCGCTGCATTTCGACCGTTTCCTGTGTGTGCAAGTCCTCGATCTCCAGCAAATGCTCGCGCAGTCGCTCCAAATCCTTGCGAATAGCTGCATTCTGTTCTTCCACCTCCGCCTTCTCCTGCTGCACCAGCCGCTGATTGGTCTGCTCTGACAGCAAATTGGTCGTTAATATGTCGGACTTCTCTTTGAGGAATTTTATTTGATCCTGCTGCTTTTCCAAGTCTTTGCGCAGTTCGCTTAGCGTACTCTCATGCGTGACGCATTTATCGCAAGGCGTCGCTTGTGCGTTTTGTTGTTGCTGCTGCTGTTGTTGTAGAAGAGACTGTAGACGTTGTATTTCGGTGTAGTATTGCATGTTCTCAGCATGTTTCTGCTGCAGCGCCTTAATCATTTCATTCTTCTCGTAGTTCAATGTTTCGACGGATTTCTGCAGATCAGCGGTGGCCAGTAGCTCGGCTTCCAGTTGCGCAATGCGTGTGATTGCGGAGGCATCATTGCTGGTGGATGTGACGGCTGATTCTTGCAGCGACTTCAACTCATCGCTGTGAGCTTCACACTTCTTCTTTAGCTCTTCGAATTCGTTAAGCAGAATTTCTTTTTCTAACTTCAGTTGCGATAACTGTTCGATATTAATTTTCTGTTGGCTTAACTTTTCGCTCAGTTCGTTCTTCTCTCTTGCGCTCTCCACCAAAAGTGTACGCGTAGCCTCCAAATCGCTCTCCTTTACCGACACTAACTCTTCGAGTTCGTGCAACTTACCATCGCAGACATCCAAATTGTTTTGTGCTTCCAATAATTCTTGCTTCCGACTTTCTAGCACTATGTCTTTCGCCGCTAGTTCTTGCTTGAACTGTTGATTAAGCGCCGAGAGATCATCGAGTTTCTTCTGCAATTCACCGCTACGATCCTCTTTCAGGGTTTCGTCCAAACGCTTTATTAGCATATCTTTTTCCAAGAGCTCCTTTTCCGCCTCCTCTCGTTTTAATATCGCTTCCTGCAATGCTGCTTTCTGTGTCTGCATGGCTGCTACCAAATCCGCGTGATCTTTACTGAGACGCGCTAACTGACTCTCCAGGTTTTGGCATTTCTCCTCGGCGCTCTTGAGTACGAGCACATCGCTGTCAGTTTGCTTGGAGTCCAATGATTTCTGTTCGTTCAGCTCGAAAAGCATATTTCCCTTTTCTATCTCCAAGGTTTCAAGCTGTATTTTAAATTCTTTCTCAGCACTGCGCAATTCTTCGCACTGTTGTTGGGCGGCTCGGAATTGCTCCGTCAGCGTCTGTTTCTCTCGTTCGAGCTCTTCGTTCTTCTCTTTCAGTTCGACGTATTCGTTCTCTAGTGACTCGTTCATTTTAAAAGCCTCTTCTAACTCAGCTTCTAAATGTATAACGCTCTCCTCATTGTGCTCCTGTATTGTCTCAAGCTTATTGCGTTTATAGTTCTCCAGTTCGTTCAACAGTATCTCGTTGTTCTTCATTAGCTCGTCACATTGTAGTATGTATTGTGAGATATCTGCTTCCAGCGTCTTTTTCTCATGGTCCCAAACCATTTTACTATCCTGCAGATCGAGCAGTTCCTCCGACAGACGAGATATATTGCGTTCCATTTCGTTGACCGTTCTGGTAACACGCTCTTGCACTGCCCGACAGGCCTCCTCCATTTCACTGGTGAGTTTTGACTTAATGTGTGAGCTGAGCAACTCCTTTATTTTATCCACGGTCAAGGGCTCATCGTCATCCGCATCCAGATCTGTGATTTCTTGTTTCTCTTCTGCAATGGCTTCCCGGAATTTTGAATGTGCTATTGACTCAATTTCGGTGCGCAAGCTTTCGTTTTCCTCATTCAATGACTTGATGCGTTCAGCAAGTTCCGCGCTGTAATTCTGCGACTCGGTTTCAGCTTCGGCATTTAGTCGTAATTGTTGGTTTTCCACCATGAGATTTTGGACTTTACCTTCTAACTCTGTGATACGCTCCTGTGTAGCACGTACTGCCTGTAACTCTATCTGAAGATTTTCTTTCTCACTCTCTGAAAACAGCAGTCTCTTCTCAAGCTCTAGAACTTTTTGCAAACCTTCCTTCATATTTAAAATCTCGGTCTCGATTTTGCCCTTCTCCTCAGCCAATGTCTTCAATTGCTGTTGTGCGATCACAGCTTCTGCCGCTTTTTCCTTCAAGGACTCCAACTTTTCCTGTTGTTCTTCGAGTTCTTCTTTAGCGATCTGCAGAGCTGTTTCGGTTTCTTCACAGCGCGTTTGCAGCTCTTGCACGTTCTCACGTAACACCGTCACAGACAGCTGTTTCTCCATCTCACTGTCCTGCAGTTTCAGTGCTAAGCTGCCGTTCTCCAATGTCAATTCCGAAACGCGATTTTCTAATTGCACAATCTTGTCCTTCAGTTCCTCTTTTGTGGGCGGTGTGGCGGGACCAGATGAGTTGGCATCTCCTTCACGCACCACAATGAATTCATCCTCACTATGTTTACCCGTTGAACTGGTCGAAGACTCGGATGTTTTCTTCTCTTTCATTTGTTTTGCGTCCTCCAGCTCCTTCGTGAGCTGTTCCACACGCTCTTGCAGCTCGGTTAATTCCTCTGCGGACTTATCTGTTAAGCGCCCGGCTGACTTAACCTTTTCAATTAACTCTACATTGTCTTGCGACTTCTTCTCGAGCAGCGCTTGCAAATCGGCCATGTCTTCAATAGACTTCTTTACCTCCTTTTCATAGTTGGTAACCTGCATCTGCAAGTGTTGCTTCTCAGACTCAAAAGCTTGCTGTTGTTTCACCAAAGTATCCAACTGCTTCTGCAAACGCGCCATCTCGAGTTCGCTGTTAATGAATTTGTCCGCGTGCTCCTTTTTCAAAGCCTCATAGCTATTGGTAACACCGCTGAGTTTCTCCTGAAGTTCGGTTTTCAGCTCAAGCACATTCTGCATTGCCAGATTATGTTGACTGTCCAACTCTTCCAGCGCCGCACTCAGCTGTTTATTCTCCTCCTCCAATTGCTTGTTGCGCTTCTGTAGCGTCGTGGTCTGTTCACCGGTAGCACGTTTTCTAGAGGAAGTCTGCGCACTACGCCCCAACGGTACCTCCTCCAAGGTGATATTGACCATTTCATTGCCATTGCCACTACTCGAGGATTCGGAGGAGTGATCATTGTCGGATTTGACATTATCTGGTTCCCAGCACCAGCTATCTTCGAGCGGAGGCGATACATTCTGATCCTTTGTGGGCTGAAATGAGCAGTAGGGAAAGGGATATCGATTAGAAGGGAATTCTGAATGTTAGGAAGTTTGGTACACTACATATAAAAAAATTTAAACAGTCAGTTAGTCGTACAACACTAACCGTCTCAACTAATGGTTAAGTGGGAGTCACACTATAGAACCCATTGAATGATATTAATTGCTCGAGATGCAAAAACGCAAGATTCACAAGCTCTTTCAGTCTTTTCAATCGGAGTAATCCGGAATTAGACGGATTCTAGACCGAACTCTCTTCTCATCTACAATACTCTCAAGCATTCTACGTGCAACTATTCTGACCAAGTCTTCCACTGCTGCTATCGTAAGACCGTGCGACACTCTGCACTCTAAACACTTGCCATTGCAGCATCGTCCAGCCCTCCCTTCTTTAACTTTATTGCGATCCAAAGTGCATAGCTAAATACTTGGAGACGCGTAGGTACGCAAATCGCGTGCGAGTTCGTCAAGCTATTGTGTCAAGCGCTTGCGTCCGCTGTCGAGTGTGCGTGCAACTTAGTGCCCAGTCGTTCCGCTATTTTCGAAGTCATTCAAGCGACAAGAAATGCAAAGGCATTGACGACAATCGGCCAGCAACTGGCGGCCACACTGACAACAACAGCAGCAACTACAGTCACAGCGGTCAACAAGTCGCACAGTAGCATGGACGCCGCAGCGACATTGCAATTTGGTTCGTCATACACCATTGTGCGGAATAATTTCACTACTCTATTACCAACCAGGCAATATGGACCTAAGTAGCAACCCAATACAGCAAAATAGTTGCGAGAGGAGCTTGAGATGCTGTTGATTGTTGCAAGCGATCAGTCTTCAAGCACCTCATAAGCACCAGCCACATGGCTCACTGGGTTGCGCCGACCACAATGTAGCGTTTATGGCCACGCCGACGTGCTGCAGCAGCTTTCGGCCGCTTTATGATCGTGTGACTGCTTTTGTGCTCGTTGAACGTCGTTGGCTTTGGGGCAGTTAAAGAAGATGAATTTGCTGAAGGCATTTGGAGAGCTTAGCGAAAATTAAGTGAACCGCAGATGAACCTGCCCGAGCCAGCAAATAGATGAAGTCACACCACACAACACAACAAAGCGAGATCAACAACAACAAAGTACTGGGCTAGTACAACTCAGTCAATTATGAGTCCAAGTTATGTTTACTCTTTACTATGCCAGCACACACACCACACACCACACAGAGGCGGTACACAAATTGCGCAATGCACATGGGTAAATACGCGCATGCGTGTTGCACTTTTGCACACGCTGCAACTGGGTCAACACTAATTGCATGCGCAGCAAAGCAATTGAAATGGTCACCGTTGTTGCAACACACGCTCTCAGCGCTTCAAGCCCGGCCCAGTCAAGGCCCTTTACCTGTATGTTAGCTACGAGTGTTGTTATTGTTGTTGTGCAGTTAAAATTAAGTTATTTTAACATAATTTTTATCATCTGCAACTCAGCACACGCTAACGCGGCTTAACAGTAAAACCTAAGCATGAAAAATAAAATAGAAATGAAAGAATTGTGTTTTCAGCTGAAAAAGGCCGTTGAACAAACAAACGGCAAAGAAGTGGTGCCCAAAACAATGAAACTCAAATATTAGCTTCCTTCGACAAACAAAATTTCATTTGACTAAGCGAAAAACAACAACAAAAGCATCAGCACTTTTGTACAAATGCCAGTTTGTGGCACTGGAAGCTGTGTACTTGTCATGTTCGCTAGTTAAGTCAGTCAGCAAATAGTTGCTTAATTACGAAGCTGAAAATATTTTCTGGGAACACCCAAAACTGACAAAGCAAATTTCTATACCAACTTCCCAAAGTCAAATTCAGCGCTTATTTAGTGCTTTTTGGCAGATTATGACTTATCTAAATCTCTAAATTTAATTTTTCTTTCTTACAAAATCTAGAAAAATCAATAGAAAATAAGCCTCTTTTATTTTTCAAGTTTAGTTTATTGATTCTGTGGTATCTAATTATATTACAAAACTAAAAAAATTTAAAAAATCCCAAAAAACTTTGCCTACATTCAGGAGTATTATTTATTTTAGCTAAGACACAGGAGGTCTGTGTCGATAGAACATTGAAATGTCTTTCTAGCTCCATAAATAAAGTAAAAAAGTAAAAAAATAAGGGGAATTGTAAAATTTAAAATTTCACGGGTTTGGAGAGTCAAATTGTCAAGTACGATCAAATTTTCAGCTGCATTCATTTCTTACTTTGTCTGAACCCTCAGCTAAGGTTAGAGGTGTTTTTATGAGTTTGGAGACTTTCGTTTATTAAAACCTCACACTTCGTTGCTTGTTCGCAAATGCTTGGCCAACAATAATAATAACGTGTGATTTTCTCCAATTTCCGAAAAAAATAGTCTTACCACGATTGGAAGAAGCGCTGGCCTAAGTGCATAGTGGATGAATCTTTTTTAAATTTTCAAAAAAACGAGAATTCCCGTTAATTTTTTAACACACCGCGTATATTGAACAACGCAATATGCATTCAAAGCGCATGAAGCAACCTCGATAGAAATATATAACCGCATTTTATCTACTTAACTGCGGATGGGCGGAGAGAAGCGCAGTCATACACTGATTCATATTATATAAATCCATATATAAATAAATGTATGGCTCTATTTTTTTTTTTGCTTTCGCTTTACATATGTACATTCACTCATATAATATATAATGTATGTTATATACTAATTTACATATATATTAGATATTTATTGGAGCGCTCCTGATAATTTGCGATTTGTGTGAGAAATGCTTTAGAACAAAAGCCAGATAAATTGACACCCACAAAAAATACAAAATTAGTTCATTACACCACTCAACACAAGTCTAGTACATATGTATTCGATGAATTTGCCATTAAACACAGTTGCAAATGTGTGTGTGTGTGTTCTAATACATAGTCTCCATCCAGCAGTACAATATTTGCTGGAGTTGTGTCGTTCTTACTTTGTGGCTTTGTGTGCACGTTCGCCATTTTTTGTGCAATTACGCGTAGAATTTCACCACCTTTTCGCGAGCGCACTAATTTCAATTAGCACTTTGTCATTTTTTCTTCTCTTCTTCTTTTTTTGCATTTGTTTGCCTTTTGCTTTTCGTTTATCTCGTCAAATAAAAAACAAGCGCATATGTGCATTTTCCATTGCGTTTATCGCACAGCAATGAATACATGAAATACAACTCTGAATATACAATGATATATAGACTGGCAGATAGATGAACTCATTTCTAAACTTGAAACAGAACATGACGACTTTTTTTTTAATTTTGGTTCGAAACTGTTGTTCATAGGTTCTTAATGTGTATAACACTTATGTATTCACCGCAGTTACCGCAAGTATTTCATTATATTTCTAACATAAATCTTCGACTTTATTGCTAATGATGTAGCATAGCTCGAGAGGTGGCTAGACACACATAAATACATCGATATTTACAGAGTATGACGTATGTGCCTTATATACTTCAAGTTATAAACAGAAATATCTTTTTTGATTAGTCATTTAATTTTTTAGCGCTTTTGATCGAAAATCGAAGATCAACTGCTGAGCCGTTTCCACAACAGCCGGGTGTTCATAGACGGAACGGATTCTGATTTTTAACCGAACAAGAACTATCAATTCAGCAGCATTACTTAAAATTATGTGGGGAGTATTTTCCGTAGCTACAACAACAACAACAATATCGAATCTCGAGTACTCGGATAGTTTGTTGAACAATAAATTTTGAGTCGAAGAAAGTCAAAGTGTTTTTGATATCAAACTTAAGAGTGAGATTAGTGAACATATTTTCGATTTTTCACACCACTCAATTAAGCAATATTATCTCAATTAAGAAAAATTATATATATATAAAATATACGTAAATATAAACCAAAATTTCCGTTATCGAAACTTCGAGATAGCACTTTTTTGTTTCATATTTTCGAAATCAAATTTAATAAAGTGGCACTAAAATGCCACAGTGGTTTAAATGGGGGAAAACATAAACCACAAAACAGCTGCACAAATTGTTTGTTAATAAAAAATACAACAAATACAAACATGTTTCTAAGGCATTCACTACTTGCTTACGTGTTTATTTAATTTGCTCGAAAACACTTGCTGCAAAAGCAAATAAATGTCAGTTGGTTTCTTTAACAATAATGTGGCCATTTTAATTAATATTTTTATGCTCGAGATATGCCTCGCGCTCACGAATGTTAGTTATTTAAAGTGAAATATGAGACGCTCGCGAACGGTGCGTGTGGCAATCGTAAAATATTGAAATATTACTGGAGTAACTTAGTAACTGGATGCTAAATGATTGTAGAAACAAATTAAATAAATATTTCTAAACTTCTAAATTCTCTTTTGGAAAAATTAGAGAAATTAAAAATATGAAATATTTGTTAATGTGCCTAAATGTAGGCAATAATCAAATTAGAAATCAATACTTTCGATTGCAGCAGACATACGATGTTATTTTTTCTTATAGTATTCCCCTAAATGCGTAATTTACAAAAGGAAATCGCTCTCTCTCTTTCTCTAAAAAAAAAACATTTTATTATTTTGAAATATCTTCTACGTTCGTCTCATTGTAAATTATACTCCATCAAGCCAATTACCAAATTTCGCATGTTTATGTGAATATGTAAACAAATAAGACTACGAAACGCTAAAAACTCTGGCGCCAAGCTATGTACCGAGGTGTCTTCAGTGCGTTCAAGAGTGCTTTACTTAAGCGCCTAAACTCAGTGGTTCACCTCATATTTAACGAAGTAATCAAGTGCAGTTGTTGTAACGAATTTTAATTGAAAATAAACAAATCGAATGTATTGGGCGAAAATATTATTACTAAAAAATATACAATATAAGATAAATATATACTAATCCAAATAAAAAAAAAAATAAAAATTTCAAAATTTTTCAATTTCTTTTTTTTTTCAAAAAATTCAAAATTATTCAATTTTTTTTTTAATTGGATTTAAAGAAGTGAAAGAGAAAAATTATTTATGCTTAATGATAGATAAATATATACTAATCCAAATAAAAACAAAAATTCAAAAATTCAAAATTTCAAAATTTTTCAAATTTTTTTTTTGCAAAAAATTTAAAATTTCAAAAATTTTTCAAATTTTTTTTTTAATTGGATTTAAAGAAGTCTACATTTACAAATAAATATTTTACAAATAATATTATTAAAATAGGGAACTACTTTAAAAAATGTTGTTCTCAAAAATTGTTTTATAAGTAATATTATTTTTTAGTAGCCATAAACATTAATTATAATACATAAATTATGTTTTGTTAATTATGTATGCACACTTGTCTGTGTTTCCACCCACAAGCTTCTCGAGAGCTACTCCAACGAGAATTTGTGGTTTTGTGATTGCTCATTGCGAGACACATTTTTTGCCGACAAATTTCAATTATAAATACTCGGTCATAGCGCGCCACCTGATTGGCGCACAATGCAAATGCAAATACATAAAAAAAACTCACTCAAAACTATCACATACATACAGACATTTCTATTGGCACTTTTGTGAAAAATGGTTCGCGTGCAAGTTTTACAGCCCAATAAAAACGGTATATTATTAGTGGAGCACATTATTAGCGGGCACACATATGCAGTGCATGTTTGCATATTTGTACCCATGAATATATAAACTCAATTATACATGTATAGATATTGCACTCAATACAAATGCTTTAGTTCATAAATTATCTACATTGAAAATTTGCAAATGTCACGTTCAAATATTAAAAGCGTAAGTTCAGAAAAATTTCGTTGAATTCAAGTTCAGGTATACCTATTTCATGATCTTTTTAATTTAAAAAATTAGGATAAAATTTTTTGTAAATGTAGGCAACGATTAGCATTCCTAGCTTTGATAAGACTAGCTTTTAAGAAAAACTTTTAAGATTTTTTTAGAAAAGCTTGAAATTTCAATCTTAATAATTTTAACTGATTTTAAACAACCAGATTCCGTTAGAAAAATTATGAGTTTCAAAATTTACTCAATTTTTCAATGAATGCTAAGTTTAAAAGTCGCAATTATTTTATGATTATTTATTTATATCGAAAACTGATATCCATCTCTATGTAGCACATTAAGGCCACTACACAAAATCTACTACACACAAAAAGTTCCATCGCAGCTAATACAACAAATCATAAATCGCACAAGTCTAGTTATCGAACTTTGCTTAGTTCAGAGGCATGCTGCAATAAAAACAGAAATTTTCTAACACAACTTGGCTCGAAAGCAATTACATAATTAAATTGTCAGATTCTAAAGAGGAAGTTCCACAACCTTAATGTCAGAAGTATATAAGAGTGCGCCACAAAACGGCCATGACAGCTTGAACAAGTGGCGCTTGCAAAACGTTGACTGCAGTTTGGGTGCCACTGACAGCTATTAAAAATGCATATTATTCACTTCAATAATATTCTCAAATTAAAAAATATTTAACAAAAAATCGCATTCAATATCGAAATTAATTGTGCACCTGCCACGGCGGCGACCACTTTGTCCAAGTCAAGCGACACGTTCAAGCAATTTGTTGCGGTAGACAAGCGGCGTTCACGGCTCTTTCGGCTGCGTTTCAATATAAAAAAAATGCGAAAATTAATAATAAAAATATGCAGAACTACATGGCAAACAATTGTAGTTACAACAAATACAGACAACAACAACAACCAAAACGGAAGATATGCTTGATAAGCTTATCAGCGCAAGCGATCGCAAAAAAACGTTGCGATCGCTGGTCAGCGGAGAATAATGACAAATGTTGCAATTGCAGATGCCGTCGACACTTGTGGGTGTGTTAGTTGTTGCATGGTTTGACTTGGGCCGAAGCGCAGCGAAGGTGCGGCGCTGTATTGGCAGATAGATAAGGCGAAAGGTAAAGGCGGCATTTATAAAGCTTGTTGTAAAAACAGCAATAATAACAGAATGGAAGATTCTTAAATATCAGATAAGTTTGAGCAAAGTAATCGATAAATGCAAACACAGTTTTTATAATACAAATGCCATGCAAAAGAACAAGTTTGGAAATACATTTTGGAAGAGCACTTAGGTGGTAAGTATTAACGCAGAAATACATTTGCATTTTTAATTGTATAATATATTAAAATAACTCATAAATCTTTTTGAAAACCATTTTCGGAAGACACATTTACCATGATAGTAGAGTATAAATTATCTATCATTTTATTAAGCAATAAGCGCCTAATTGTAGGCAATGAATTTATGTGGTGCATTAATCAGATTAGATGCCTACATTTAGGAGCGAATTAGATTAGTACTTTCAATACAGCACAATTTTACGTAAAAAAACACAAATTACATAATAGTTGAGGAAAAACTTCGATATCAGACACTAATATAAATACAAAAAAAATAATTCCTAAATAAATATTTAACTGTAAGTTCACTTTACTTTCGAACACACAAGCGATTTTAAATGGAAATTGTAAATAATTTATTATCAAATTATCTGTTTCTAAGTGAATGACACTTGATTGTTCTGCTCCCCCAAAAGCCCATTGAATGGCGTTGCTTTAATAACAATTTTAGAGCAATTTCTAGGAATCCACGCTATCAGCAAGTGGTGTAAAGTGCCATTAGCCGAACGCAGAGTTGTTGTCACAATCATAACGTACGAATGGCAAACACTTTCGATATTTACGTGAGAATAGATAAGCGAATTCCAGACTTAAATAATACTTGAGAAGTGCTGAAGCGGTGCGAAGTATGTAGAAGGCTGAGGAAGGGTAAAATTATATTATGAGCAGGGGTATGCACGGGCGCACCTGCGTTGATTGAACAACGGTGGGAATTGTACGCCTTGTATATTTTATATAGATAACCATGAGCATTGATACATATGTACAGCCGCGATGTTGAAGTGCTACAAGTGTTTTTGAAGTTTATATGCACATATGGGTGTATAATTAGCCAAACCCCGGCGCTGCTATAATGCTGCATTCAACGCCCTAAACTGAGCAACCATTTGATTAGACTACAACATATATTTACAATAAACACACGCATTTCAACGGTGTTTGTTAGCATGAATCAGTCTGAATGTTATCTCCAAAATGGCCGACATCGAGCGCGCCAAACCATACCGTAATCACTTGACTCATACCACACATTACCACTGGATGCGAGTATGTATGAATAACACGGCACGACACGACAAAACAGCCTATGAGTAAATATTTAATTAAGAAAAATGTGGTGTTGCATACCTGGAAAAGCACACATGCGATCATACCCCTGGAATACATACATACATATATATGGGTCTATGTACTCGCGAGTGTGTGTTTAAATGCATAAAGTCGCGCCATTTCAACGACGAAAATATCCAATCTATAAAAGTACGAGCTTATCTTATCACAAAAGCAACAGGCAACAGGCAATCTTATCTATGTACTCTCCCGAAAAATAGGGTCGGGAAAATAAACAGAATAAAAAAGCGTTTAATAAAAAAATGTTTGCAGAGTTTGGAGTGTAATGGCGAGCAGCCAAAAAAAGTGTGGATTTTCGAACGCTCTAGTACAGTACCCACATAAGCATTTAATGTCATATATAATGCTGGGAAACCTTTCTCAGCTTACGAAGCTACTTGGTAGATATGGAACACAGCCACAGTTGATAACTCAAAAAGCAGTTTTTATAAAAACAAATTTCCACTGAAATTTCCCTCATGCTACTTAGAGAAACTGGTGACTTTTTTATAGTTAGAGACTCTCGAACACTTTTCTAAGAGCTTACTTTTGAAACACAATCTATAGATTTTTAACTCCGAAACTGAATCAGTTATAACCTTACAAAATTATTGCAACTAAATTGAAAATAATCAAATCTTGAAACATGAATATTTAAAAACATAATTATGTAATTAATCTGAGAAGAAATTTTCAACACAATCGATATAGCCTTTCTCAAATTTTGCTTTCAAAGTATGTTTTTAGTATAGATTGGCGACAAAAGAACGACATATCTCGAATGCGAACAAAAAAAAAATAAATAAATATATGTTTATCAAAAGACAGATACAGATAAGAGTACATTAACGATAAGCGGTGACATAAAATTTTATTAGCAATATTAAATATTTTCGACTTTATTACAACAAACCAAAACAAAGAAAGCTGCACTTTCAGCAAAATTACAACAAAAAGAGTAAATACAAAAACAGTAAAAGCTACGAGCTATCTGTTTTGCGAGCAGATTTATGAAATGCATGTTATATACAAATACAACAGCAAACAAGTTGATTACCATTTCCGACAATAAGGGGTAATTATTGTATATGAGTGTACAGGGTGTGTCATATTTTATGAATATATATTTGCTTACCAAAAAACTGAAGAAAAAAAATGAGAGATTAAAATCTGATGATCGTATACCATGTTCTGACCGACACTTAATCACAAGATTTAGGCTGTTGAGTAGATTATCTCACTTATCTACTGGATTTAGCAAAAATAAACAAACAAATTAAGCAAATAAAAGTAAAATAATTGAAATAATGAAGAAAGTTTGAAAAAAAATAATAATGTGGAGTTAGACTGCCGAAGCCGTGTTGTGGCGAGAAAAAATGCCACAGCTTCGGTCGGCTAGAAAAATATTTGATTCAAAAACAGTTTTTTTTAGACTCCAACGGCAGTGAGCACAGTCTAGATTAGTGAATAGATTTAATAATTACAATTGGTGGGAACATGGTATTAGTACTATTAGTATATTAGTTTTGATATCAAACGATTAGATATTGTAAAAAAAACTAAAGAGCTTCGCACTATAAAAGCCTTTTCACACAATGAGTCACCTCATGAATATCAACTGCTATCGATTGTTTCAGTAAATTTAAAATAATACGTCACTCTTCGTTGTTCCCGCAAAGTGTTTTCCGAGATCTCGTATGTGTTTTCTTTTCCCGGAATATGGCAATGTTTCTTTATAATTCGACCAGTTTTTCAGTGTAAAGCGTCGCTTTTACCGCACATTATTCCGTATTATATGAAGTGATTCATATTAAGAATTGGAGTTTCCAAACAAGTTTGACCCACCCAAACGGTGTTCAAGATTACTTAATATTTACATACCCACATAGAAGATGACACACCCTGTATATATGTTCATATGTATTCCGTACGCGTCACATTGCGCTAAATCTATTATAATAATCGCACAAGCACACACACACAAACCAATTTCCAAAGCTTATTATAAAAAAATTATTTATTTATTTTTCTATAAATGCCCTTATGTGCATATTATTAAGTCTAAGTCTAAACTAATACTACTGAAGTGATTTATTTCCGTGGAAGTGCAGCGAGCGGCGGGTTTTTTTTCACAGCAACGCGAAATAAATAAATTTCGTTGTAATAAAAATTACATAAATTTTTAGCGCCGCCCATTTTGTTGGCTAGTCGACTGCCATTTCAGCAGTGAAGCGGTGCCCCTGTTGCCAAGTGCACTAGTGTACAGCCCCCAACGCCGCCCACACTTTGGTACGTGCTTACGTCGAGTACGCGGATCCCACTAATTTTGTTTCTAATTATTTTTGCCGTTTGCACATTTCTCCAAACTCCCGACCTATGTATTGCATACTCGTACAGGGTATGTATGTGTGTGTGCGGCTAAATCTTCTAATTAGGCGTAAAGACATGCAAGTCAGCGCAATTTGCGCACCTGCTCAACTGGCATTTACATAATCACACAAACACACATAGATTAAAACGAAGCTCAGAAAAACGGCGTGAAAAATCGCTAGTTGCTAACTAGCCAGTTGCTAACTTAGTTGCCAGCAAACGAGAAAACATTTATAATATAACAATTAATTTCATAAATTATAAAAATGTTATTTTATTAAGATAAATTATTAAGATCTATTGCCAGTTTGTTAGATTTATTTTGTAGAACAAAAGCGTTGCTTAGAAACGAGTTTGCGTTGAGCGTTTCTTGGCGCTGCTCGAAAGGAACTTGGCGAGTTTGCAAATCTTGCCAAGACTCACCGAATGCACTCAAGTGTATGAAGCATGCGTGCGTGTGTTTGTTGGTGTCTATTTTGAAGAACAAAAATTTGTTGTAAACAGATAAAAATACAAGCTGTTGTCGTAAAATTGTAAAAAATTGATGAATATTACGTTCAAACTCGGCTAACCTCATCAAGGTCAATATGAATTTAATTTAAAAGCGAACAATTGAAAATAATATTTATATATTATCTAGAACACTGAAGGTTAGAGAAAATATTTCACAATAATTATGTAGCGCAACACAAGTTATATTTAAAAAAAAATTAAATAAATTGTTTCTGTCAAAATCGCTCTCACCCCATTTAGATAAGATCTTAATAAAATTGTAAAAAAAATAAAAGTATTTGTAATCTTCAGTTATGTTATTCGCTAAGCTTCACTAAGCTCAAAAAATTCAAATAATTATAATTCTGACACAAAAAATTAAATGATCAAAATTTTTCAATTGCAACCCTGGTAACAAAGTATTATGGATATGATAAAAGAAAGCCTCAACCTTCTAGGAAAACAATATGAGCGTATCAAAACTGTTTTTCCAGCTTTAAAGAGATCCTTAATGTAATCCTTTAAATGTCCTATAAAAAATATCGGTATTCACACAACTGCTTAATTTAGTCAATTAACACATAATTAAGACAATTTACTAATTGACTAAATTAAGGGACTATTTAAACGCCTTTCTTGTATAAGTATTTTGAATATTATAACCTAGGTTAATGCAGACAATTTACTAATTGACTAAATTAAGGGATTATAATTTAGTCAATTAGTAAATTGTCTTAATTAAACGGCTTTTTGTACAAGTATTTTGTAGATTACAAACAAGATAATACTCAAAAATGTTATGTAGTCAAATTCGAACAACAAAAGTAATACATTTCTGGCATCAGAATCATATTAGTAACATAACCAAGATGTTATGTATATATCAAACAGAGTACAGAAACCGAATATCGGATCCTAGCAAAATGTATTCTTCTCAGTATTAAACAATTTTTCGAAAGCAACTGTAAACTAATCGTAGATTTGCAGGTTAAGGTTAGGATACTTAAAATGGAAACCCGATAAAATCTTTAGCAACGATTTAGTGACTAATTTATTTATTTTTATCTCTATAGCACTCTTCTGAGAACTGTATTTTTTATTAAAGTCAATTTCAATTAAACTATTTTTTTTTCTATTTATATTTCTATTATCTAAGTATTAGTATTACGAAGACTTGAGTAACAATATTTGTGACGCTAGAATCTTTTCTACTGAAAAATAATTAAAGTTATATTAGCCACTCACATATGATAAATTAAATGATTAAACGCCATTTGAAGCGCATAATATCGACTATTACTCCGCATTCCCCTCAAACGCCTTAGCTTAAAGTAACTTTCTCTAATAAATATTTATAAGTAAATTCGAACTCGTCGCTCCAAACGGGCGAACTGGTTGGATGAGCCTTTTTTTGCGAAGAATGAGAATTAATTTGTAAGAATTAGCAATTACATACACACACACGAGTCACTGACAACAACACACACACACAAATAAGCGCTTAGAAGACAGTTAATGCGCCGTCAGATGCAGTAGCCGTTTAATAAAAAAAAAAAAACAAAAAAAATCTCAAATGAAATTAAAAGTGTCGGATCAGAGAGCAAAAGCGCAGCTTCAAACTTTGCTTCTTTGGCGGATTAAAAGCTTTTGCTTTTGTTTTTTTTTATTTTTAAATTTTCAGTGCGTGGAGTCGCTGAGTTTTGCATTTGACTCGGCTGCTGCTGTCAACTGTCAACTGTTTGCGCTCTAATGTCTTTACGTAACGGTAAAAGTTCACTTTCCTAACGGTTTATGTAATTGTTAATGCTTGTAAATATACATATGAGAATGTGTGTGTGTGTAATAAAATAAGTTAGAGTAATTAAGTGTTGGAAATAAAAATAGAAAAAAGTAAGCACCTTCAATTGCGGCTGTTACCCGTTGAACCCTGATGACGTCGCGTCGGCGCGGGGCACCAGATCTGCAGTTCGGTCAGCGCGTTTTGCGGTCCAATGTGCACGAGTTCTTTGCTTTCATATGCATTTTCACTTTGAATTATTTTCGTTTAATTTCGCGTACTTTCAGCAAAAATACAAAACCGTCCATTCAGCAGTAGCCGAAAGTTGCGCGACGTTTCATTTTCGGCGACACAAATTTAGACGACCGCAAGCAAGCGCTGTGTGTTTGTTGGATACGCCTCCTTTGGAATGTTACAGAAAAAAACTGTAAAGTTCTCTTTTTGCTTTGTAATTATAAACTTTATTTCGCGCGTTTTATTTTTTTTCGGTTCAACTTTATATTATTTATTTGTAAACTCGACTTTATTATTATCGGGGGAAGAAAAAATCGAAGCGCGCGTTGTACTTTGCAATGCGATCAGTGATCGCGACGGACAACCGTGCCAAGCCGACAAGCGCCAAGTCAGTTCGCCTCACTGCACTTTGCAGTTGCCTAAAACGCGCGGCTCTAACGCTGCTCAAATACTGCACACTCGGTTTGGATAAAAAAATTATGTTAGAGTTAAACTTAGTGTTTTAAGTGCAAACCACACAAGATCGAGTCGGCAAGTGAGCCGTGCGATCGGCACCGCAACTGATCAACGAATGGCAGGGGAGTTACGCCGTGTCACATTGTGAACCCAACACGCCGCAAGCCACCAGCCACCGGCCACCAACCGCCAACGTCGCAGCCGATATCTGACATTGCGGCAGCGACAACTACATACGACACATGGTGGTGGTGGTGGTGACCAGCACGAGAACGTCATAATAACGTTTGTAAACGTCGTCGTCAACTGCGTTCGCATTGGTACACGAATACAACTGCAGTTGGTTCTGTGCTGTTTTTATCGTCTTTTTTTTTGTGTTTGCTGTTGTATTTATTATTGTTGTCAATAGAACTGTTGCTACGAATGCAGAAACGTCAGCAGAGCAGCAGCAAAGAGCAGAGCGCGAGTCAGTTTACCACGTTCTCAAGAACCTGGTACCCTTTAGAACTGATTATATTGAAGAGTGTAATTACCCCGAGAGAAGATATATATGGAATTTTAACTATTTTGGAATCTTATAGATACGATCAGGTTTGCTTTACAATAGAACATTAGGACCCACAGTCAATTTTTGTATTTCTGGTCTCCAAGAGCAAACACATTGAAGTAAGTTGGAGAGGAAGACAAGTTACAAAAGTATCTTACAAAATTGAGAGATCGATGAGTAAGTTCTTTACTTGGAAACACTCCGACCACAGGTAATATCTGGTACCAAAGCTTTTGTTGCTGAATTTCTCGCAAGCCGAATGAGGTGGTACTTGGCTTAGTCATAGATTCAACTGTCATTGGAGGTAAAACTAAGGGAGGAGTCTTATATTAGAAAGTTCTGGCAGAGAGAAACAATGACGAAACATTGAAACACCCGAGTTGAAGATCCGCCGGCGCTGAAAGGTGGTTTGGAATGAGTCACCTCGTCACTTCACTCAGGGTACTGTCATAAAATAAAGTACGCTTAATATAGCTTCTTCTTGTATCACTCAAGATACTTAATAGCAGAATAATAGAGGCTCAAACCGCCTAAGTTCAGTCCAGAGAGCCTGGCTAAAGTTGGAAGACACATGAGCTTCTATCTAGAATCAACCATGATACAAAATATCTGAATAATAGATGCTCCGACGTCTTGAGAGAAGCTTAGACGTTCCAGAGAGCCTGGCTAAAGTGAAAAGATATATGAACCATGACTTTTAGCAACAAGTGGCAACGCTGCCAAAGCATTCCATTTCACATTTATTATACGGACTACTCTGACTTGTGGTCATACATAACATACATCATATACATAACGACAAGAGTTCTGAGTTCTAAAACGCTTCCACAAATACCCGCTTTATTTACACGCTGTTGAATGCAACACAAATTGCAACAACAACAAAACTACAAAGGTATACATTTAGAAAAAAAGGTTAACTTCTATTTAGTTTGGCATTTATAACGTTTTTAAATAATTTTGTACTTTTACCAGAAAAGCAAGACTACAAAGCGAAACGCTGACTCTCCGCTCACACACACACAGCGACAATGTGTTTATTCTCTCGCATTTTGTTTGCCTACTCCGCTCATTTGTTTACATACACTATTCCGACCGACGACGCTTGGGTCCGCTTGTTCGCTTCTGATAGCTGTTGGCCCAGCGCTGGATATGCCTGGCAGCTCGAGGCGGCCTCAGGTGCACGTAGCGGCGATCGCGACGCAACGCAGCGCAACGGCCAGCACAAAGAGCGCCTTATTAGCACGTACACACACACACAGACACAGCCACTGGCAGTCAAAGACACGCACTTTCACGATTGCAACGCTGTTGGAAACGCATGCGGACCGCGCAACACCTCGACGTCTTTTTGGTATAGGATTGCGTGAGTGCGTCGTGTGTGTGTGTGTGCGCGCTTGTTTGTTTATGTCTACATGTGTTATATTTCCTTAGCGGCATAAGCGGGCATATCAACATGCGTAACAAATATTTTTTTTTTCTTTTTTTTTTTAAAACGCTTTCTCGTTATCAGCGAAACTATGATTGTCGCTCTGAAGCCAACGCCATAAATCAAAATCACCAAAAACTCATGCGAACGCAACGCTTTCTTCCTTTTGTTTTTTCTGTAATTTTTTGCGATTTAACTGTGTGTATGTGTGGGTTCTTTAGAAGCAGATAACAGAACAGTCAACCCCATGGCTTTGCTTAGTATTAAATGTTCGCAAAACCAAAGTGCTAAATGCTAAGTGAGTCTTCCATAGTAGGAGAGCTCATGGCCGGCTTAACCAACCGAGTTAACAATACAAAGAATTTCTGAATAATTTCGATAAGAAATATACTCTCGGATTCATGTAAACACAGGGAACTAACCTCAAAAGCTTTTTTTTTACTATAAACTTCCGTTATTTTAGTGGTATTTCCATTTTTTTTTTTTAATATGCTTGATAATGGAGCGACTACGACTGGTGATTTTGAATTGTATCCAATAAAAGCAAAAACAAATTTAAGCTTTCCATTGCAATAAAGTGCCTCCTAATGAGATCGAGACTAAAAATAGTACTAAATAAGTAAGAAACAGCTAAATTCGGGTGTAACCGAACATTTAATACTCTCACAATCTATTTATTCAATTTTATTCAGATAACACGCAATGCGATCCAAATATTTCACATAAAGTCCACTAGAATAACAAAATTAGGATATACTGTATATGGCGATTGGGGTAATCCCTGGATCGTTTTCAACCATTTTTGCCACCAAGCTACATTATACCCAATATTTTAAGTTCACTTAATTTCGATTAAACATCGCACATATTAACCGATATAAACGGTATAGAGCACACAGGATGTTTGAAAAGCCGTATATCAGATATATGAGGGCTAGCGGAAGTAGTGACCTCATTTTGCCCATTTTTGGCACAGATACATACTAATATAGGAAACACACCTCCTTTGAATTTATTTAGTATATTTGAGTGTTTTATTGGTATTTTCTGTAACATATTAGCCACAAGTTTTGAGGTCTTCATGTTCGATATCTGGGGTCTTGAAAAGTTATAAAACGATTTCGCCGACGGGCTATGCCACACAAGAAATACAGGATTTATACACTGTTTAGTTTCGATATCTACATTGGTTCTTGATTTATATATTGCAATGTGAACGAATCATATGGAATACTAAATTGTGTTATAATAAGTAAGCGTGGTTGTTAATCGATTTCATCCATTTAGATGTCAAGAAAATGTTATGAACCGCAGTTCGTTAAAATTGATCGAGTAGTTCCTCAGACATACGAATAGACTCGTAAGTGGGCGGTGCACCGCCCATTGTGCATTTTTTTACCAAATTTAATATGAAATTTAGGGTTTCTGGTGTTTTTTCTTATAACATATAATATAAGAAAGCTAAAATAGTGGGTCTGATAGTGTAGTGGTTAGAGATGAAGAATTGCCGCATTAGAAACTGGGTTAAATTACATTTACCTTTAATCATGATCTAATTAGTTCGAGGGAATACTATTATATAGACTGAAATTAAATCGAACTATGTCTAAGGTCTAGCCGATAGCTAGCAAACTCATGCAGCTAGAAAAATAATATCAGATATAATACGGATTACATAATTGAATATATCCACATCAAAAGAAAAATCATTTTTGAGGTTCCACAACTTTTTTTCTGGAACCACATAAAATTCATAAATTTCGGTAGTAATGAACGACCAGTATTTGGAAAAACTGTATCAGGTTTTTGAATTGTTCAAAAGTGGATTCGGGTCTTCAAAAAAAAGAAATGTTCACACCAACTGATCTACTAGTTTGCTGTGAGACACCAATTCATCATTCATCGATTGATTGATGTTAATCAAACATTTGTATATATACAGATATATTTACATACATATACACAAATTTTTAATGCATTCTGCATTTTATGCTGAAGACTTTTCTGACTTAAAAAAAAAACAAAAAGGAAACCAAAAAGTACCTTTATAAAAAGTGAAGATATGGATCTTGGGCAGTCATGAGAAAATAATCTGCACCAAATACATAAATAACTGCAGACACAACGACAGACAACAATTGTTCAAATAAACGAAGACTTGATTAGGTCACCAAATATTTACATTAAACGAAGACGGAGCAGGAAGCCACCGTTGGAGTCGAACAGTCCGCTGCACTCGCCGCCAGTACGACGCTGAGTGAAAGAAGTGTCTGTGACGGTATCAGTTATACTAGAATTGTAGATGAGTGTTTACACAGTTATAACAATGTATTTATGTCAAATAACAGTTGACACGGCAATACATATGTATGGAGATCGCTACAAACGCTCGTGCATTAAGCCAATGGCATTTGTAAGCCAGATACCTACATACATATGTATGCTAACGAACTGCAATGATGATAAATATTTAATTTCTTCAGCTTGATTTATCTCTTCTTTTTTTCTGGTATTTGCACACGTTCGATCAACGCGATGGCACGATAGGTGTGTGAGTTCACATATGCCCTGCAGAGATCAACTGAATATCAAAATGGTATTTAATAACTAGTCACGAACTAGTTATCAACCTTAACTAGTTACTAAAAGAACATTTGCTCTTAAGAAATCATTCCAACAAGTATCCAGTTCTAAACTAGAATGAATGCTGTTCAAAACTCGAC